>RPFO01001098.1:0-101604 GCA_009746045.1 Mesostigma viride | reverse complement strand
ACCCGGCCTACGGCCGCGGCCAAAAGTTTTCGGGCTTCATAAATCGTAGTTACTAGTAGGGGACAAGAAAAAAGTGGGGGAGGGGGGGCTATCGCCCCCCCTCCCCGACTTGAGAGGACGTGACTCGCCGCTAGCGGCCACAGAGGCCGATCGATGACTGACCTCGGGGCCAACCGCACCGGCCCGCGCGACGCGCCAAGACCCTTCCACGGAGGACGCGCGAGCGGACGATTCCGACCGGGACGAACCGCCGCCGTGCGCCACGCGCAACGGACCCTTCCCCGTGAACACCGTGGAAGCTCTCCGAGCGTGAGATACTTGGAAATTTCGTCACGTTCGTATCGAAAATGAAATTTCTGACCGGCAAATTTTCAGCTCGGACTTGACCACAATGAATTTCAGCATACCATTCGATTGAATTGAATTGAATTGAATTGTAACATAACTCCGTTGGGAGTATATGTAGCACATAGCCCAGAGAAGGGGCATATGGCCTATCATACATTCTAGGCTACTTCATGCAAGGGTGGGAATGTAAGCTACCCCTGCTCTAGGTGCACCAGGGCACCTGCACCCTCATGGTCTATCACGCTATGCCCAGGTAAGGGGGGAGCATGCCTGTGAGGGAGGAAGATCATCATGGCTATACAAGAGCTAGGACATGGCTTCTCGACAGAGAGCATCTCTCTGCATGGCATAGCATGGCTCAATTCTTAATGCAACATCCATGGGGGTCCCGTTATAGGCAGGGCTTGGCTAAATTCTGTAGACAACATCCATGATGTAGACAACATACCATTCGATACAACAATGATATTTCGGCGTCGGATACTTGGAAATTTCGTTACGTTCGTATCGCCAGTGAAATTCTAACAAATTTTATCCTGAACTATTTCGCATCATAACATGACTCCGTTGGGAGATCATCATGTAGCACTGGCTAACATATTCCCTTGCTGGATGGATGGAGGTAGGTGAAGAATTAAACCTTTTTGAATGACCTTATTTGTCTAATTGTAATTGCCTAGCACAGTCTACCTAGAGGAGGGCCCTGATTGGCACAATTGTGGCCATGTACGTAATTATGCTACATGTCGTACATGATCTCCCCACTAGTCATGTTATAATTTAATTTCATTTTAATGCTAGCATGCCTTGTTGCATGCCCTCAAAGCTAAAATTGTTTATCACATGCAGAGAGAGCCCGCACAATGAATTTCAGCGTACCATTCATTAATTAATTATACCATGCGATATACTTTACAGATATTTCGCTGTCAAATACTTCGAAATTTGGGTACTGCTTTTTGCAAGCCAGCCATAAGGACCAAACACTCCCATGCAAACTCCCATTTTCATCATTAATTAATATTCATTGAGTGGCAATCCTTTCATTCCTTTGTTCACACATGCACCATCCGTCATTCCCATTATTAAATTGAAAAAATTAAAACATAGCATGACTCCGTGGTGCCCACTATGACTTCATGGGGGGGGCTGGCATGCTTGCGTGGGTGTGGGGGGCCTCGCATGCGTGCGTGGGTGTGGGGGGGGCTCGCATGCGTGCGTGGGTGTGGGGGGGAGTGGCATGCATGCGTGGGTGTGGTGGGGGGCTGCCATGCATGCGTGGGGTTAGGAGGGGCTGGCACGCGTGTGTGGGTTCGTGGGGTGGCTGCCATGCGTGCGTGGGTGTGTGGGGTGGCTGGCATGCGTACGTGGGTGTGGGGGGTGGCTGGCATGCATAAGTGGGTTTGTAATGGGCTGGCATGCGTGCGTGGGTTGGTGGGGTGGCTGGCATGCATGCGTGCATGTGGGGGGTCGCTGGCATGCATGCGTGGGTTTGTGGGGTAGCTGGCATGCAGGCGTGGGTGTGGGAGGGGCTGGCATGCATGCGTGGGTGTGGGGGGTGGCTGGCATGCATGCCTGCATGTGGGGTGGGGCTGGCATGCGTGCGTGGGTGTGGGGGGGGCTCGCATGCGTGCGTGGGTGTGGGGGGGGCTCGCATGCGTGCGTGGGTGTGGGGGGGAGTGGCATGCATGCGTGGGTGTGGTGGGGGGCTGCCATGCATGCATGGGGTTAGGGGGGGGCTGGCACGCGTGTGTGGGTTGGTAGGGTGGCTGCCATGCGTGCGTGGGTGTGTGGGGTGGCTGGCATGCGTACGTGGGTGTGGGGGGTGGCTGGCATGCATAAGTGGGTTTGTGATGGGCTGGCATGCGTGCGTGGGTTGGTGGGGTGGCTGGCATGCATGCGTGCATGTGGGGGGTCGCTGGCATGCATGCGTGGGTTTGTGGGGTAGCTGGCATGCGGGCGTGGGTGTGGGAGGGGCTGGCATGCATGCGTGGGTGTGGGGGGTGGCTGGCATGCATGCCTGCATGTGGGGTAGGGCTGGCATGCGTGCGTGGGTGTGGGGGGGGCTGCCATGCGTGTGTCGGGGGGCTGGCATGCGTGGGTGGTTGGCAGGGGGAGTGGCATGCATGCGTGGGTGTGGTGGGGAGCTGCCATGCATGCGTGGTTTTAAGGGGGGGCTGGCACGCGTGCGTGGGTTCGTGGGGTGGCTGCCATGCGTGCGTGGGGGTGGGGGGTGGCTGGCATGCGTAAGTGGCTGTGGGGGTTGCTGGAATGCATAAGTGGGTTGTGGGGTGGCTGGCATGCGTGCGTGGGTGTGGGGGTGGCTGGCATGCGTGCGTGGATTGGTGGGGTGGCTGGCATGCATGCGGGCATGTGGGGGGTGGCTGGAATCCATGCGTGGGTTTGTGGGGTATAGCTAACATGTGTGCGTGGGTGTGGGAGGGGCTGGCATGCATGCGTTGGTTGACATGCCATGGATGAAAAATGCCAAGAAGAGTATATGGCCCCGCTGCCATCACCTGGTTGATCAACCAAGGGGATAGCCTGCACAGTGAGACACAAACACAGCAGACCCAGCAAAGCAAAATTCAGGTTGTTAGCGAGTGGAGATTACTTTTGACATGCTTGATGAAGAAATATATAACACACCTTCTATTGTCACACCTTCTATAAACAAATGGTTGATTGATCACCTTATACACCACGTAAACATGCTACCAGACGCGCTCTTCAGTCCAGTCAAAATCCACGTGCGAAGCAAGTCAGCTTACGCAGAAAGCACCATGAATGTCAGCCAGTACAGCAGTAAATGACGCCCCAAACCCGTGACCAGGCAAGCATCCAGAGGGGCTTTCACCGCCCAGTATATTCCAGAAAAAAGCATCACAGATCCTTGGGCAACGGACGTTCACACAGGACATGCGAAGGACCATGAAGATGGCGTCCTGCACGGCTAAGAAAATAAAACGCAGACCCTTGCTACGCTATGTCTTTGCTGCGACTAGGTGGATTCGGCGAAATGGAAAGAACGCAACCATGAAAATGCATCAGAAAGAGAGCAGGTACTACCCCGGTCATCGAAACAAACGCCTCACCATCGGCATCGCCGGTTACGTCCCGTGGCAAAAAATCCAGCGTTCTTTCCAATATGATGTGGCGACAGCAGAAGCTCGTTGGCCACACCCCAAGCCTTCCACGAACAGCAAACTGATTTCACTAGGCACCCAATACGTAAAGCAGTTAAGCATGATACTACAATACCCAAATCTACAACGACATTCCATTTCCAGGTCGCCATAGCGACACGGACCTCTCCCACGCAGGTATAATCACTCCGTTGACGCACCTCCAGCTCATAAAATTTCGCACTTGCTCTTCAAACATAAAATTTTGACGTATAAAACCATGGCTGCGCATTCCCCATCCCAATTTTCTAGCCTACGTTGCCTGCCATCGCCAGCCAGCACAAGGAAAATTGCTCGCGCAGCACGTCACTTTGTTTTTCGCCCCGAGCATGCCGCACGCTTTGCCAATAATTCCCAGTTCTGTGTCATTTCTCACGTATTCTAGTTATTTAGTTCTTTAGTTAGTTATTAAGTTAGTTATTTAGTTAGTAATTTACTTACTTACTTAGTCTCGTCTGATTCTATTTCCCCTATTCAGGTGTGAACGTTTCCGTTCATCACATCTTTAAACGCTTCATGAACGTTTTCGTTCGTAACGGTAAATTCCGTCTCGTTTGATTCTATTTCCCTGTTCAGGCGCGAACGTTTCCGTTCAGCACGTAACTGTCATTTCGTCTCGCTTGCTTATCAAATTTGACATCCCACGTCCTGTGCCCCGAAAAGTTTTAGTACAGATATCGGTTCGCCAGTAGCTTGTTTGACGCTTAAAATAGTCAACGCGCCGTAATGTCCTGAGGCCGCGCGGATTGGCGAGACGCCCCACCTGCCCGCGAAACCCTGAACATGTTCAGCGTTTCAGACCCCGTTCAGGAAAACACGACACTCGATCTCCAAGGTTTGGGGATTTTCTTTGTACTACGCGATTGGCCATCTCGCTACGGTCCTGTACGTCGTCCGCTCCCGCGCTAGGGGGCGCGGGGGACGGCCCCACCTTCGGCCTACGGCCGCGGCCAAAGTTTTCGGGCGTCATAAATCGTAGTTACTAGTAGGGGACAAGAAAAAAGTGGGGGAGGGGGGGCTATCGCCCCCCCTCCCCGACTTGAGAGGACGTGACTCGCCGCTAGCGGCCCAGAGGCCGATAGTCGACCTTCTGGGCGCCAACCGCACCGGCCCGCGCGACGCGCCAAGACCCTTCCACGGAGGACGCGCGAGCGGACGATTCCGACCGGGACGAACCGCCGCCGTGCGCCACGCGCAACGGACCCTTCCCCGTGAACACCGTGGAAGCTCTCCGAGCGTGAGATACTTGGAAATTTCGTCACGTTCGTATCGAAAATGAAATTTCTGACCGGCAAATTTTCAGCTCGGACTTGACCACAATGAATTTCAGCATACCATTCGATTGAATTGAATTGAATTGAATTGTAACATAACTCCGTTGGGAGTATATGTAGCACATAGCCCAGAGAAGGGGCATATGGCCTATCATACATTCTAGGCTACTTCATGCAAGGGTGGGAATGTAAGCTACCCCTGCTCTAGGTGCACCAGGGCACCTGCACCCTCATGGTCTATCACGCTATGCCCAGGTAAGGGGGGAGCATGCCTGTGAGGGAGGAAGATCATCATGGCTATACAAGAGCTAGGACATGGCTTCTCGACAGAGAGCATCTCTCTGCATGGCATAGCATGGCTCAATTCTTAATGCAACATCCATGGGGGTCCCGTTATAGGCAGGGCTTGGCTAAATTCTGTAGACAACATCCATGATGTAGACAACATACCATTCGATACAACAATGATATTTCGGCGTCGGATACTTGGAAATTTCGTTACGTTCGTATCGCCAGTGAAATTCTAACAAATTTTATCCTGAACTATTTCGCATCATAACATGACTCCGTTGGGAGATCATCATGTAGCACTGGCTAACATATTCCCTTGCTGGATGGATGGAGGTAGGTGAAGAATTAAACCTTTTTGAATGACCTTATTTGTCTAATTGTAATTGCCTAGCACAGTCTACCTAGAGGAGGGCCCTGATTGGCACAATTGTGGCCATGTACGTAATTATGCTACATGTCGTACATGATCTCCCCACTAGTCATGTTATAATTTAATTTCATTTTAATGCTAGCATGCCTTGTTGCATGCCCTCAAAGCTAAAATTGTTTATCACATGCAGAGAGAGCCCGCACAATGAATTTCAGCGTACCATTCATTAATTAATTATACCATGCGATATACTTTACAGATATTTCGCTGTCAAATACTTCGAAATTTGGGTACTGCTTTTTGCAAGCCAGCCATAAGGACCAAACACTCCCATGCAAACTCCCATTTTCATCATTAATTAATATTCATTGAGTGGCAATCCTTTCATTCCTTTGTTCACACATGCACCATCCGTCATTCCCATTATTAAATTGAAAAAATTAAAACATAGCATGACTCCGTGGTGCCCACTATGACTTCATGGGGGGGGCTGGCATGCTTGCGTGGGTGTGGGGGGCCTCGCATGCGTGCGTGGGTGTGGGGGGGGCTCGCATGCGTGCGTGGGTGTGGGGGGGAGTGGCATGCATGCGTGGGTGTGGTGGGGGGCTGCCATGCATGCGTGGGGTTAGGAGGGGCTGGCACGCGTGTGTGGGTTCGTGGGGTGGCTGCCATGCGTGCGTGGGTGTGTGGGGTGGCTGGCATGCGTACGTGGGTGTGGGGGGTGGCTGGCATGCATAAGTGGGTTTGTAATGGGCTGGCATGCGTGCGTGGGTTGGTGGGGTGGCTGGCATGCATGCGTGCATGTGGGGGGTCGCTGGCATGCATGCGTGGGTTTGTGGGGTAGCTGGCATGCAGGCGTGGGTGTGGGAGGGGCTGGCATGCATGCGTGGGTGTGGGGGGTGGCTGGCATGCATGCCTGCATGTGGGGTGGGGCTGGCATGCGTGCGTGGGTGTGGGGGGGGCTCGCATGCGTGCGTGGGTGTGGGGGGGGCTCGCATGCGTGCGTGGGTGTGGGGGGGAGTGGCATGCATGCGTGGGTGTGGTGGGGGGCTGCCATGCATGCATGGGGTTAGGGGGGGGCTGGCACGCGTGTGTGGGTTGGTAGGGTGGCTGCCATGCGTGCGTGGGTGTGTGGGGTGGCTGGCATGCGTACGTGGGTGTGGGGGGTGGCTGGCATGCATAA
The DNA here is from genome assembly GCA_009746045.1 of Mesostigma viride. Classification (NCBI taxonomy): domain Eukaryota; kingdom Viridiplantae; phylum Streptophyta; class Mesostigmatophyceae; order Mesostigmatales; family Mesostigmataceae; genus Mesostigma; species Mesostigma viride. The sequence goes on along the minus strand of RPFO01001098.1, from coordinate 94,953 downwards.
GTGGGTTTGTGATGGGCTGGCATGCGTGCGTGGGTTGGTGGGGTGGCTGGCATGCATGCGTGCATGTGGGGGGTCGCTGGCATGCATGCGTGGGTTTGTGGGGTAGCTGGCATGCGGGCGTGGGTGTGGGAGGGGCTGGCATGCATGCGTGGGTGTGGGGGGTGGCTGGCATGCATGCCTGCATGTGGGGTAGGGCTGGCATGCGTGCGTGGGTGTGGGGGGGGCTGCCATGCGTGTGTCGGGGGGCTGGCATGCGTGGGTGGTTGGCAGGGGGAGTGGCATGCATGCGTGGGTGTGGTGGGGAGCTGCCATGCATGCGTGGTTTTAAGGGGGGGCTGGCACGCGTGCGTGGGTTCGTGGGGTGGCTGCCATGCGTGCGTGGGGGTGGGGGGTGGCTGGCATGCGTAAGTGGCTGTGGGGGTTGCTGGAATGCATAAGTGGGTTGTGGGGTGGCTGGCATGCGTGCGTGGGTGTGGGGGTGGCTGGCATGCGTGCGTGGATTGGTGGGGTGGCTGGCATGCATGCGGGCATGTGGGGGGTGGCTGGAATCCATGCGTGGGTTTGTGGGGTATAGCTAACATGTGTGCGTGGGTGTGGGAGGGGCTGGCATGCATGCGTTGGTTGACATGCCATGGATGAAAAATGCCAAGAAGAGTATATGGCCCCGCTGCCATCACCTGGTTGATCAACCAAGGGGATAGCCTGCACAGTGAGACACAAACACAGCAGACCCAGCAAAGCAAAATTCAGGTTGTTAGCGAGTGGAGATTACTTTTGACATGCTTGATGAAGAAATATATAACACACCTTCTATTGTCACACCTTCTATAAACAAATGGTTGATTGATCACCTTATACACCACGTAAACATGCTACCAGACGCGCTCTTCAGTCCAGTCAAAATCCACGTGCGAAGCAAGTCAGCTTACGCAGAAAGCACCATGAATGTCAGCCAGTACAGCAGTAAATGACGCCCCAAACCCGTGACCAGGCAAGCATCCAGAGGGGCTTTCACCGCCCAGTATATTCCAGAAAAAAGCATCACAGATCCTTGGGCAACGGACGTTCACACAGGACATGCGAAGGACCATGAAGATGGCGTCCTGCACGGCTAAGAAAATAAAACGCAGACCCTTGCTACGCTATGTCTTTGCTGCGACTAGGTGGATTCGGCGAAATGGAAAGAACGCAACCATGAAAATGCATCAGAAAGAGAGCAGGTACTACCCCGGTCATCGAAACAAACGCCTCACCATCGGCATCGCCGGTTACGTCCCGTGGCAAAAAATCCAGCGTTCTTTCCAATATGATGTGGCGACAGCAGAAGCTCGTTGGCCACACCCCAAGCCTTCCACGAACAGCAAACTGATTTCACTAGGCACCCAATACGTAAAGCAGTTAAGCATGATACTACAATACCCAAATCTACAACGACATTCCATTTCCAGGTCGCCATAGCGACACGGACCTCTCCCACGCAGGTATAATCACTCCGTTGACGCACCTCCAGCTCATAAAATTTCGCACTTGCTCTTCAAACATAAAATTTTGACGTATAAAACCATGGCTGCGCATTCCCCATCCCAATTTTCTAGCCTACGTTGCCTGCCATCGCCAGCCAGCACAAGGAAAATTGCTCGCGCAGCACGTCACTTTGTTTTTCGCCCCGAGCATGCCGCACGCTTTGCCAATAATTCCCAGTTCTGTGTCATTTCTCACGTATTCTAGTTATTTAGTTCTTTAGTTAGTTATTAAGTTAGTTATTTAGTTAGTAATTTACTTACTTACTTAGTCTCGTCTGATTCTATTTCCCCTGTTCAGGTGTGAACGTTTCCGTTCATCACATCTTTAAACGCTTCATGAACGTTTTCGTTCGTAACGAAATTCCGTCTCGTTTGATTCTATTTTCCCTGTTCAGGCGCGAACGTTTCCGTTCAGCACGTAACTGTCATTTCGTCTCGCTTGCTTATCAAATTTGACATCCCACGTCCTGTGCCCCGAAAAGTTTTAGTACAGATATCGGTTCGCCAGTAGCTTGTTTGACGCTTAAAATAGTCAACGCGCCGTAATGTCCTGAGGCCGCGCGGATTGGCGAGACGCCCCACCTGCCCGCGAAACCCTGAACATGTTCAGCGTTTCAGACCCCGTTCAGGAAAACACGACACTCGATCTCCAAGGTTTGGGGATTTTCTTTGTACTACGCGATTGGCCATCTCGCTACGGTCCTGTACGTCGTCCGCTCCCGCGCTAGGGGGCGCGGGGGACGGCCCCACCTTCGGCCTACGGCCGCGGCCAAAGTTTTCGGGCTTCATAAATCGTAGTTACTAGTAGGGGACAAGTTGGGGGCCCCTGCGGGGCCCAGACTTTTTGGCGCCTGAGCGGGCGATTGGCGCGTACACCCGCGGGATGCGTCCTCGGGAACGCCGGCGCCACGCGGGGTGCGCAGTGCGAAGGGGCAGTGGCCGAGGGCGCCGAGGCGGGGGGGCCAGCGGGAGCCCAAAAATTTCGGTTCCGTACGGCCGTTTTTGGGGCTGAGCCCCCTGCTTTTCACAGTTTCTAGCCGTTTTTTGCCACGCTCCCCGTCTGAACACGTTCAGTTGTGTCATCCCGCTAAAATTGGCACGAAAATTGCGTGGGAAGTAGGCCGAACCGAAAATTTAACCGACAAACCGTTCAAAATAGGGTTCGAACTAAATTTTCCGCACACTTCTCGTTCAGTCTGAACAGTCGAAATTTCCCGTTCAGTCTGAACCCTTAGTATTTCTAGTATTTTGTTTGGAGAGAGATCCTTCGTGTATAAACTCTTCCTCCCAGCCGTATATGCCCCCCGGCATTTCTTGCGCATTTTGCTGAATTCAGCTTCTGTTCAGAATAGGTAAGACTCGATCTTAGGAGGGTGTGACGGCGTTCAGACTAGCGGTTACGGGCCGTTACTCGCGGCTCCGCAGGATTTCAGGATTTGCCCTCGTTCGTGGGGGTGCGATCAGGCCGTACGGTACGGCGCCCGCGGCGATGTCAGGATGTTCGGGTTTCTCCCTTGCGCAACACGATCGTAGTTAAGTAGTTGACAAGTTGGGGGCCCCTTCGGGGCCCGGACTTTTTGGCGCCTGAGCGGGCGATTGGCGCGTACACCCGCGGGGTGCGTCCTCGGGAACGCCGGCGCCACGCGGGGCGCGCTGCGCGAAGGGGCAGTGGCCGAAGGCGCCGAGGCGGGGGGGCCAGCGGGAGCCATAAAATTTCGGCTTCGTGCGGCCCGTCCGCAGGCGGAGCCCCCTGCTTTTCCCAGCTTCGAGCCGTTTCCTGGCACGCGCCCCATCTGAACACATTCAGGCAAGTCATCTCGCTAAAGGTCCACTGGGACGAAATAATTACGTACATGCAAAGTCGAGGCTATGGCGGTGCAGAAAACTGATTGGTGTAGGAGCATCGATGCATGGATTCGTTCCAAATATTGTAGGCATTTTTTATGAGTTATGGCTGGGACGAGTAGGTCATCCAGCAACATCTGGGTGTAGTTCGTGGCATGTTTCCCTACCCTTTTGGGAATGCCCTTGGGGCCAGGCCAGGTCACAATATGACGCCCTGGCCGGCCAAGCCGCTGGGGGCCTGCCAGACCAAAGTCCCTATATGAGTGTGCTTTGGTCCCAGTATGGACACTAAACTGTTTTAGGTTAGTTTGTGGACATTACCATGCAAGGTGCAACTGGCTCCTATTGTTAGGCGCGAGTTGGACACGATTTGAGGGCTAAAAGCTAAAATTGTTTGCTGACACAGCTAGCCCGCAACACACGTAGCATAGGTGTCACACTTCATGTAGTGTTCAAGTTGGGGCATGATACAGACAATGTTTGTTCCAACTCTGATTTATTATAATGAGTTGTCTTGAGCACTTCATAATGAGATTAGCACAGCTCATTTTAAGACACACCACCGCATCTTTATCAAACAATCCCATCCAATTCCCAACTTCACCATGGAATGGCCATCAAATGTTAGCATGTGCACGATCGCTCATGCCCACTTCAAAATCATCTTAAGAAAGACAGTTTTGTATTCGCTAACTTCTTTATAACCACCACCAGTATGATGCAACCACAGGCCCTCACTGTGACCACTGTGACCACGGGAAGGGCACGCCATCACATGCAGCCATAAATGTATCTAACGAAGCAAGGCCAGCTGGTATCCAGGCGGCATGTTGCCACCACACACGTCTCGGTTACGGCGCCGTCACCCATCTTCATGTCCCTGCAAATATGCACCCCATAACAACGTGTGACAACCCACAAGACCCCACGGTGCCCTTTTGCGGGATCGCAGGGCATGGCAGGGCATGTGCGTGTGTACCACCCCTACCTGCCTGCCCAACGCCCCACTCCCCATGCCATAAGTTTCATGGCTCGTGCCCCAGGTCCCCTGCCCCGTCCCACCTGCCCACTGTGCCCCTGCTTGTGACTTGCCTCTGACCACATCACGTGCAGGTGGCTGAGGGCCTGCCCCATGCCCCAGTCCCCACGACCTGTGACTCATAGCTTCAGAAAGGCTCCCCCTGCCCCCTGCCGCCAGGACCCTGCCCTCCTCCCTGTGGTGCCCCCGCTGGCTGGCTTGCCAATAATCACATCTCGTGCATGTGGCTGCCTTGCTGGCTGGCTGGCTGGCTGGCTGGCTGGCTGGCTGGCTGGCTGGCTGGCTGGCTGGCTGGCTGGCTGGCTGGCTGGCTGGCTGGCTGGCTGGCTGGCTGGCTGGCTGGCTGGCTGGCTGGCTGGCTGGCTGGCTGGCTGGCTGGCTGGCTGGCTGGCTGGCTGGCTGGCTGGCTGGCGAATATGCACCCCATAACAACATGTGACAACCCAGGGCAGGGCAGGGCAGGGCATGTGCGTATGTACCACCCCTACCTGCCTGCCCAACGCCCCACTCCCCATGGCTCGTGCCCCAGGTCCCCTGCCCTGTCCCACCTGCCCACTGTGCCCCTGCTTGTGACTTGCCTCTGACCACATCACGTGCAGGTGGCTAAGGGCCTGCCCCATGCCCCAGTCCCCACGACCTGTGACTCATAGCTTCAGAAAGGCTCCCCCTGCCCCCTGCCGCCTGGACCCTGCCCCCCGCCCCCTCCCCCCCTCCCCCTGTCCCCATGCCCTCCTCCCTGTGGTGCCCCCGCTGGCTGGCTTGCCAATAATCACATCTCGTGCATGTGGCTGCCTTGCTGGCTGGCTGGCTGGCTGGCTGGCTGGCTGGCTGGCTGGCTGGCTGGCTGGCTGGCTGGCTGGCTGGCTGGCTGGCTGGCTGGCTGGCTGGCTGGCTGGCTGGCTGGCTGGCTGGCTGGCTGGCTGGCTGGCTGGCTGGCTGGCTGGCTGCCTAACCCATGCCACATACCCCACGCCCCAAGCCTCGTGCCCCATGTCCCCTGCCAGCCTGCCTGCCTACACAAGCAAAGCAAACAAACATGGCCCCGCTGGCACAATGCAAAGCACACCTGGTTGATCAGGTAGCGGGCACGCCTGCACAATGAGACATCAAAAATACACAGCCAGCAAAGTGAAATTCAGTGTGCAAGCCAATGGGGCCTACGTTTGACAGCAAATATGATGAATCCATGTAGAAAAATATGGCACAGCACATGGTTGCCCGCCTGCACGTATAGCCCAGTAAAAATTCACGTGCAGCACAGCAGTCAACGACTCCCAAAATTGGTGCATGAGCAAGCATCCATGAGCAACCATGGGCTTTCCCTGCCCAGTCTGTTCCAGAAGAAAGCAACACGGATAACGTGGCAATGACATTCCCAAGGAGAATGAAGAGGACGCACCCCACGGATACGACAGTGGAAGACAGACTCTTGGTCCGGTATGTGCACGCTGCGACCAAGAAAATTCGTCTGGAAAAAGGGAAATTGCATAAGATGACGGTAAACGTAAATCACATTAGATAAAAGCAGATACATTGACCACATCTTTGACACAAATCGCCATCGCCAGCGTTCGTCCCGTGCCAAGCAATCCAGCGCTCAATCCGAATTGTCTATGGTGACACCAGACATTCGTTTGCCACGTCTTCCATGAACAGCAAAACTGATTTTACAAGGCGTGAAATACGTAAAACTGAAGAATGACGACAATGAAACAAAACAATCTGATGACGACGTTCAATTTCCAGGTCGCTGGCTATTGTACAGCAAATGCCATAGCGACACGAACCTCTCCCACGCAGGTAGCACGGGGTTGACGCCCCGCCAGCTCAGAAAGTTTCCTACGTACTCTTCCAATACAAACTTTTGATGTATAAAAGCCATGAATTCGCATTCCCCATCCCGATTTCACATGCTACGTCGCCCGCCATCGCCAGCCAGCAACAACTATGGTTGCTTCCGCATCACGTCGCTTTGTTTCATTAACATTTTTTGCCCCGACCATGCCGCTTTTATTATTCACGTTCACTTTACCCATTGCCACTGCCCAGCCTGGTGCGTTCGACGCGACGCTCGCCCCGCCCTGCATGCGAACTAAAATTTGGTACGGTTCGACCGGTCCAACTGTCCCCGTTCAACCTGAACACTTCTAGTCCGTATTTTTGTCAGGGTCCAAGGCTGGGGGTGCCAGCGGGAGCCCGAAAATTTCGGTTTCGTACGGCCGTTTTGCGGGCTGAGCCCCCTGCTTTTCACAGTTTCTAGCCGTTTTTTTTGGCATGCTCCCCGTCTGAACACGTTCAGTTAAGTAAACTCGCAAAAATTGGCACGGAAATTGCGTGGGAAGTAGGCCGAACCGAAAATTGAACCAAAAACCGTTCAGAAAAGTGTTCGAACTCAATTTTCGTTCAGGCTGAACACTCAAAATTTCCCGTTCAGTCTGAACCCTTAGTATTTGTAGTAGGATGTTTGGATAGAGATGCTTCGGCAAACAACTCCCCCTGCCGTATATGCCCCCCGGCATTTCTCGCGCATTTTGCTGAATTCGGCTTCCGTTCAGAACATGTGAGACTCGATCTTAGGAGGGTGTGACGGCGTTCAGGCCGGCGGTTACGGGCCGTAACTCGCGGCTCCGCAGGATTTCAGGATTGCCCTCGATCGTGGGGTTGCGATCAGGCCGTACGGTACGGCGCCCGCGGCGATGTCAGGATGTTCGGGTTTCTCCGTTGCGCAACACGATCGTAGTTAAGTAGTTGACAAGTTGGGGGCCCCTGCGGGGCCCAGACTTTTTGGCGCCTGAGCGGGCGATTGGCGCGTACACCCGCGGGATGCGTCCTCGGGAACGCCGGCGCCACGCGGGGTGCGCAGTGCGAAGGGGCAGTGGCCGAGGGCGCCGAGGGGGGGGCCAGCGGGAGCCCAAAAATTTCGGTTCCGTACGGCCGTTTTTGGGGCTGAGCCCCCTGCTTTTCACAGTTTCTAGCCGTTTTTTGCCACGCTCCCCGTCTGAACACGTTCAGTTGTGTCATCCCGCTAAAATTGGCACGAAAATTGCGTGGGAAGTAGGCCGAACCGAAAATTTAACCGACAAACCGTTCAAAATAGGGTTCGAACTAAATTTTCCGCACACTTCTCGTTCAGTCTGAACAGTCGAAATTTCCCGTTCAGTCTGAACCCTTAGTATTTCTAGTATTTTGTTTGGAGAGAGATCCTTCGTGTATAAACTCTTCCTCCCAGCCGTATATGCCCCCCGGCATTTCTTGCGCATTTTGCTGAATTCAGCTTCTGTTCAGAATAGGTAAGACTCGATCTTAGGAGGGTGTGACGGCGTTCAGACTAGCGGTTACGGGCCGTTACTCGCGGCTCCGCAGGATTTCAGGATTTGCCCTCGTTCGTGGGGTGCGATCAGGCCGTACGGTACGGCGCCCGCGGCGATGTCAGGATGTTCGGGTTTCTCCCTTGCGCAACACGATCGTAGTTAAGTAGTTGACAAGTTGGGGGCCCCTGCGGGGCCCAGACTTTTTGGCGCCTGAGCGGGCGATTGGCGCGTACACCCGCGGGATGCGTCCTCGGGAACGCCGGCGCCACGCGGGGTGCGCAGTGCGAAGGGGCAGTGGCCGAGGGCGCCGAGGCGGGGGGGCCAGCGGGAGCCCAAAAATTTCGGTTCCGTACGGCCGTTTTTGGGGCTGAGCCCCCTGCTTTTCACAGTTTCTAGCCGTTTTTTGCCACGCTCCCCGTCTGAACACGTTCAGTTGTGTCATCCCGCTAAAATTGGCACGAAAATTGCGTGGGAAGTAGGCCGAACCGAAAATTTAACCGACAAACCGTTCAAAATAGGGTTCGAACTAAATTTTCCGCACACTTCTCGTTCAGTCTGAACAGTCGAAATTTCCCGTTCAGTCTGAACCCTTAGTATTTCTAGTATTTTGTTTGGAGAGAGATCCTTCGTGTATAAACTCTTCCTCCCAGCCGTATATGCCCCCCGGCATTTCTTGCGCATTTTGCTGAATTCAGCTTCTGTTCAGAATAGGTAAGACTCGATCTTAGGAGGGTGTGACGGCGTTCAGACTAGCGGTTACGGGCCGTTACTCGCGGCTCCGCAGGATTTCAGGATTTGCCCTCGTTCGTGGGGGTGCGATCAGGCCGTACGGTACGGCGCCCGCGGCGATGTCAGGATGTTCGGGTTTCTCCCTTGCGCAACACGATCGTAGTTAAGTAGTTGACAAGTTGGGGGCCCCTCGGGGCCCAGACTTTTTGGCGCCTGAGCGGGCGATTGGCGCGTACACCCGCGGGATGCGTCCTCGGGAACGCCGGCGCCACGCGGGGTGCGCAGTGCGAAGGGGCAGTGGCCGAGGGCGCCGAGGCGGGGGGGCCAGCGGGAGCCCAAAAATTTCGGTTCGTACGGCCGTTTTTGCGGAGCCCCCTGCTTTTCACAGTTTCGAGCCGTTTTTTTCCACGCTCCCCGTCTGAACACGTTCAGGTCAGTCATCTCGCTAAAATTGGCACGAAATTGCGTGGGAAGTAGGCCGAACCGAAAATTAACCAAAAACCGTTCAGAAATGTGTTCGAACTAAATTTTCGTTCAGTCTGAACACTTGAAATTTCCCGTTCAGTCTGAACCTTGTAAATGTTTGCTTCGGCAAGAAACTCTTTCCCCTGCCGTATATGCCCCCGGCATTTCTCGCGCATTTTGCTGAATTCAGCTTCTGTTCAGAATGAGACTCGATCTTAGGAGGGTGTGACGGCGTTCAGGCCGGCGGTTACGGGCCGTAACTCGCGGCTCCGCAGGATTTCAGGATTTGCCCCGTTCGTGGGGGTGCGATCAGGCCGTACGGTACGGCGCCCGCGGCGATGTCAGGATGTTCGGGTTCTCCCTTGCGCAACACGATCGTAGTTAAGTAGTTGACAAGTTGGGGGCCCCTGCGGGGCCCAGACTTTTTGGCGCCTGAGCGGGCGATTGGCGCGTACACCCGCGGGATGCGTCCTCGGGAACGCCGGCGCCACGCGGGGTGCGCAGTGCGAAGGGGCAGTGGCCGAGGGCGCCGAGGCGGGGGGGCCAGCGGGAGCCCAAAAATTTCGGTTCCGTACGGCCGTTTTTGGGGCTGAGCCCCCTGCTTTTCACAGTTTCTAGCCGTTTTTTGCCACGCTCCCCGTCTGAACACGTTCAGTTGTGTCATCCCGCTAAAATTGGCACGAAAATTGCGTGGGAAGTAGGCCGAACCGAAAATTTAACCGACAAACCGTTCAAAATAGGGTTCGAACTAAATTTTCCGCACACTTCTCGTTCAGTCTGAACAGTCGAAATTTCCCGTTCAGTCTGAACCCTTAGTATTTCTAGTATTTTGTTTGGAGAGAGATCCTTCGTGTATAAACTCTTCCTCCCAGCCGTATATGCCCCCCGGCATTTCTTGCGCATTTTGCTGAATTCAGCTTCTGTTCAGAATAGGTAAGACTCGATCTTAGGAGGGTGTGACGGCGTTCAGACTAGCGGTTACGGGCCGTTACTCGCGGCTCCGCAGGATTTCAGGATTTGCCCTCGTTCGTGGGGGTGCGATCAGGCCGTACGGTACGGCGCCCGCGGCGATGTCAGGATGTTCGGGTTTCTCCCTTGCGCAACACGATCGTAGTTAAGTAGTTGACAAGTTGGGGGCCCCTGCGGGGCCCAGACTTTTTGGCGCCTGAGCGGGCGATTGGCGCGTACACCCGCGGGATGCGTCCTCGGGAACGCCGGCGCCACGCGGGGTGCGCAGTGCGAAGGGGCAGTGGCCGAGGGCGCCGAGGCGGGGGGGCCAGCGGGAGCCCAAAAATTTCGGTTCCGTACGGCCGTTTTTGGGGCTGAGCCCCCTGCTTTTCACAGTTTCTAGCCGTTTTTTGCCACGCTCCCCGTCTGAACACGTTCAGTTGTGTCATCCCGCTAAAATTGGCACGAAAATTGCGTGGGAAGTAGGCCGAACCGAAAATTTAACCGACAAACCGTTCAAAATAGGGTTCGAACTAAATTTTCCGCACACTTCTCGTTCAGTCTGAACAGTCGAAATTTCCCGTTCAGTCTGAACCCTTAGTATTTCTAGTATTTTGTTTGGAGAGAGATCCTTCGTGTATAAACTCTTCCTCCCAGCCGTATATGCCCCCCGGCATTTCTTGCGCATTTTGCTGAATTCAGCTTCTGTTCAGAATAGGTAAGACTCGATCTTAGGAGGGTGTGACGGCGTTCAGACTAGCGGTTACGGGCCGTTACTCGCGGCTCCGCAGGATTTCAGGATTTGCCCTCGTTCGTGGGGGTGCGATCAGGCCGTACGGTACGGCGCCCGCGGCGATGTCAGGATGTTCGGGTTTCTCCCTTGCGCAACACGATCGTAGTTAAGTAGTTGACAAGAAAAAAGTGGGGGAGGGGGGGCTATCGCCCCCCCTCCCCGACTTGAGAGGACGTGACTCGCCGCTAGCGGCCCAGAGGCCGATAGTCGACCTTCTGGGCGCCAACCGCACCGGCCCGCGCGACGCGCCAAGACCCTTCCACGGAGGACGCGCGAGCGGACGATTCCGACCGGGACGAACCGCCGCCGTGCGCCACGCGCAACGGACCCTTCCCCGTGAACACCGTGGAAGCTCTCCGAGCGTGAGATACTTGGAAATTTCGTCACGTTCGTATCGAAAATGAAATTTCTGACCGGCAAATTTTCAGCTCGGACTTGACCACAATGAATTTCAGCATACCATTCGATTGAATTGAATTGAATTGAATTGTAACATAACTCCGTTGGGAGTATATGTAGCACATAGCCCAGAGAAGGGGCATATGGCCTATCATACATTCTAGGCTACTTCATGCAAGGGTGGGAATGTAAGCTACCCCTGCTCTAGGTGCACCAGGGCACCTGCACCCTCATGGTCTATCACGCTATGCCCAGGTAAGGGGGGAGCATGCCTGTGAGGGAGGAAGATCATCATGCACTACATTTCGCCACCGCGGAAACCCAATTTATGCGAGAATGTGGTTCCGTCAATACGGCGGGGGTTACAAATTCAATTTCGAAGTTCGGCACCGTCGGATACCAGTAAAGCAACACTTGTTATCTAGAATCGCGCCATTTGGCATCAATTGGCCAGTTCTGAAAATTTGATGAAATCTCTAGTCCTTGGTCGAAGATTTCCCTCCGATTCCGATGACGAAATTTGAGTACGAATTTCTTAGTACAGTCCACCGTTTTGTTCAGTTCAGTATATTCCCACGCCGCTTGCTGACCTGACGGAGGCCGAATTCGTACTGAACACTAGCGCAAGTGCGCTCGATACTAAAAATTGCTACTTCCGAGATGTCTGACGGAATTTCTGCTAGGTCCATGCTTTGGTACTGGACGGATGCTGATATTCACTGTGGCTCTGTCCGAACGAGGAAAATTGTCAGAAATCTACTCTCGATACGAACGTAACGAAATTTCCAAGTATCTGACGCTCGGAGACCTGCCACCGTTTTCCCCTACTTGACCGACCCACATTCCCCGCTAAAAAAGGTGTCCTAGGCGGCGAAATGTAGTGTGGCTATACAAGAGCTAGGACATGGCTTCTCGACAGAGAGCATCTCTCTGCATGGCATTAAAAAAAAATTAAATTAAATTATAACATGCCTCCGTGGGGAGGTCATGTAGCACATATTTCATGATGGATGGGGTGGAGGAAGCCGCGTGATCGAACTATCCGAACTCTATCTAGAAAAGCCTAACTACACTACTCATCAAAACGCCTCCTCCGCTTGGGGGGAGGTGGCTTGCCCACAGGGTCGGGCGTGTGTGCCTTGACAATCTTCTTCCACCGCTCCTTGTCCTGCATGGCAGTCCAAAGACGGGAGAGAGAGTGGATGCGGTACTCAAACTGGGCTGGGACCACTAGGTCGTCCAGCAACATCTGGGTATAGGTCATGGCATGTTTCCCTACCTTTTTAGGAATGTTCTTGGGGCCAGGCCAGGTCAAAATGTGCCGCCCCGGTTGGCCGAGCCGCTGGGGACCGGCCAGACCAAGGGCGGTGTCGACCTGGCTGGTGCGAGCAAGATGTCCTACAAATGCTATCCTACGCTGTCTAATCTCGTCCGAAATACGCGGCATACCGTGATACAAAGACTCTAAGGACCTACGCTGAGAAAACCCGACATTCAGGACCTGTCGGAGCATCCGGGTTACCGTGCCGTCTAGCTTGGCTGCCAGTGTTGCCGTGAGTGTCCATGCCTCGGCGCCATACGTGAGCACCGTGAGGACGAGGACCTTGAAGAGCATGCGCTTGCGGTGCTCGTCCAGGCCCTTGGAGCGCCAGTAGGTGTTGAGCGAACGGAGCTTGGCCCAGGAAAGGCCGATGCGGGTGTCCACATCGTCGGCAGTGTCCGGAAGCCAACTCCCCAACAGCTTGAAGCGGTCGCGGAGTGGGACCTCCGTCCCGTCTAGCAGGCGCGGCAGCGGTGGGCGACTGGAGGCCCCAATCACCATCGCCTCAGTTTTGACACTAATCTCCAACCCCACCGCCCTCGCCTCCAGGCCCAGACAGTCCAGCCAGGTCTGAATGTGCTCGGGGCGCGCGATGAGGGTGGTGTCGTCCGCGTAAATCAGGTCAGCCAGGCGGTAACCCGTGCTAACCCCGCCGTGCCCACGCTCGTTAAGGATGTCCAAGCCTGGCTCGAACCCCTTAAGAGCAGTAAAGCGCGCACGTGCCTGGCGCATGACGTGGTCCACGACAATAATGAACAGGTATGGAGACAGGACACAACCTTGCCACACCCCGTGGTGAAGGGGGAATGGTGGGGTGGTGCCTTCCGCAGTCCGCACTACTGCCTGTGAGCCCTCATACAGTCGGCGAATGGCAGCAATAAACGCTGGTGGCACGCGGTCCAGAGCTAGGATGGCCCAAAGAGCCTCCCAGAGGACCGTGTCGAAGGCCTTGATATAGTCAACAAAAATGAGGACCAGCGGCAAACTGTCAGGGGGAAGGCGACGCACCTCCTCCATCAACCGGCGCGCGACAAACACAGCCATGACAGTGTTACGACCACTACGGAAACCCATCTGAGACTCACCCAGGTGTGGGTCCAGCGCGGCGCGGAGCCTGTGCAGCATCATGCGCATGAAGACCTTCAGCGCGGCGCTCTGGAGGCAGACACCCCGGTAGTTACCGGGGTCAGCAGCAGAGCCCTTCTTGTACAGCATGACGCGGATGGCCGTCTGCCACTCAGCAGGCGGAGGCTCGTCAGAGAGCAGGACACGGTTGCAGAACGCCAGCAGAAGATCCCTAACCGCCAGATCAGGGGTCTTCAGCAGCTCAGCAGAAAGGTGGTCGGCCCCGACCGCCGCATCGTACCGCAGGCGAGCAAGGGCGCCGTCCAATTCCTCCAAAGTGAAGGGGTGGACGACGTCGTTGGTGGCAAGGCAGCCCTCCTTCAAGGCGGGGACTTGGTAGTCCGCGGCCGAGGAGGGGGGCGCTGGCGGCGGCGGGGTCCGGCGACCCCGAGGCGGGCGGCCGTCTCGGGGTGAAGCGGCGGGGGGGGGCGCGAGCCCCACCGGTCAAGGAAACATTGTGGGCCAACCAGCGGTCAAGGCTTACCGGCGCCGTGCCGTCCCCCGTGTGCTCCACCGGGGTGCGCTGCCGCCGGCCGCCGAGCCGGTCGAGGTGGTACCACATGTCCTTGCCCTGGTTGCGAGCCTGGCAGGCCTTGGCATCCGCGATGCACTGGGCCGCCTCCGCGTCCTGAGCATGCTCGTAGGCCTCCACAAGGGCGGCCTTGAGCAATGGTTTCTGCAGCGGGTCCCGGTTACGCTTGAGGCGGTGCCGGGCGGCCAAGACCTTGGGGTCCTGGCGGTAGAGCGGGCCGGGGCGGCGGCGGGGCATGACCGGCAGGTGCCGGGCCGCCAGCAACGGGGCACGGGCCGCAAAGCCCGCAAAAATGGCTGCGTTGGGGGCACCCTTGTCCAGCTCGTCGACGTCCGCCCGGGCGTCCAGTGCCGACAGGTACTTCCGTCGGCACCAGTTCCGCTCGTGCATGGCATAGCATGGCTCAATTCTTAATGCAACATCCATGGGGGTCCCGTTATAGGCAGGGCTTGGCTAAATTCTGTAGACAACATCCATGATGTAGACAACATACCATTCGATACAACAATGATATTTCGGCGTCGGATACTTGGAAATTTCGTTACGTTCGTATCGCCAGTGAAATTCTAACAAATTTTATCCTGAACTATTTCGCATCATAACATGACTCCGTTGGGAGATCATCATGTAGCACTGGCTAACATATTCCCTTGCTGGATGGATGGAGGTAGGTGAAGAATTAAACCTTTTTGAATGACCTTATTTGTCTAATTGTAATTGCCTAGCACAGTCTACCTAGAGGAGGGCCCTGATTGGCACAATTGTGGCCATGTACGTAATTATGCTACATGTCGTACATGATCTCCCCACTAGTCATGTTATAATTTAATTTCATTTTAATGCTAGCATGCCTTGTTGCATGCCCTCAAAGCTAAAATTGTTTATCACATGCAGAGAGAGCCCGCACAATGAATTTCAGCGTACCATTCATTAATTAATTATACCATGCGATATACTTTACAGATATTTCGCTGTCAAATACTTCGAAATTTGGGTACTGCTTTTTGCAAGCCAGCCATAAGGACCAAACACTCCCATGCAAACTCCCATTTTCATCATTAATTAATATTCATTGAGTGGCAATCCTTTCATTCCTTTGTTCACACATGCACCATCCGTCATTCCCATTATTAAATTGAAAAAATTAAAACATAGCATGACTCCGTGGTGCCCACTATGACTTCATGGGGGGGGCTGGCATGCTTGCGTGGGTGTGGGGGGGCCTCGCATGCGTGCGTGGGTGTGGGGGGGGCTCGCATGCGTGCGTGGGTGTGGGGGGGAGTGGCATGCATGCGTGGGTGTGGTGGGGGGCTGCCATGCATGCGTGGGGTTAGGAGGGGCTGGCACGCGTGTGTGGGTTCGTGGGGTGGCTGCCATGCGTGCGTGGGTGTGTGGGGTGGCTGGCATGCGTACGTGGGTGTGGGGGGTGGCTGGCATGCATAAGTGGGTTTGTAATGGGCTGGCATGCGTGCGTGGGTTGGTGGGGTGGCTGGCATGCATGCGTGCATGTGGGGGGTCGCTGGCATGCATGCGTGGGTTTGTGGGGTAGCTGGCATGCAGGCGTGGGTGTGGGAGGGGCTGGCATGCATGCGTGGGTGTGGGGGGTGGCTGGCATGCATGCCTGCATGTGGGGTGGGGCTGGCATGCGTGCGTGGGTGTGGGGGGGGCTCGCATGCGTGCGTGGGTGTGGGGGGGGCTCGCATGCGTGCGTGGGTGTGGGGGGGAGTGGCATGCATGCGTGGGTGTGGTGGGGGGCTGCCATGCATGCATGGGGTTAGGGGGGGCTGGCACGCGTGTGTGGGTTGGTAGGGTGGCTGCCATGCGTGCGTGGGTGTGTGGGGTGGCTGGCATGCGTACGTGGGTGTGGGGGGTGGCTGGCATGCATAAGTGGGTTTGTGATGGGCTGGCATGCGTGCGTGGGTTGGTGGGGTGGCTGGCATGCATGCGTGCATGTGGGGGGTCGCTGGCATGCATGCGTGGGTTTGTGGGGTAGCTGGCATGCGGGCGTGGGTGTGGGAGGGGCTGGCATGCATGCGTGGGTGTGGGGGGTGGCTGGCATGCATGCCTGCATGTGGGGTAGGGCTGGCATGCGTGCGTGGGTGTGGGGGGGGCTGCCATGCGTGTGTCGGGGGGCTGGCATGCGTGGGTGGTTGGCGGGGGAGTGGCATGCATGCGTGGGTGTGGTGGGGAGCTGCCATGCATGCGTGGTTTTAAGGGGGGGCTGGCACGCGTGCGTGGGTTCGTGGGGTGGCTGCCATGCGTGCGTGGGGGTGGGGGGTGGCTGGCATGCGTAAGTGGCTGTGGGGGTTGCTGGAATGCATAAGTGGGTTGTGGGGTGGCTGGCATGCGTGCGTGGGTGTGGGGGTGGCTGGCATGCGTGCGTGGATTGGTGGGGTGGCTGGCATGCATGCGGGCATGTGGGGGGTGGCTGGAATCCATGCGTGGGTTTGTGGGGTATAGCTAACATGTGTGCGTGGGTGTGGGAGGGGCTGGCATGCATGCGTTGGTTGACATGCCATGGATGAAAAATGCCAAGAAGAGTATATGGCCCCGCTGCCATCACCTGGTTGATCAACCAAGGGGATAGCCTGCACAGTGAGACACAAACACAGCAGACCCAGCAAAGCAAAATTCAGGTTGTTAGCGAGTGGAGATTACTTTTGACATGCTTGATGAAGAAATATATAACACACCTTCTATTGTCACACCTTCTATAAACAAATGGTTGATTGATCACCTTATACACCACGTAAACATGCTACCAGACGCGCTCTTCAGTCCAGTCAAAATCCACGTGCGAAGCAAGTCAGCTTACGCAGAAAGCACCATGAATGTCAGCCAGTACAGCAGTAAATGACGCCCCAAACCCGTGACCAGGCAAGCATCCAGAGGGGCTTTCACCGCCCAGTATATTCCAGAAAAAAGCATCACAGATCCTTGGGCAACGGACGTTCACACAGGACATGCGAAGGACCATGAAGATGGCGTCCTGCACGGCTAAGAAAATAAAACGCAGACCCTTGCTACGCTATGTCTTTGCTGCGACTAGGTGGATTCGGCGAAATGGAAAGAACGCAACCATGAAAATGCATCAGAAAGAGAGCAGGTACTACCCCGGTCATCGAAACAAACGCCTCACCATCGGCATCGCCGGTTACGTCCCGTGGCAAAAAATCCAGCGTTCTTTCCAATATGATGTGGCGACAGCAGAAGCTCGTTGGCCACACCCCAAGCCTTCCACGAACAGCAAACTGATTTCACTAGGCACCCAATACGTAAAGCAGTTAAGCATGATACTACAATACCCAAATCTACAACGACATTCCATTTCCAGGTCGCCATAGCGACACGGACCTCTCCCACGCAGGTATCACTCCGTTGACGCACCTCCAGCTCATAAAATTTCGCACTTGCTCTTCAAACATAAAATTTTGACGTATAAAACCATGGCTGCGCATTCCCCATCCCAATTTTCTAGCCTACGTTGCCTGCCATCGCCAGCCAGCACAAGGAAAATTGCTCGCGCAGCACGTCACTTTGTTTTTCGCCCCGAGCATGCCGCACGCTTTGCCAATAATTCCCAGTTCTGTGTCATTTCTCACGTATTCTAGTTATTTAGTTCTTTAGTTAGTTATTAAGTTAGTTATTTAGTTAGTAATTTACTTACTTACTTAGTCTCGTCTGATTCTATTTCCCCTATTCAGGTGTGAACGTTTCCGTTCATCACATCTTTAAACGCTTCATGAACGTTTTCGTTCGTAACGGTAAATTCCGTCTCGTTTGATTCTATTTCCCCTGTTCAGGCGCGAACGTTTCCGTTCAGCACGTAACTGTCATTTCGTCTCGCTTGCTTATCAAATTTGACATCCCACGTCCTGTGCCCCGAAAAGTTTTAGTACAGATATCGGTTCGCCAGTAGCTTGTTTGACGCTTAAAATAGTCAACGCGCCGTAATGTCCTGAGGCCGCGCGGATTGGCGAGACGCCCCACCTGCCCGCGAAACCCTGAACATGTTCAGCGTTTCAGACCCCGTTCAGGAAAACACGACACTCGATCTCCAAGGTTTGGGGATTTTCTTTGTACTACGCGATTGGCCATCTCGCTACGGTCCTGTACGTCGTCCGCTCCCGCGCTAGGGGGCGCGGGGGACGGCCCCACCTTCGGCCTACGGCCGCGGCCAAAGTTTTCGGGCGTCATAAATCGTAGTTACTAGTAGGGGACAAGAAAAAAGTGGGGGAGGGGGGGCTATCGCCCCCCCTCCCCGACTTGAGAGGACGTGACTCGCCGCTAGCGGCCCAGAGGCCGATAGTCGACCTTCTGGGCGCCAACCGCACCGGCCCGCGCGACGCGCCAAGACCCTTCCACGGAGGACGCGCGAGCGGACGATTCCGACCGGGACGAACCGCCGCCGTGCGCCACGCGCAACGGACCCTTCCCCGTGAACACCGTGGAAGCTCTCCGAGCGTGAGATACTTGGAAATTTCGTCACGTTCGTATCGAAAATGAAATTTCTGACAAATTTGTCAGCTCGGACTGAACCACAATGAATTTCAGCATACCATTCAAGTATGTTCAAGTTGGGGGCCCCTTCGGGGCCCGGACTTTTTGGCGCCTGAGCGGGCGATTGGCGCGTACACCCGCGGGTGGGTCCTCGGGAACGCCGGCGCCACGCGGGGCGCGCAGCGCGAAGGGGCAGTGGCCGAGGGCGCCGAGGCGGGGGGCCAGCGGGAGCCCAAAAATTTCGGCTTCGTACGGCCCGTCCGCGGGCGGAGCCCCCTGCTTAGAATTACGTACATGCAAATTCCAGGCTATGGCGGTGCAGAAAACTGATTGGTGTAGGAGCATCGACAGTGCATGGATTCGTTCCAAATATTGTAGGCATTTTTTATGAGTTATGGCTGGGATGAGTAGGTCATCCAAACATCTGGGTGTAGTTCGTGGCATGTTTCCCTACCCTTTTGGGAATGCCCTTGGGGCCAGGCCAGGTCAGAATATGCCGCCCTGGCCGGCCAAGCCAGAGGGGCTTTCACCGCCCAGTATATTCCAGAAAAAAGCATCACAGATCCTTGGGCAACGGACGTTCACACAGGACATGCGAAGGACCATGAAGATGGCGTCCTGCACGCTAAGAAAATAAAACGCAGACCCTTGCTACGCTATGTCTTTGCTGCGACTAGGTGGATTCGGCGAAATGGAAAGAACGCAACCATGAAAATGCATCAGAAAGAGAGCAGGTACTACCCCGGTCATCGAAACAAACGCCTCACCATCGGCATCGCCGGTTACGTCCCGTGGCAAAAAATCCAGCGTTCTTTCCAATATGATGTGGCGACAGCAGAAGCTCGTTGGCCACACCCCAAGCCTTCCACGAACAGCAAACTGATTTCACTAGGCACCCAATACGTAAAGCAGTTAAGCATGATACTACAATACCCAAATCTACAACGACATTCCATTTCCAGGTCGCCATAGCGACACGGACCTCTCCCACGCAGGTATCACTCCGTTGACGCACCTCCAGCTCATAAAATTTCGCACTTGCTCTTCAAACATAAAATTTTGACGTATAAAACCATGGCTGCGCATTCCCCATCCCAATTTTCTAGCCTACGTTGCCTGCCATCGCCAGCCAGCACAAGGAAAATTGCTCGCGCAGCACGTCACTTTGTTTTTCGCCCCGAGCATGCCGCACGCTTTGCCAATAATTCCCAGTTCTGTGTCATTTCTCACGTATTCTAGTTATTTAGTTCTTTAGTTAGTTATTAAGTTAGTTATTTAGTTAGTAATTTACTTACTTACTTAGTCTCGTCTGATTCTATTTCCCCTATTCAGGTGTGAACGTTTCCGTTCATCACATCTTTAAACGCTTCATGAACGTTTTCGTTCGTAACGGTAAATTCCGTCTCGTTTGATTCTATTTCCCCTGTTCAGGCGCGAACGTTTCCGTTCAGCACGTAACTGTCATTTCGTCTCGCTTGCTTATCAAATTTGACATCCCACGTCCTGTGCCCCGAAAAGTTTTAGTACAGATATCGGTTCGCCAGTAGCTTGTTTGACGCTTAAAATAGTCAACGCGCCGTAATGTCCTGAGGCCGCGCGGATTGGCGAGACGCCCCACCTGCCCGCGAAACCCTGAACATGTTCAGCGTTTCAGACCCCGTTCAGGAAAACACGACACTCGATCTCCAAGGTTTGGGGATTTTCTTTGTACTACGCGATTGGCCATCTCGCTACGGTCCTGTACGTCGTCCGCTCCCGCGCTAGGGGGCGCGGGGGACGGCCCCACCTTCGGCCTACGGCCGCGGCCAAAGTTTTCGGGCGTCATAAATCGTAGTTACTAGTAGGGGACAAGAAAAAAGTGGGGGAGGGGGGGCTATCGCCCCCCCTCCCCGACTTGAGAGGACGTGACTCGCCGCTAGCGGCCCAGAGGCCGATAGTCGACCTTCTGGGCGCCAACCGCACCGGCCCGCGCGACGCGCCAAGACCCTTCCACGGAGGACGCGCGAGCGGACGATTCCGACCGGGACGAACCGCCGCCGTGCGCCACGCGCAACGGACCCTTCCCCGTGAACACCGTGGAAGCTCTCCGACTAGCGTGAGATACTTGGAAATTTCGTCACGTTCGTATCGAAAATGAAATTTCTGACAAATTTGTCAGCTCGGACGGAACCACAATGAATTTCAGCATACCATTCGATACAACAATGATATTTCGGCGTCGGATACTTGGAAATTTGTTACGTTCGTATCGCCAGTGAAATTCTGACAAATTTTATCCTGAACTATTTCGCATCATAACATGACTCCGTTGGGAGATCATCATGTAGCACTGGCTAACATATTCCCTTGCTGGATGGATGGAGGTAGGTGAAGAATTAAACCTTTTTGAATGACCTTATTTGTCTAATTGTAATTGCCTAGCACAGTCTACCTAGAGGAGGGCCCTGATTGGCACAATTGTGGCCATGTACGTAATTATGCTACATGTCGTACATGATCTCCCACTAGTCATGTTATAATTTAATTTCATTTTAATGCTAGCATGTCTTGTTGCATGCCCTCAAAGCTAAAATTGTTTATCACATGCAGAGAGAGCCCGCACAATGAATTTCAGCGTACCATTCATTAATTAATTATACCATGCGATATACTTTACAGATATTTCGCTGTCAAATACTTCGAAATTTGGGTACTGCTTTTTGCAAGCCAGCCATAAGGACCAAACACTCCCATGCAAACTCCCATTTTCATCATTAATTAATATTCATTGAGTGGCAATCCTTTCATTCCTTTGTTCACACATGCACCATCCGTCATTCCCATTATTAAATTGAAAAAATTAAATCATAGCATGACTCCGTGGTGCCCACTATGACTTCATGGGGGGGGGCTGGCATGCTTGCGTGGGTGTGGGGGGGCCTCGCATGCGTGCGTGGGTGTGGGGGGGGCTCGCATGCGTGCGTGGGTGTGGGGGGGAGTGGCATGCATGCGTGGGTGTGGTGGGGGCTGCATGCATAAGTGGGGTTAGGGGGGGCTGGCACGCGTGTGTGGGTTCGTGGGGTGGCTGCCATGCGTGCGTGGGTGTGTGGGGTGGCTGGCATGCGTACGTGGGTGTGGGGGGTGGCTGGCATGCATAAGTGGGTTTGTGATGGGCTGGCATGCGTGCGTGGGTTGGTGGGGTGGCTGGCATGCATGCGTGCATGTGGGGGGTCGCTGGCATGCATGCGTGGGTTTGTGGGGTAGCTGGCATGCAGGCGTGGGTGTGGGAGGGGCTGGCATGCATGCGTGGGTGTGGGGGGTGGCTGGCATGCATGCCTGCATGTGGGGTGGGGCTGGCATGCGTGCGTGGGTGTGTGGGGGGGCTCGCATGCGTGCGTGGGTGTGGGGGGGGCTCGCATGCGTGCGTGGGTGTGGGGGGGAGTGGCATGCATGCGTGGGTGTGGTGGGGGGCTGCCATGCATGCGTGGGGTTAGGGGGGGGCTGGCACGCGTGTGTGGGTTGGTGGGGTGGCTGCATGCGTGCGTGGGTGTGTGGGGGGCTCGCATGCGTGCGTGGGTGTGTGGGGGGCTGGCATGCATGCGTGGGTGTGGGGGTGGCATGCATGCGTGGGTGTGGTGGGGGGCTGCATGCATGCGTGTGTGGGGGTCGCTGGCATGCATGCGTGGGTTTGTGGGGTAGCTGGCATGCGGGCGTGGGTGTGGGAGGGGCTGGCATGCATGCGTGGGTGTGGGGGGTGGCTGGCATGCATGCCTGCATGTGGGGTAGGGCTGGCATGCGTGCGTGGGTGTGGGGGGGGCTGCCATGCGTGTGTCGGGGGGCTGGCATGCGTGGGTGGTTGGCGGGGGGAGTGGCATGCATGCGTGGGTGTGGTGGGGAGCTGCCATGCATGCGTGGTTTTAAGGGGGGGCTGGCACGCGTGCGTGGGTTCGTGGGGTGGCTGCCATGCGTGCGTGGGGGTGGGGGGTGGCTGGCATGCGTAAGTGGCTGTGGGGGTTGCTGGAATGCATAAGTGGGTTGTGGGGTGGCTGGCATGCGTGCGTGGGTGTGGGGGTGGCTGGCATGCGTGCGTGGATTGGTGGGGTGGCTGGCATGCATGCGGGCATGTGGGGGGTGGCTGGAATCCATGCGTGGGTTTGTGGGGTATAGCTAACATGTGTGCGTGGGTGTGGGAGGGGCTGGCATGCATGCGTTGGTTGACATGCCATGGATGAAAAACGCCAAGAAGAGTATATGGCCCCGCTGCCACCAAAAATCACCTGGTTGATCAACCAAGGGGATAGCCTGCACAGTGAGACACAAACACAGCAGACCCAGCAAAGCAAAATTCAGGTTGTAAGCGAGTGGAGATTACTTTTGACATGCTTGATGAAGAAATATATAACACACCTTCTATTGTCACACCTTCTATAAACAAATGGTTGATTGATCACCTTATACACCACGTAAACATGCTACCAGACGCGCTCTTCAGTCCAGTCAAAATCCACGTGCGAAGCAAGTCAGCTTACGCAGAAAGCACCATGAATGTCAGCCAGTACAGCAGTAAATGACGCCCCAAACCCGTGACCAGGCAAGCATCCAGAGGGGCTTTCACCGCCCAGTATATTCCAGAAAAAAGCATCACAGATCCTTGGGCAACGGACGTTCACACAGGACATGCGAAGGACCATGAAGATGGCGTCCTGCACGGCTAATCTGCGTTTTTAAAAACCCTTGCTACGCTATGTCTTTGCTGCGACTAGGTGGATTCGGCGAAATGGAAAGAACGCAACCATGAAAATGCATCAGAAAGAGAGCAGGTACTACCCCGGTCATCGAAACAAACGCCTCACCATCGGCATCGCCGGTTACGTCCCGTGGCAAAAAATCCAGCGTTCTTTCCAATATGATGTGGCGACAGCAGAAGCTCGTTGGCCACACCCCAAGCCTTCCACGAACAGCAAACTGATTTCACTAGGCACCCAATACGTAAAGCAGTTAAGCATGATACTACAATACCTAAATCTACAACGACATTCCATTTCCAGGTCGCCATAGCGACACGGACCTCTCCCACGCAGGTATCACTCCGTTGACGCACCTCCAGCTCATAAAATTTCGCACTTGCTCTTCAAACATAAAATTTTGACGTATAAAACCATGGCTGCGCATTCCCCATCCCAATTTTCTAGCCTACGTTGCCTGCCATCGCCAGCCAGCACAAGGAAAATTGCTCGCGCAGCACGTCACTTTGTTTTTCGCCCCGAGCATGCCGCACGCTTTGCCAATAATTCCCAGTTCCCACTGCCCAGCAAGACTTTTTTCCATGCGATTATACCATGCGATATACTTTAGAGATATTTCGGTGGAAGATACTTGGAAATTTCGTTACGTTCGTATTTCCATTGAAAATGTGCCAAATTTCGGCCTGAACTATTTCACCCCACCCTGACTGAACGCCAGTTCGGCTCTGAACCTTCCACCCGTCCTGCAAATTTGATCCATCCGTTCAGAAAATCGCATTCCATTCACGTTGTGGCCCTAAATCGAGCGCGTTATTCGAAACGGCGTGCACCGGTTGGTCCCCTTGTCCAAAGTGGTGCAACGGGAAACGCGAAAAGTTTTAGGAGATATCGGTTCGCCAGTAGCTTGTTTGACGTTTAAAAAGTCAACGCGCCGTAATTCCTGAGGCCGCGCGGATTGGCGAGACGCCCCACCTGCCCGCAAAAGTCTGAACATGTTCAGTTTCAGCACCCGTTCAGACCTGACACTCGATCTCCAAGGTTTGGGGATTTTCTTTGTACTACGCGATTGGCCATCTCGCAACGGTCCTGGACGTCGTCCGCTCCCGCGCTAGGGGGCGCGGGGGACGGCCCCACCTTCGGCCTACGGCCGCGGCCAAAGTTTTCGGGCTTCATAAATCGTAGTTACTAGT
Source organism: Mesostigma viride (assembly GCA_009746045.1). Lineage (NCBI taxonomy): Eukaryota > Viridiplantae > Streptophyta > Mesostigmatophyceae > Mesostigmatales > Mesostigmataceae > Mesostigma > Mesostigma viride. The sequence goes on along the minus strand of RPFO01001098.1, from coordinate 70,509 downwards.
AGGGGACAAGAAAAAAGTGGGGGAGGGGGGGCTATCGCCCCCCCTCCCCGACTTGAGAGGACGTGACTCGCCGCTAGCGGCCCAGAGGCCGATAGTCGACCTTCTGGGCGCCAACCGCACCGGCCCGCGCGACGCGCCAAGACCCTTCCACGGAGGACGCGCGAGCGGACGATTCCGACCGGGACGAACCGCCTCCGTGCGCCACTCGCAACGGACCCTTCCCCGTGAACACCGTGAAAGCTCTCCGAGCGTGAGATACTTGGAAATTTCGTCACGTTCGTATCGAAATTAAAAATTCTGACAAATTTTCAGCTCGGACTGAACCACAATGAAATAATTCTGACAAATTTTATCCTGAACTATTTCGCATCATAACATGACTCCGTTGGGAGATCATCATGTAGCACTGGCTAACATATTCCCTTGCTGGATGGATGGAGGTAGGTGAAGAATTAAACCTTTTTGAATGACCTTATTTGTCTAATTGTAATTGCCTAGCACAGTCTACCTAGAGGAGGGCCCTGATTGGCACAATTGTGGCCATGTACGTAATTATGCTACATGTCTGTCGTACATGATCTCCCAACTAGTCATGTTATAATTTAATTTCATTTTAATGCTAGCATGTCTTGTTGCATGCCCTCAAAGCTAAAATTGTTTATCACATGCAGAGAGAGCCCGCACAATGAATTTCAGCGTACCATTCATTAATTAATTATACCATGCGATATACTTTACAGATATTTCGCTGTCAAATACTTCGAAATTTGGGTACTGCTTTTTGCAAGCCAGCCATAAGGACCAAACACTCCCATGCAAACTCCCATTTTCATCATTAATTAATATTCATTGAGTGGCAATCCTTTCATTCCTTTGTTCACACATGCACCATCCGTCATTCCCATTATTAAATTGAAAAAATTAAAACATAGCATGACTCCGTGGTGCCCACTATGACTTCATGGGGGGGGCTGGCATGCTTGCGTGGGTGTGGGGGGGCCTCGCATGCGTGCGTGGGTGTGGGGGGGGCTCGCATGCGTGCGTGGGTGTGGGGGGGAGTGGCATGCATGCGTGGGTGTGGTGGGGGGCTGCCATGCATGCGTGTGGTTAGGGGGGGGCTGGCACGCGTGTGTGGGTTCGTGGGGTGGCTGCCATGCGTGCGTGGGTGTGTGGGGTGGCTGGCATGCGTACGTGGGTGTGGGGGGTGGCTGGCATGCATAAGTGGGTTTGTGATGGGCTGGCATGCGTGCGTGGGTTGGTGGGGTGGCAGGCATGCATGCGTGCATGTGGGGGGTCGCTGGCATGCATGCGTGGGTTTGTGGGGTAGCTGGCATGCAGGCGTGGGTGTGGGAGGGGTTGGCATGCATGCGTGGGTGTGGGGGGTGGCTCGCATGCGTGCGTGGGTGTGGGGGGGGAGTGGCATGCATGCGTGGGTGTGGTGGGGGGCTGCCATGCATGCGTGGGGTTAGGGGGGGCTGGCACGCGTGTGTGGGTTCGTGGGGTGGCTGCCATGCGTGCGTGGGTGTGTGGGGGGCTCGCATGCGTGCGTGGGTGTGGGGGGGGCTCGCATGCGTGCGTGGGTGTGGGGGGGAGTGGCATGCATGCGTGGGTGTGGTGGGGGGCTGCCATGCATGCGTGGGGTTAGGGGGGGCTGGCACGCGTGTGTGGGTTGGTGGGGTGGCTGCCATGCGTGCGTGGGTGTGTGGGGTGGCTGGCATGCGTACGTGGGTGTGGGGGGTGGCTGGCATGCATAAGTGGGTTTGTGATGGGCTGGCATGCGTGCGTGGGTTGGTGGGGTGGCAGGCATGCATGCGTGCATGTGGGGGGTCGCTGGCATGCATGCGTGGGTTTGTGGGGTAGCTGGCATGCAGGCGTGGGTGTGGGAGGGGTTGGCATGCATGCGTGGGTGTGGGGGGTGGCTGGCATGCTTGCCTGCATGTGGGGTGGGGCTGGCATGCTTGCGTGGGTGTGGGGGGGCCTCGCATGCGTGCGTGGGTGTGGGGGGGGCTCGCATGCGTGCGTGGGTGTGGGGGGGAGTGGCATGCATGCGTGGGTGTGGTGGGGGGCTGCCATGCATGCGTGGGGTTAGGGGGGGCTGGCACGCGTGTGTGGGTTGGTGGGGTGGCTGCCATGCGTGCGTGGGTGTGTGGGGTGGCTGGCATGCGTACGTGGGTGTGGGGGGTGGCTGGCATGCATAAGTGGGTTTGTGATGGGCTGGCATGCGTGCGTGGGTTGGTGGGGTGGCTGGCATGCATGCGTGCATGTGGGGGGTCGCTGGCATGCATGCGTGGGTTTGTGGGGTAGCTGGCATGCGGGCGTGGGTGTGGGAGGGGCTGGCATGCATGCGTGGGTGTGGGGGGTGGCTGGCATGCATGCCTGCATGTGGGGTGGGGCTGGCATGCGTGCGTGGGTGTGGGGGGGGCTCGCATGCGTGCGTGGGTGTGGGGGGGGCTCGCATGCGTGCGTGGGTGTGGGGGGGAGTGGCATGCATGCGTGGGTGTGGTGGGGGGCTGCCATGCATGCGTGGGGTTAGGGGGGGGCTGGCACGCGTGTGTGGGTTGGTGGGGTGGCTGCCATGCGTGCGTGGGTGTGTGGGGTGGCTGGCATGCGTACGTGGGTGTGGGGGGTGGCTGGCATGCATAAGTGGGTTTGTGATGGGCTGGCATGCGTGCGTGGGTTGGTGGGGTGGCTGGCATGCATGCGTGCATGTGGGGGGTCGCTGGCATGCATGCGTGGGTTTGTGGGGTAGCTGGCATGCGGGCGTGGGTGTGGGAGGGGCTGGCATGCATGCGTGGGTGTGGGGGGTGGCTGGCATGCATGCCTGCATGTGGGGTAGGGCTGGCATGCGTGCGTGGGTGTGGGGGGGGCTGCCATGCGTGTGTCGGGGGGCTGGCATGCGTGGGTGGTTGGCGGGGGGAGTGGCATGCATGCGTGGGTGTGGTGGGGAGCTGCCATGCATGCGTGGTTTTAAGGGGGGGCTGGCACGCGTGCGTGGGTTCGTGGGGTGGCTGCCATGCGTGCGTGGGGGTGGGGGGTGGCTGGCATGCGTAAGTGGCTGTGGGGGTTGCTGGAATGCATAAGTGGGTTGTGGGGTGGCTGGCATGCGTGCGTGGGTGTGGGGGTGGCTGGCATGCGTGCGTGGATTGGTGGGGTGGCTGGCATGCATGCGGGCATGTGGGGGGTGGCTGGAATCCATGCGTGGGTTTGTGGGGTATAGCTAACATGTGTGCGTGGGTGTGGGAGGGGCTGGCATGCATGCGTTGGTTGACATGCCATGGATGAAAAACGCCAAGAAGAGTATATGGCCCCGCTGCCACCAAAAATCACCTGGTTGATCAACCAAGGGGATAGCCTGCACAGTGAGACACAAACACAGCAGACCCAGCAAAGCAAAATTCAGGTTGTAAGCGAGTGGAGATTACTTTTGACATGCTTGATGAAGAAATATATAACACACCTTCTATTGTCACACCTTCTATAAACAAATGGTTGATTGATCACCTTATACACCACGTAAACATGCTACCAGACGCGCTCTTCAGTCCAGTCAAAATCCACGTGCAAAGCAAGTCAGCTTACGCAGAAAGCACCATGAATGTCAGCCAGTACAGCAGTAAATGACGCCCCAAACCCGTGACCAGGCAAGCATCCAGAGGGGCTTTCACCGCCCAGTATATTCCAGAAAAAAGCATCACAGATCCTTGGGCAACGGACGTTCACACAGGACATGCGAAGGACCATGAAGATGGCGTCCTGCACGGCTAAGAAAATAAAACGCAGACCCTTGCTACGCTATGTCTTTGCTGCGACTAGGTGGATTCGGCGAAATGGAAAGAACGCAACCATGAAAATGCATCAGAAAGAGAGCAGGTACTACCCCGGTCATCGAAACAAACGCCTCACCATCGGCATCGCCGGTTACGTCCCGTGGCAAAAAATCCAGCGTTCTTTCCAATATGATGTGGCGACAGCAGAAGCTCGTTGGCCACACCCCAAGCCTTCCACGAACAGCAAACTGATTTCACTAGGCACCCAATACGTAAAGCAGTTAAGCATGATACTACAATACCTAAATCTACAACGACATTCCATTTCCAGGTCGCCATAGCGACACGGACCTCTCCCACGCAGGTATCACTCCGTTGACGCACCTCCAGCTCAGAAAATTTCGCACTTGCTCTTCAAACATAAAATTTTGACGTATAAAACCATGGCTGCGCATTCCCCATCCCAATTTTCTAGCCTACGTTGCCTGCCATCGCCAGCCAGCACAAGGAAAATTGCTCGCGCAGCACGTCACTTTGTTTTTCGCCCCGAGCATGCCGCACGCTTTGCCAATAATTCCCAGTTCCCACTGCTATTTCGCCCCACCCTGACTGAACGCCAGTTCGGCTCTGAACCTTCCAACCGTCCTGCAAATTTGATCCATGCGTTCAGAAAATCGCATTCCATTCACGTTGTGGCCGTTATTCGAGCGCGTTATTCGAAACGGCGTGCACCGGTTGGTCCCCGTCCAAAGTGGTGCAACGGGAAACTGTGAAAAGTTTTAGTACAGATATCGGTTCGCCAGTAGCTTGTTTGACGCTTAAAAAAGTCAACGTGCCGTAATTCCTGAGGCCGCGCGGATTGGCGAGACGCCCCACCTGCCCGCAAAAGTCTGAACATGTTCAGCGTTTCAGCACCCGTTCAGGAAACTCGAGAATCGATCTCCAAGGTTTGGGGATTTTCTTTGTACTACGCCGATTGGCCATCTCGCTACGGTCCTGTACGTCGTCCGCTCCCGCGCTAGGGGGCGCGGGGGACGGCCCCACCTTCGGCCTACGGCCTCGGCCAAAGTTTTCGGGCTTCATAAATCGTAGTTACATTAGGGGACAAGAAAAAAGTGGGGGAGGGGGGCTATCGCCCCCCTCCCCGACTTGAGAGGACGTGACTCGCCGCTAGCGGCCCAGAGGCCGATAGTCGACCTTCTGGGCGCCAACCGCTACCGGCCCGCGACGATGCGCCAAGGCCCTGTCCACGGAGGACGCAGCGAGCGGACGATTCCGACCGGGACGAACCGCCGCTCGTGCTGCCACCGTTTTCCCCTACTTGACCGACCCACATTCCCCGCTAAAAAAGGTGTCCTAGGCGGCGAAATGTAGTGTTGGTCGAAGATTTCCCTCCGATTCCGATGACGAAATTTGAGTACGAATTTCTTAGTACAGTCCACCGTTTTGTTCAGTTCAGTATATTCCCACGCCGCTTGCTGACCTGACGGAGGCCGAATTCGTACTGAACACTAGCGCAAGTGCGCTCGATACTAAAAATTGCTACTTCCGAGATGTCTGACGGAATTTCTGCTAGGTCCATGCTTTGGTACTGGACGGATGCTGATATTCACTGTGGCTCTGTCCGAACGAGGAAAATTGTCAGAAATCTACTCTCGATACGAACGTAACGAAATTTCCAAGTATCTGACGCTCGGAGACCTGCCACCGTTTTCCCCTACTTGACCGACCCACATTCCCCGCTAAAAAAGGTGTCCTAGGCGGCGAAATGTAGTGTGGCTATACAAGAGCTAGGACATGGCTTCTCGACAGAGAGCATCTCTCTGCATGGCATTAAAAAAAAATTAAATTAAATTATAACATGCCTCCGTGGGGAGGTCATGTAGCACATATTTCATGATGGATGGGGTGGAGGAAGCCGCGTGATCGAACTATCCGAACTCTATCTAGAAAAGCCTAACTACACTACTCATCAAAACGCCTCCTCCGCTTGGGGGGAGGTGGCTTGCCCACAGGGTCGGGCGTGTGTGCCTTGACAATCTTCTTCCACCGCTCCTTGTCCTGCATGGCAGTCCAAAGACGGGAGAGAGAGTGGATGCGGTACTCAAACTGGCACTACAATACGCTTCCGCGGACACCTTTTTCAGCGGGGAAAGTGCCCCCGGGCTTCCGGGGCAAATTCAGCAAGCGCTGCGGAACTTAGATACTAAAAATTCGTTTTTGGTTCGTACCGTACAGCCAATCATTTTGCGCCCGGATCAAATTGTGATCTGGGCACTGAACACGAAAATTTCAGCGGAACGTACGAAACACCAACGCAACTACAGAAAATTTTCAGTGACGAAACTGTAGTACCGTGTACCAAGCAAAATGTAGTAGGACTTCGCTAAATTCACGTTCGGAATTTTTCACCGCAAGATTCCCCCGCAAGATTCCCCCGCACGATTCCCCCCGCTAGGTTCAGGCTCCAGTCGATGCTCGCCAAATGGCGCAAAAAAAGAAACATATGTTAAAATCAACGGTGCGAATCCTCGTTACCGCTCGGGTAACATTCTCACTCATTTCGCGTCTCCTACGAACCGTATTGTAGTGGGGCTGGGACCACTAGGTCGTCCAGCAACATCTGGGTATAGGTCATGGCATGTTTCCCTACCTTTTTAGGAATGTTCTTGGGGCCAGGCCAGGTCAAAATGTGCCGCCCCGGTTGGCCGAGCCGCTGGGGACCGGCCAGACCAAGGGCGGTGTCGACCTGGCTGGTGCGAGCAAGATGTCCTACAAATGCTATCCTACGCTGTCTAATCTCGTCCGAAATACGCGGCATACCGTGATACAAAGACTCTAAGGACCTACGCTGAGAAAACCCGACATTCAGGACCTGTCGGAGCATCCGGGTTACCGTGCCGTCTAGCTTGGCTGCCAGTGTTGCCGTGAGTGTCCATGCCTCGGCGCCATACGTGAGCACCGTGAGGACGAGGACCTTGAAGAGCATGCGCTTGCGGTGCTCGTCCAGGCCCTTGGAGCGCCAGTAGGTGTTGAGCGAACGGAGCTTGGCCCAGGAAAGGCCGATGCGGGTGTCCACATCGTCGGCAGTGTCCGGAAGCCAACTCCCCAACAGCTTGAAGCGGTCGCGGAGTGGGACCTCCGTCCCGTCTAGCAGGCGCGGCAGCGGTGGGCGACTGGAGGCCCCAATCACCATCGCCTCAGTTTTGACACTAATCTCCAACCCCACCGCCCTCGCCTCCAGGCCCAGACAGTCCAGCCAGGTCTGAATGTGCTCGGGGCGCGCGATGAGGGTGGTGTCGTCCGCGTAAATCAGGTCAGCCAGGCGGTAACCCGTGCTAACCCCGCCGTGCCCACGCTCGTTAAGGATGTCCAAGCCTGGCTCGAACCCCTTAAGAGCAGTAAAGCGCGCACGTGCCTGGCGCATGACGTGGTCCACGACAATAATGAACAGGTATGGAGACAGGACACAACCTTGCCACACCCCGTGGTGAAGGGGGAATGGTGGGGTGGTGCCTTCCGCAGTCCGCACTACTGCCTGTGAGCCCTCATACAGTCGGCGAATGGCAGCAATAAACGCTGGTGGCACGCGGTCCAGAGCTAGGATGGCCCAAAGAGCCTCCCAGAGGACCGTGTCGAAGGCCTTGATATAGTCAACAAAAATGAGGACCAGCGGCAAACTGTCAGGGGGAAGGCGACGCACCTCCTCCATCAACCGGCGCGCGACAAACACAGCCATGACAGTGTTACGACCACTACGGAAACCCATCTGAGACTCACCCAGGTGTGGGTCCAGCGCGGCGCGGAGCCTGTGCAGCATCATGCGCATGAAGACCTTCAGCGCGGCGCTCTGGAGGCAGACACCCCGGTAGTTACCGGGGTCAGCAGCAGAGCCCTTCTTGTACAGCATGACGCGGATGGCCGTCTGCCACTCAGCAGGCGGAGGCTCGTCAGAGAGCAGGACACGGTTGCAGAACGCCAGCAGAAGATCCCTAACCGCCAGATCAGGGGTCTTCAGCAGCTCAGCAGAAAGGTGGTCGGCCCCGACCGCCGCATCGTACCGCAGGCGAGCAAGGGCGCCGTCCAATTCCTCCAAAGTGAAGGGGTGGACGACGTCGTTGGTGGCAAGGCAGCCCTCCTTCAAGGCGGGGACTTGGTAGTCCGCGGCCGAGGAGGGGGGCGCTGGCGGCGGCGGGGGTCCGGCGACCCCGAGGCGGGCGGCCGTCTCGGGGTGAAGCGGCGGGGGGGGGCGCGAGCCCCACCGGTCAAGGAAACATTGTGGGCCAACCAGCGGTCAAGGCTTACCGGCGCCGTGCCGTCCCCCGTGTGCTCCACCGGGGTGCGCTGCCGCCGGCCGCCGAGCCGGTCGAGGTGGTACCACATGTCCTTGCCCTGGTTGCGAGCCTGGCAGGCCTTGGCATCCGCGATGCACTGGGCCGCCTCCGCGTCCTGAGCATGCTCGTAGGCCTCCACAAGGGCGGCCTTGAGCAATGGTTTCTGCAGCGGGTCCCGGTTACGCTTGAGGCGGTGCCGGGCGGCCAAGACCTTGGGGTCCTGGCGGTAGAGCGGGCCGGGGCGGCGGCGGGGCATGACCGGCAGGTGCCGGGCCGCCAGCAACGGGGCACGGGCCGCAAAGCCCGCAAAAATGGCTGCGTTGGGGGCACCCTTGTCCAGCTCGTCGACGTCCGCCCGGGCGTCCAGTGCCGACAGGTACTTCCGTCGGCACCAGTTCCGCTCGTGCATGGCATAGCATGGCTCAATTCTTAATGCAACATCCATGGGGGTCCCGTTATAGGCAGGGCTTGGCTAAATTCTGTAGACAACATCCATGATGTAGACAACATACCATTCGATACAACAATGATATTTCGGCGTCGGATACTTGGAAATTTCGTTACGTTCGTATCGCCAGTGAAATTCTAACAAATTTTATCCTGAACTATTTCGCATCATAACATGACTCCGTTGGGAGATCATCATGTAGCACTGGCTAACATATTCCCTTGCTGGATGGATGGAGGTAGGTGAAGAATTAAACCTTTTTGAATGACCTTATTTGTCTAATTGTAATTGCCTAGCACAGTCTACCTAGAGGAGGGCCCTGATTGGCACAATTGTGGCCATGTACGTAATTATGCTACATGTCGTACATGATCTCCCCACTAGTCATGTTATAATTTAATTTCATTTTAATGCTAGCATGCCTTGTTGCATGCCCTCAAAGCTAAAATTGTTTATCACATGCAGAGAGAGCCCGCACAATGAATTTCAGCGTACCATTCATTAATTAATTATACCATGCGATATACTTTACAGATATTTCGCTGTCAAATACTTCGAAATTTGGGTACTGCTTTTTGCAAGCCAGCCATAAGGACCAAACACTCCCATGCAAACTCCCATTTTCATCATTAATTAATATTCATTGAGTGGCAATCCTTTCATTCCTTTGTTCACACATGCACCATCCGTCATTCCCATTATTAAATTGAAAAAATTAAAACATAGCATGACTCCGTGGTGCCCACTATGACTTCATGGGGGGGGGCTGGCATGCTTGCGTGGGTGTGGGGGGGCCTCGCATGCGTGCGTGGGTGTGGGGGGGGCTCGCATGCGTGCGTGGGTGTGGGGGGGAGTGGCATGCATGCGTGGGTGTGGTGGGGGGCTGCCATGCATGCGTGGGGTTAGGAGGGGCTGGCACGCGTGTGTGGGTTCGTGGGGTGGCTGCCATGCGTGCGTGGGTGTGTGGGGTGGCTGGCATGCGTACGTGGGTGTGGGGGGTGGCTGGCATGCATAAGTGGGTTTGTAATGGGCTGGCATGCGTGCGTGGGTTGGTGGGGTGGCTGGCATGCATGCGTGCATGTGGGGGGTCGCTGGCATGCATGCGTGGGTTTGTGGGGTAGCTGGCATGCAGGCGTGGGTGTGGGAGGGGCTGGCATGCATGCGTGGGTGTGGGGGGTGGCTGGCATGCATGCCTGCATGTGGGGTGGGGCTGGCATGCGTGCGTGGGTGTGGGGGGGGCTCGCATGCGTGCGTGGGTGTGGGGGGGGCTCGCATGCGTGCGTGGGTGTGGGGGGGAGTGGCATGCATGCGTGGGTGTGGTGGGGGGCTGCCATGCATGCATGGGGTTAGGGGGGGCTGGCACGCGTGTGTGGGTTGGTAGGGTGGCTGCCATGCGTGCGTGGGTGTGTGGGGTGGCTGGCATGCGTACGTGGGTGTGGGGGGTGGCTGGCATGCATAAGTGGGTTTGTGATGGGCTGGCATGCGTGCGTGGGTTGGTGGGGTGGCTGGCATGCATGCGTGCATGTGGGGGGTCGCTGGCATGCATGCGTGGGTTTGTGGGGTAGCTGGCATGCGGGCGTGGGTGTGGGAGGGGCTGGCATGCATGCGTGGGTGTGGGGGGTGGCTGGCATGCATGCCTGCATGTGGGGTAGGGCTGGCATGCGTGCGTGGGTGTGGGGGGGGCTGCCATGCGTGTGTCGGGGGGCTGGCATGCGTGGGTGGTTGGCAGGGGGAGTGGCATGCATGCGTGGGTGTGGTGGGGAGCTGCCATGCATGCGTGGTTTTAAGGGGGGGCTGGCACGCGTGCGTGGGTTCGTGGGGTGGCTGCCATGCGTGCGTGGGGGTGGGGGGTGGCTGGCATGCGTAAGTGGCTGTGGGGGTTGCTGGAATGCATAAGTGGGTTGTGGGGTGGCTGGCATGCGTGCGTGGGTGTGGGGGTGGCTGGCATGCGTGCGTGGATTGGTGGGGTGGCTGGCATGCATGCGGGCATGTGGGGGGTGGCTGGAATCCATGCGTGGGTTTGTGGGGTATAGCTAACATGTGTGCGTGGGTGTGGGAGGGGCTGGCATGCATGCGTTGGTTGACATGCCATGGATGAAAAATGCCAAGAAGAGTATATGGCCCCGCTGCCATCACCTGGTTGATCAACCAAGGGGATAGCCTGCACAGTGAGACACAAACACAGCAGACCCAGCAAAGCAAAATTCAGGTTGTTAGCGAGTGGAGATTACTTTTGACATGCTTGATGAAGAAATATATAACACACCTTCTATTGTCACACCTTCTATAAACAAATGGTTGATTGATCACCTTATACACCACGTAAACATGCTACCAGACGCGCTCTTCAGTCCAGTCAAAATCCACGTGCGAAGCAAGTCAGCTTACGCAGAAAGCACCATGAATGTCAGCCAGTACAGCAGTAAATGACGCCCCAAACCCGTGACCAGGCAAGCATCCAGAGGGGCTTTCACCGCCCAGTATATTCCAGAAAAAAGCATCACAGATCCTTGGGCAACGGACGTTCACACAGGACATGCGAAGGACCATGAAGATGGCGTCCTGCACGGCTAAGAAAATAAAACGCAGACCCTTGCTACGCTATGTCTTTGCTGCGACTAGGTGGATTCGGCGAAATGGAAAGAACGCAACCATGAAAATGCATCAGAAAGAGAGCAGGTACTACCCCGGTCATCGAAACAAACGCCTCACCATCGGCATCGCCGGTTACGTCCCGTGGCAAAAAATCCAGCGTTCTTTCCAATATGATGTGGCGACAGCAGAAGCTCGTTGGCCACACCCCAAGCCTTCCACGAACAGCAAACTGATTTCACTAGGCACCCAATACGTAAAGCAGTTAAGCATGATACTACAATACCCAAATCTACAACGACATTCCATTTCCAGGTCGCCATAGCGACACGGACCTCTCCCACGCAGGTATCACTCCGTTGACGCACCTCCAGCTCATAAAATTTCGCACTTGCTCTTCAAACATAAAATTTTGACGTATAAAACCATGGCTGCGCATTCCCCATCCCAATTTTCTAGCCTACGTTGCCTGCCATCGCCAGCCAGCACAAGGAAAATTGCTCGCGCAGCACGTCACTTTGTTTTTCGCCCCGAGCATGCCGCACGCTTTGCCAATAATTCCCAGTTCTGTGTCATTTCTCACGTATTCTAGTTATTTAGTTCTTTAGTTAGTTATTAAGTTAGTTATTTAGTTAGTAATTTACTTACTTACTTAGTCTCGTCTGATTCTATTTCCCCTATTCAGGTGTGAACGTTTCCGTTCATCACATCTTTAAACGCTTCATGAACGTTTTCGTTCGTAACGGTAAATTCCGTCTCGTTTGATTCTATTTCCCCTGTTCAGGCGCGAACGTTTCCGTTCAGCACGTAACTGTCATTTCGTCTCGCTTGCTTATCAAATTTGACATCCCACGTCCTGTGCCCCGAAAAGTTTTAGTACAGATATCGGTTCGCCAGACTTGTTTGACGCTTAAAATAGTCAACGCGCCGTAATGTCCTGAGGCCGCGCGGATTGGCGAGACGCCCCACCTGCCCGCGAAACCCTGAACATGTTCAGCGTTTCAGACCCCGTTCAGGAAAACACGACACTCGATCTCCAAGGTTTGGGGATTTTCTTTGTACTACGCGATTGGCCATCTCGCTACGGTCCTGTACGTCGTCCGCTCCCGCGCTAGGGGGCGCGGGGGACGGCCCCACCTTCGGCCTACGGCCTCGGCCAAAGTTTTCGGGCTTCATAAATCGTAGTTACTAGTAGGGGACAAGAAAAAAGTGGGGGAGGGGGGGCTATCGCCCCCCCTCCCCGACTTGAGAGGACGTGACTCGCCGCTAGCGGCCCAGAGGCCGATAGTCGACCTTCTGGGCGCCAACCGCACCGGCCCGCGCGACGCGCCAAGACCCTTCCACGGAGGACGCGCGAGCGGACGATTCCGACCGGGACGAACCGCCGCCGTGCGCCACGCGCAACGGACCCTTCCCCGTGAACACCGTGGAAGCTCTCCGACTAGCGTGAGATACTTGGAAATTTCGTCACGTTCGTATCGAAAATGAAATTTCTGACAAATTTGTCAGCTCGGACAGAACCACAATGAATTTCAGCATACCATTCGATACAACAATGATATTTCGGCGTCGGATACTTGGAAATTTCGTTACGTTCGTATCGCCAGTGAAATTCTGACAAATTTTATCCTGAACTATTTCGCATCATAACATGACTCCGTTGGGAGATCATCATGTAGCACTGGCTAACATATTCCCTTGCTGGATGGATGGAGGTAGGTGAAGAATTAAACCTTTTTGAATGACCTTATTTGTCTAATTGTAATTGCCTAGCACAGTCTACCTAGAGGAGGGCCCTGATTGGCACAATTGTGGCCATGTACGTAATTATGCTACATGTCGTACATGATCTCCCCACTAGTCATGTTATAATTTAATTTCATTTTAATGCTAGCATGCCTTGTTGCATGCCCTCAAAGCTAAAATTGTTTATCACATGCAGAGAGAGCCCGCACAATGAATTTCAGCGTACCATTCATTAATTAATTATACCATGCGATATACTTTACAGATATTTCGCTGTCAAATACTTCGAAATTTGGGTACTGCTTTTTGCAAGCCAGCCATAAGGACCAAACACTCCCATGCAAACTCCCATTTTCATCATTAATTAATATTCATTGAGTGGCAATCCTTTCATTCCTTTGTTCACACATGCACCATCCGTCATTCCCATTATTAAATTGAAAAAATTAAAACATAGCATGACTCCGTGGTGCCCACTATGACTTCATGGGGGGGGCTGGCATGCTTGCGTGGGTGTGGGGGGGCCTCGCATGCGTGCGTGGGTGTGGGGGGGGCTTGCATGCGTGCGTGGGTGTGGGGGGGAGTGGCATGCATGCGTGGGTGTGGTGGGGGGCTGCCATGCATGCGTGGGGTTAGGAGGGGCTGGCACGCGTGTGTGGGTTCGTGGGGTGGCTGCCATGCGTGCGTGGGTGTGTGGGGTGGCTGGCATGCGTACGTGGGTGTGGGGGGTGGCTGGCATGCATAAGTGGGTTTGTAATGGGCTGGCATGCGTGCGTGGGTTGGTGGGGTGGCTGGCATGCATGCGTGCATGTGGGGGGTCGCTGGCATGCATGCGTGGGTTTGTGGGGTAGCTGGCATGCAGGCGTGGGTGTGGGAGGGGCTGGCATGCATGCGTGGGTGTGGGGGGTGGCTGGCATGCATGCCTGCATGTGGGGTGGGGCTGGCATGCGTGCGTGGGTGTGGGGGGGGCTCGCATGCGTGCGTGGGTGTGTGTGGGGGCTCGCATGCGTGCGTGGGTGTGGGGGGGAGTGGCATGCATGCGTGGGTGTGGTGGGGGGCTGCCATGCATGCATGGGGTTAGGGGGGGCTGGCACGCGTGTGTGGGTTGGTAGGGTGGCTGCCATGCGTGCGTGGGTGTGTGGGGTGGCTGGCATGCGTACGTGGGTGTGGGGGGTGGCTGGCATGCATAAGTGGGTTTGCGATGGGCTGGCATGCGTGCGTGGGTTGGTGGGGGGCTGCCATGCATGCGTGGGGTTAGGAGGGGCTGGCACGCGTGTGTGGGTTCGTGGGGTGGCTGCCATGCGTGCGTGGGTGTGTGGGGTGGCTGGCATGCGTACGTGGGTGTGGGGGGTGGCTGGCATGCATAAGTGGGTTTGTAATGGGCTGGCATGCGTGCGTGGGTTGGTGGGGTGGCTGGCATGCATGCGTGCATGTGGGGGGTCGCTGGCATGCATGCGTGGGTTTGTGGGGTAGCTGGCATGCAGGCGTGGGTGTGGGAGGGGCTGGCATGCATGCGTGGGTGTGGGGGGTGGCTGGCATGCATGCCTGCATGTAGGGTGGGGCTGGCATGCGTGCGTGGGTGTGGGGGGGGCTCGCATGCGTGCGTGGTGTGTGTGGGGGCTCGCATGCGTGCGTGGGTGTGGGGGGGAGTGGCATGCATGCGTGGGTGTGGTGGGGGGCTGCCATGCATGCATGGGGTTAGGGGGGGGCTGGCACGCGTGTGTGGGTTGGTAGGGTGGCTGCCATGCGTGCGTGGGTGTGTGGGGTGGCTGGCATGCGTACGTGGGTGTGGGGGGTGGCTGGCATGCATAAGTGGGTTTGTGATGGGCTGGCATGCGTGCGTGGGTTGGTGGGGTGGCTGGCATGCATGCGTGCATGTGGGGGGTCGCTGGCATGCATGCGTGGGTTTGTGGGGTAGCTGGCATGCGGGCGTGGGTGTGGGAGGGGCTGGCATGCATGCGTGGGTGTGGGGGGTGGCTGGCATGCATGCCTGCATGTGGGGTAGGGCTGGCATGCGTGCGTGGGTGTGGGGGGGGCTGCCATGCGTGTGTCGGGGGGCTGGCATGCGTGGGTGGTTGGCGGGGGGAGTGGCATGCATGCGTGGGTGTGGTGGGGAGCTGCCATGCATGCGTGGTTTTAAGGGGGGGCTGGCACGCGTGCGTGGGTTCGTGGGGTGGCTGCCATGCGTGCGTGGGGGTGGGGGGTGGCTGGCATGCGTAAGTGGCTGTGGGGGTTGCTGGAATGCATAAGTGGGTTGTGGGGTGGCTGGCATGCGTGCGTGGGTGTGGGGGTGGCTGGCATGCGTGCGTGGATTGGTGGGGTGGCTGGCATGCATGCGGGCATGTGGGGGGTGGCTGGAATCCATGCGTGGGTTTGTGGGGTATAGCTAACATGTGTGCGTGGGTGTGGGAGGGGCTGGCATGCATGCGTTGGTTGACATGCCATGGATGAAAAACGCCAAGAAGAGTATATGGCCCCGCTGCCACCAAAAATCACCTGGTTGATCAACCAAGGGGATAGCCTGCACAGTGAGACACAAACACAGCAGACCCAGCAAAGCAAAATTCAGGTTGTAAGCGAGTGGAGATTACTTTTGACATGCTTGATGAAGAAATATATAACACACCTTCTATTGTCACACCTTCTATAAACAAATGGTTGATTGATCACCTTATACACCACGTAAACATGCTACCAGACGCGCTCTTCAGTCCAGTCAAAATCCACGTGCGAAGCAAGTCAGCTTACGCAGAAAGCACCATGAATGTCAGCCAGTACAGCAGTAAATGACGCCCCAAACCCGTGACCAGGCAAGCATCCAGAGGGGCTTTCACCGCCCAGTATATTCCAGAAAAAAGCATCACAGATCCTTGGGCAACGGACGTTCACACAGGACATGCGAAGGACCATGAAGATGGCGTCCTGCACGGCTAAGAAAATAAAACGCAGACCCTTGCTACGCTATGTCTTTGCTGCGACTAGGTGGATTCGGCGAAATGGAAAGAACGCAACCATGAAAATGCATCAGAAAGAGAGCAGGTACTACCCCGGTCATCGAAACAAACGCCTCACCATCGGCATCGCCGGTTACGTCCCGTGGCAAAAAATCCAGCGTTCTTTCCAATATGATGTGGCGACAGCAGAAGCTCGTTGGCCACACCCCAAGCCTTCCACGAACAGCAAACTGATTTCACTAGGCACCCAATACGTAAAGCAGTTAAGCATGATACTACAATACCTAAATCTACAACGACATTCCATTTCCAGGTCGCCATAGCGACACGGACCTCTCCCACGCAGGTATCACTCCGTTGACGCACCTCCAGCTCATAAAATTTCGCACTTGCTCTTCAAACATAAAATTTTGACGTATAAAACCATGGCTGCGCATTCCCCATCCCAATTTTCTAGCCTACGTTGCCTGCCATCGCCAGCCAGCACAAGAAAATTGCTCGCGCAGCACGTCACTTTGTTTTTCGCCCCGAGCATGCCGCACGCTTTGCCAATAATTCCCAGTTCTGTGTCATTTCTCACGTATTCTAGTTATTTAGTTCTTTAGTTAGTTATTAAGTTGGTTATTTAGTTAGTAATTTACTTACTTACTTAGTCTCGTCTGATTCTAATTCCCCTATTCAGGTGTGAACGTTTCCGTTCATCACATCTTTAGACGCTTCATGAACGTTTTCGTTCCTAACTGAAAATTCCGTCTCGTTTGATTCTATTTCCCCTGTTCAGGCGCGAACGTTTCCGTTCAGCACGTAACTGTCATTTCGTCTCGCTTGCTTATCAAATTTCACATCCCACGTCCTGTGCCCCGAAAAGTTTTAGTACAGATATCGGTTCGCGACTTTTTGTTTGACGGTTAAATAAGTCAACGCGCCGTACCGTCCTGAGGCCGCGCGGATTGGCGAGACACCCCACCTGCCCGCGAAACCCTGAACGTGTTCAGCGTTTCAGCACCCGTTCAGGAGATGTGAGACTCGATCTCCAAGGTTCGGGAATTTCTTTGTACTACGGCGATTGGCCATCTCGCTACGGTCCTGTACGTCGTCCGCTCCCGCGCTAGGGGGCGCGGGGGACGGCCCCACCTTCGGCCTACGGCCTCGGCCAAAGTTTTCGGGCTTCATAAATCGTAGTTACTAGTAGGGGACAAGAAAAAAGTGGGGGAGGGGGGGCTATCGCCCCCCCTCCCCGACTTGAGAGGACGTGACTCGCCGCTAGCGGCCCAGAGGCCGATAGTCGACCTTCTGGGCGCCAACCGCACCGGCCCGCGCGACGCGCCAAGACCCTTCCACGGAGGACGCGCGAGCGGACGATTCCGACCGGGACGAACCGCCGCCGTGCGCCACGCGCAACGGACCCTTCCCCGTGAACACCGTGGAAGCTCTCCGAGCTTGAGATACTTGGAATTTTCGTCACGTTCGTATCGAAAATGAAATTTCTGACAAATTTGTCAGCTCGGACTGAACCACAATGAATTTCAGCATACCATTCAAGTATGTTCAAGTTGGGGGCCCCTTCGGGGCCCGGACTTTTTGGCGCCTGAGCGGGCGATTGGCGCGTACACCCGCGGGGTGGGTCCTCGGGAACGCCGGCGCCACGCGGGGCGCGCAGCGCGAAGGGGCAGTGGCCGAGGGCGCCGAGGCGGGGGGGCCAGCGGGAGCCCAAAAATTTCGGCTTCGTACGGCCCGTCCGCGGGCGGAGCCCCCTGCTTAGAATTACGTACATGCAAATTCCAGGCTATGGCGGTGCAGAAAACTGATTGGTGTAGGAGCATCGACAGTGCATGGATTCGTTCCAAATATTGTAGGCATTTTTTATGAGTTATGGCTGGGATGAGTAGGTCATCCAGCAACATCTGGGTGTAGTTCGTGGCATGTTTCCCTACCCTTTTGGGAATGCCCTTGGGGCCAGGCCAGGTCAGAATATGCCGCCCTGGCCGGCCAAGCCGCTGGGGCCTGCCAGACCAAAGTCCCTATATGAGTGTGCTTTGGTCCCAATATGGACACTAAACTGTTTTAGGTTAGTTTGTGGACATTACCATGCAAGGTGCAACTGGCTCCTATTGTTAGGCGCGAGTTGGACACGATTTGAGGGCTAAAAGCTAAAATTGTTTGCTGACACAGCTAGCCCGCAACACACGTAGCATAGTTGTCACACTTCATGTAGTGTTCAAGTTGGGGCATGATGCAGACAATGTTTGTTCCAACTCTGATTTATTATAATGAGTTGTCTTGAGCACTTCATAATGAGATTAGCACAGCTCATTTTAAGACACACCACCGAATCTTTATAAAACAATCCCATCCAATTCCCAACTTCACCATGGAATGGCCATCAAATGTTAGCATGTGCACGATCGCTCATGCCCACTTCAAAATCACCTGAAGAAAGAAAGTTTTGTATTCGCTAACTTCTTTATAACCACCACCAGTATGGGGCAACCACAGGCCCTCACTGTGACCACTGTGACCACGGCAAGGGCACTCCATCACATGCAGCCATAAATGTAGCTAACGAAGCAAGGCCGTTATTAAATTGAAAAAATTAAATCATAGCATGACTCCGTGGTGCCCACTATGACTTCATGGGGGGGGGCTGGCATGCTTGCGTGGGTGTGGGGGGGCCTCGCATGCGTGCGTGGGTGTGGGGGGGGGCTCGCATGCGTGCGTGGGTGTGGGGGGGGAGTGGCATGCATGCGTGGGTGTGGTGGGTGGCTGGCATGCATAAGTGGGGTTAGGGGGGGCTGGCACGCGTGCGTGGGTTCGTGGGGTGGCTGCCATGCGTGCGTGGGTGTGTGGGGTGGCTGGCATGCGTACGTGGGTGTGGGGGGTGGCTGGCATGCATAAGTGGGTTTGTGATGGGCTGGCATGCGTGCGTGGGTTGGTGGGGTGGCTGGCATGCATGCGTGCATGTGGGGGGTCGCTGGCATGCATGCGTGGGTTTGTGGGGTAGCTGGCATGCAGGCGTGGGTGTGGGAGGGGCTGGCATGCATGCGTGGGTGTGGGGGGTGGCTGGCATGCATGCCTGCATGTGGGGTGGGGCTGGCATGCGTGCGTGGGTGTGTGGGGGGGCTCGCATGCGTGCGTGGGTGTGGGGGGGAGTGGCATGCATGCGTGGGTGTGGTGGGGGGCTGCCATGCATGCGTGGGGTTAGGGGGGGCTGGCACGCGTGTGTGGGTTGGTGGGGTGGCTGGCATGCGTGCGTGGGTGTGTGGGGGGCTCGCATGCGTGCGTGGGTGTGTGTGGGGGCTCGCATGCGTGCGTGGGTGTGGGGGGGAGTGGCATGCATGCGTGGGTGTGGTGGGGGGCTGCCATGCATGCGTGGGGTTAGGGGGTCGCTGGCATGCATGCGTGGGTTTGTGGGGTAGCTGGCATGCGGGCGTGGGTGTGGGAGGGGCTGGCATGCATGCGTGGGTGTGGGGGGTGGCTGGCATGCATGCCTGCATGTGGGGTAGGGCTGGCATGCGTGCGTGGGTGTGGGGGGGGCTGCCATGCGTGTGTCGGGGGGCTGGCATGCGTGGGTGGTTGGCGGGGGAGTGGCATGCATGCGTGGGTGTGGTGGGGAGCTGCCATGCATGCGTGGTTTTAAGGGGGGGCTGGCACGCGTGCGTGGGTTCGTGGGGTGGCTGCCATGCGTGCGTGGGGGTGGGGGGTGGCTGGCATGCGTAAGTGGCTGTGGGGGTTGCTGGAATGCATAAGTGGGTTGTGGGGTGGCTGGCATGCGTGCGTGGGTGTGGGGGTGGCTGGCATGCGTGCGTGGATTGGTGGGGTGGCTGGCATGCATGCGGGCATGTGGGGGGTGGCTGGAATCCATGCGTGGGTTTGTGGGGTATAGCTAACATGTGTGCGTGGGTGTGGGAGGGGCTGGCATGCATGCGTTGGTTGACATGCCATGGATGAAAAACGCCAAGAAGAGTATATGGCCCCGCTGCCACCAAAAATCACCTGGTTGATCAACCAAGGGGATAGCCTGCACAGTGAGACACAAACACAGCAGACCCAGCAAAGCAAAATTCAGGTTGTAAGCGAGTGGAGATTACTTTTGACATGCTTGATGAAGAAATATATAACACACCTTCTATTGTCACACCTTCTATAAACAAATGGTTGATTGATCACCTTATACACCACGTAAACATGCTACCAGACGCGCTCTTCAGTCCAGTCAAAATCCACGTGCGAAGCAAGTCAGCTTACGCAGAAAGCACCATGAATGTCAGCCAGTACAGCAGTAAATGACGCCCCAAACCCGTGACCAGGCAAGCATCCAGAGGGGCTTTCACCGCCCAGTATATTCCAGAAAAAAGCATCACAGATCCTTGGGCAACGGACGTTCACACAGGACATGCGAAGGACCATGAAGATGGCGTCCTGCACGGCTAAGAAAATAAAACGCAGACCCTTGCTACGCTATGTCTTTGCTGCGACTAGGTGGATTCGGCGAAATGGAAAGAACGCAACCATGAAAATGCATCAGAAAGAGAGCAGGTACTACCCCGGTCATCGAAACAAACGCCTCACCATCGGCATCGCCGGTTACGTCCCGTGGCAAAAAATCCAGCGTTCTTTCCAATATGATGTGGCGACAGCAGAAGCTCGTTGGCCACACCCCAAGCCTTCCACGAACAGCAAACTGATTTCACTAGGCACCCAATACGTAAAGCAGTTAAGCATGATACTACAATACCCAAATCTACAACGACATTCCATTTCCAGGTCGCCATAGCGACACGGACCTCTCCCACGCAGGTATCACTCCGTTGACGCACCTCCAGCTCATAAAATTTCGCACTTGCTCTTCAAACATAAAATTTTGACGTATAAAACCATGGCTGCGCATTCCCCATCCCAATTTTCTAGCCTACGTTGCCTGCCATCGCCAGCCAGCACAAGGAAAATTGCTCGCGCAGCACGTCACTTTGTTTTTCGCCCCGAGCATGCCGCACGCTTTGCCAATAATTCCCAGTTCTGTGTCATTTCTCACGTATTCTAGTTATTTAGTTCTTTAGTTAGTTATTAAGTTAGTTATTTAGTTAGTAATTTACTTACTTACTTAGTCTCGTCTGATTCTATTTCCCCTATTCAGGTGTGAACGTTTCCGTTCATCACATCTTTAAACGCTTCATGAACGTTTTCGTTCGTAACGGTAAATTCCGTCTCGTTTGATTCTATTTCCCCTGTTCAGGCGCGAACGTTTCCGTTCAGCACGTAACTGTCATTTCGTCTCGCTTGCTTATCAAATTTGACATCCCACGTCCTGTGCCCCGAAAAGTTTTAGTACAGATATCGGTTCGCCAGTAGCTTGTTTGACGCTTAAAATAGTCAACGCGCCGTAATGTCCTGAGGCCGCGCGGATTGGCGAGACGCCCCACCTGCCCGCGAAACCCTGAACATGTTCAGCGTTTCAGACCCCGTTCAGGAAAACACGACACTCGATCTCCAAGGTTTGGGGATTTTCTTTGTACTACGCGATTGGCCATCTCGCTACGGTCCTGTACGTCGTCCGCTCCCGCGCTAGGGGGCGCGGGGGACGGCCCCACCTTCGGCCTACGGCCGCGGCCAAAGTTTTCGGGCGTCATAAATCGTAGTTACTAGTAGGGGACAAGAAAAAAGTGGGGGAGGGGGGGCTATCGCCCCCCTCCCCGACTTGAGAGGACGTGACTCGCCGCTAGCGGCCCAGAGGCCGATAGTCGACCTTCTGGGCGCCAACCGCACCGGCCCGCGCGACGCGCCAAGACCCTTCCACGGAGGACGCGCGAGCGGACGATTCCGACCGGGACGAACCGCCGCCGTGCGCCACGCGCAACGGACCCTTCCCCGTGAACACCGTGGAAGCTCTCCGAGCGTGAGATACTTGGAAATTTCGTCACGTTCGTATCGAAAATGAAATTTCTGACAAATTTGTCAGCTCGGACAGAACCACAATGAATTTCAGCATACCATTCGATACAACAATGATATTTCGGCATCGGATACTTGGAAATTTCGTTACGTTCGTATCGCCAGTGAAATTCTGACAAATTTTATCCTGAACTATTTCGCATCATAACATGACTCCGTTGGGAGATCATCATGTAGCACTGGCTAACATATTCCCTTGCTGGATGGATGGAGGTAGGTGAAGAATTAAACCTTTTTGAATGACCTTATTTGTCTAATTGTAATTGCCTAGCACAGTCTACCTAGAGGAGGGCCCTGATTGGCACAATTGTGGCCATGTACGTAATTATGCTACATGTCGTACATGATCTCCCAACTAGTCATGTTATAATTTAATTTCATTTTAATGCTAGCATGTCTTGTTGCATGCCCTCAAAGCTAAAATTGTTTATCACATGCAGAGAGAGCCCGCACAATGAATTTCAGCGTACCATTCATTAATTAATTATACCATGCGATATACTTTACAGATATTTCGCTGTCAAATACTTCGAAATTTGGGTACTGCTTTTTGCAAGCCAGCCATAAGGACCAAACACTCCCATGCAAACTCCCATTTTCATCATTAATTAATATTCATTGAGTGGCAATCCTTTCATTCCTTTGTTCACACATGCACCATCCGTCATTCCCATTATTAAATTGAAAAAATTAAATCATAGCATGACTCCGTGGTGCCCACTATGACTTCATGGGGGGGGCTGGCATGCTTGCGTGGGTGTGGGGGGGCCTCGCATGCGTGCGTGGGTGTGGGGGGGGCTCGCATGCGTGCGTGGGTGTGGGGGGGAGTGGCATGCATGCGTGGGTGTGGTGGGGGGCTGCCATGCATGCGTGGGGTTAGGGGGGGCTGGCACGCGTGTGTGGGTTCGTGGGGTGGCTGCCATGCGTGCGTGGGTGTGTGGGGTGGCTGGCATGCGTACGTGGGTGTGGGGGGTGGCTGGCATGCATAAGTGGGTTTGTGATGGGCTGGCATGCGTGCGTGGGTTGGTGGGGTGGCTGGCATGCATGCGTGCATGTGGGGGTCGCTGGCATGCATGCGTGGGTTTGTGGGGTAGCTGGCATGCAGGCGTGGGTGTGGGAGGGGCTGGCATGCATGCGTGGGTGTGGGGGGTGGCTGGCATGCATGCCTGCATGTGGGGTGGGGCTGGCATGCGTGCGTGGGTGTGTGGGGGGCTCGCATGCGTGCGTGGGTGTGGGGGGGGCTCGCATGCGTGCGTGGGTGTGGGGGGGAGTGGCATGCATGCGTGGGTGTGGTGGGGGGCTGCCATGCATGCGTGGGGTTAGGGGGGGCTGGCACGCGTGTGTGGGTTGGTGGGGTGGCTGCCATGCGTGCGTGGGTGTGTGGGGTGGCTGGCATGCGTACGTGGGTGTGGGGGGTGGCTGGCATGCATAAGTGGGTTTGTGATGGGCTGGCATGCGTGCGTGGGTTGGTGGGGTGGCTGGCATGCATGCGTGCATGTGGGGGGTCGCTGGCATGCATGCGTGGGTTTGTGGGGTAGCTGGCATGCGGGCGTGGGTGTGGGAGGGGCTTGCATGCATGCGTGGGTGTGGGGGGTGGCTGGCATGCATGCCTGCATGTGGGGTAGGGCTGGCATGCGTGCGTGGGTGTGGGGGGGGCTGCCATGCGTGTGTCGGGGGGCTGGCATGCGTGGGTGGTTGGCGGGGGGAGTGGCATGCATGCGTGGGTGTGGTGGGGAGCTGCCATGCATGCGTGGTTTTAAGGGGGGGCTGGCACGCGTGCGTGGGTTCGTGGGGTGGCTGCCATGCGTGCGTGGGGTGGGGGGTGGCTGGCATGCGTGCGTGGGTGTGGGGGTGGCTGGCATGCGTGCGTGGATTGGTGGGGTGGCTGGCATGCATGCGGGCATGTGGGGGGTGGCTGGAATCCATGCGTGGGTTTGTGGGGTATAGCTAACATGTGTGCGTGGGTGTGGGAGGGGCTGGCATGCATGCGTTGGTTGACATGCCATGGATGAAAAACGCCAAGAAGAGTATATGGCCCCGCTGCCACCAAAAATCACCTGGTTGATAAACCAAGGGGATAGCCTGCACAGTGAGACACAAACACAGCAGACCCAGCAAAGCAAAATTCAGGTTGTAAGCGAGTGGAGATTACTTTTGACATGCTTGATGAAGAAATATATAACACACCTTCTATTGTCACACCTTCTATAAACAAATGGTTGATTGATCACCTTATACACCACGTAAACATGCTACCAGACGCGCTCTTCAGTCCAGTCAAAATCCACGTGCGAAGCAAGTCAGCTTACGCAGAAAGCACCATGAATGTCAGCCAGTACAGCAGTAAATGACGCCCCAAACCCGTGACCAGGCAAGCATCCAGAGGGGCTTTCACCGCCCAGTATATTCCAGAAAAAAGCATCACAGATCCTTGGGCAACGGACGTTCACACAGGACATGCGAAGGACCATGAAGATGGCGTCCTGCACGGCTAATCTGCGTTTTTAAAAACCCTTGCTACGCTATGTCTTTGCTGCGACTAGGTGGATTCGGCGAAATGGAAAGAACGCAACCATGAAAATGCATCAGAAAGAGAGCAGGTACTACCCCGGTCATCGAAACAAACGCCTCACCATCGGCATCGCCGGTTACGTCCCGTGGCAAAAAATCCAGCGTTCTTTCCAATATGATGTGGCGACAGCAGAAGCTCGTTGGCCACACCCCAAGCCTTCCACGAACAGCAAACTGATTTCACTAGGCACCCAATACGTAAAGCAGTTAAGCATGATACTACAATACCTAAATCTACAACGACATTCCATTTCCAGGTCGCCATAGCGACACGGACCTCTCCCACGCAGGTATCACTCCGTTGACGCACCTCCAGCTAATAAAATTTCGCACTTGCTCTTCAAACATAAAATTTTGACGTATAAAACCATGGCTGCGCATTCCCCATCCCAATTTTCTAGCCTACGTTGCCTGCCATCGCCAGCCAGCACAAGGAAAATTGCTCGCGCAGCACGTCACTTTGTTTTTCGCCCCGAGCATGCCGCACGCTTTGCCAATAATTCCCAGTTCCCACTGCCCAGCAAGAAAAAAGTGGGGGAGGGGGGGCTATCGCTAACTGAAAATTCCGTCTCGTTTGATTCTATTTCCCCTGTTCAGGCGCGAACGTTTCCGTTCAGCACATAACTGTCATTTCGTCTCGCTTGCTTATCAAATTTGACATCCCGCGTCCTGTGCCCGAAAAGTTTTAGTACAGATATCAGTTCGCGACTTTTTGTTTGACGCTTAAAAGAGTCAACGCGCCGTAATGTCCTGAGGCCGCGCGGATTGGCGAGACGCCCCACCTGCCCGCAAAAGTCTGAACATGTTCAGCGTTTCAGCACCCGTTCAGAAAACCGACACTCGATCTCCAAGGTTTGGGAATTTCTTTGTACTACGCGATTGGCCATCTCGCTACGGTCCTGGACGTCGTCCGCTCCCGCGCTAGGGGGCGCGGGGGACGGCCCCACCTTCGGCCTACGGCCTCGGCCAAAGTTTTCGGGCTTCATAAATCGTAGTTACTAGTAGGGGACAAGAAAAAAGTGGGGGAGGGGGGGCTATCGCCCCCCTCCCCGACTTGAGAGGACGTGACTCGCCGCTAGCGGCCCAGAGGCCGATAGTCGACCTTCTGGGCGCCAACCGCACCGGCCCGCGCGACGCGCCAAGACCCTTCCACGGAGGACGCGCGAGCGGACGATTCCGACCGGGACGAACCGCCGCCGTGCGCCACGCGCAACGGACCCTTCCCCGTGAACACCGTGGAAGCTCTCCGAGCGTGAGATACTTGGAAATTTCGTCACGTTCGTATCGAAAATGAAATTTCTGACAAATTTGTCAGCTCGGACGAACCACAATGAATTTCAGCATACCATTCGATACAACAATGATATTTCGGCGTCGGATACTTGGAAATTTCGTTACGTTCGTATCGCCAGTGAAATTCTGACAAATTTTATCCTGAACTATTTCGCATCATAACATGACTCCGTTGGGAGATCATCATGTAGCACTGGCTAACATATTCCCTTGCTGGATGGATGGAGGTAGGTGAAGAATTAAACCTTTTTGAATGACCTTATTTGTCTAATTGTAATTGCCTAGCACAGTCTACCTAGAGGAGGGCCCTGATTGGCACAATTGTGGCCATGTACGTAATTATGCTACATGTCGTACATGATCTCCCACTAGTCATGTTATAATTTAATTTCATTTTAATGCTAGCATGTCTTGTTGCATGCCCTCAAAGCTAAAATTGTTTATCACATGCAGAGAGAGCCCGCACAATGAATTTCAGCGTACCATTCATTAATTAATTATACCATGCGATATACTTTACAGATATTTCGCTGTCAAATACTTCGAAATTTGGGTACTGCTTTTTGCAAGCCAGCCATAAGGACCAAACACTCCCATGCAAACTCCCATTTTCATCATTAATTAATATTCATTGAGTGGCAATCCTTTCATTCCTTTGTTCACACATGCACCATCCGTCATTCCCATTATTAAATTGAAAAAATTAAATCATAGCATGACTCCGTGGTGCCCACTATGACTTCATGGGGGGGGGCTGGCATGCTTGCGTGGGTGTGGGGGGGCCTCGCATGCGTGCGTGGGTGTGGGGGGGGCTCGCATGCGTGCGTGGGTGTGGGGGGGAGTGGCATGCATGCGTGGGTGTGGTGGGGGCTGCCATGCATGCGTGGGGTTAGGGGGGGCTGGCACGCGTGTGTGGGTTCGTGGGGTGGCTGCCATGCGTGCGTGGGTGTGTGGGGTGGCTGGCATGCGTACGTGGGTGTGGGGGGTGGCTGGCATGCATAAGTGGGTTTGTGATGGGCTGGCATGCGTGCGTGGGTTGGTGGGGTGGCTGGCATGCATGCGTGCATGTGGGGGGTCGCTGGCATGCATGCGTGGGTTTGTGGGGTAGCTGGCATGCAGGCGTGGGTGTGGGAGGGGCTGGCATGCATGCGTGGGTGTGGGGGTGGCTGGCATGCATGCCTGCATGTGGGGTGGGGCTGGCATGCGTGCGTGGGTGTGTGGGGGGGCTCGCATGCGTGCGTGGGTGTGGGGGGGGCTCGCATGCGTGCGTGGGTGTGGGGGGGGAGTGGCATGCATGCGTGGGTGTGGTGGGGGGCTGCCATGCATGCGTGGGGTTAGGGGGGGGCTGGCACGCGTGTGTGGGTTGGTGGGGTGGCTGCCATGCGTGCGTGGGTGTGTGGGGGGCTGGCATGCGTACGTGGGTGTGGGGGGGGCTGGCATGCATGCGTGGGTGTGGGGGGAGTGGCATGCATGCGTGGGTGTGGTGGGGGGCTACCATGCATGCGTGGGGTTAGGGGGTCGCTGGCATGCATGCGTGGGTTTGTGGGGTAGCTGGCATGCGGGCGTGGGTGTGGGAGGGGCTGGCATGCATGCGTGGGTGTGGGGGGTGGCTGGCATGCATGCCTGCATGTGGGGTAGGGCTGGCATGCGTGCGTGGGTGTGGGGGGGGCTGCCATGCGTGTGTCGGGGGGCTGGCATGCGTGGGTGGTTGGCGGGGGGAGTGGCATGCATGCGTGGGTGTGGTGGGGAGCTGCCATGCATGCGTGGTTTTAAGGGGGGGCTGGCACGCGTGCGTGGGTTCGTGGGGTGGCTGCCATGCGTGCG
The DNA here is from genome assembly GCA_009746045.1 of Mesostigma viride. Lineage (NCBI taxonomy): Eukaryota > Viridiplantae > Streptophyta > Mesostigmatophyceae > Mesostigmatales > Mesostigmataceae > Mesostigma > Mesostigma viride. The sequence continues at coordinate 43,031 of RPFO01001098.1, read as the reverse complement.
TGGGGGTGGGGGGTGGCTGGCATGCGTAAGTGGCTGTGGGGGTTGCTGGAATGCATAAGTGGGTTGTGGGGTGGCTGGCATGCGTGCGTGGGTGTGGGGGTGGCTGGCATGCGTGCGTGGATTGGTGGGGTGGCTGGCATGCATGCGGGCATGTGGGGGGTGGCTGGAATCCATGCGTGGGTTTGTGGGGTATAGCTAACATGTGTGCGTGGGTGTGGGAGGGGCTGGCATGCATGCGTTGGTTGACATGCCATGGATGAAAAACGCCAAGAAGAGTATATGGCCCCGCTGCCACCAAAAATCACCTGGTTGATCAACCAAGGGGATAGCCTGCACAGTGAGACACAAACACAGCAGACCCAGCAAAGCAAAATTCAGGTTGTAAGCGAGTGGAGATTACTTTTGACATGCTTGATGAAGAAATATATAACACACCTTCTATTGTCACACCTTCTATAAACAAATGGTTGATTGATCACCTTATACACCACGTAAACATGCTACCAGACGCGCTCTTCAGTCCAGTCAAAATCCACGTGCGAAGCAAGTCAGCTTACGCAGAAAGCACCATGAATGTCAGCCAGTACAGCAGTAAATGACGCCCCAAACCCGTGACCAGGCAAGCATCCAGAGGGGCTTTCACCGCCCAGTATATTCCAGAAAAAAGCATCACAGATCCTTGGGCAACGGACGTTCACACAGGACATGCGAAGGACCATGAAGATGGCGTCCTGCACGGCTAATCTGCGTTTTTAAAAACCCTTGCTACGCTATGTCTTTGCTGCGACTAGGTGGATTCGGCGAAATGGAAAGAACGCAACCATGAAAATGCATCAGAAAGAGAGCAGGTACTACCCCGGTCATCGAAACAAACGCCTCACCATCGGCATCGCCGGTTACGTCCCGTGGCAAAAAATCCAGCGTTCTTTCCAATATGATGTGGCGACAGCAGAAGCTCGTTGGCCACACCCCAAGCCTTCCACGAACAGCAAACCGATTTCACTAGGCACCCAATACGTAAAGCAGTTAAGCATGATACTACAATACCTAAATCTACAACGACATTCCATTTCCAGGTCGCCATAGCGACACGGACCTCTCCCACGCAGGTATCACTCCGTTGACGCACCTCCAGCTCATAAAATTTCGCACTTGCTCTTCAAACATAAAATTTTGACGTATAAAACCATGGCTGCGCATTCCCCATCCCAATTTTCTAGCCTACGTTGCCTGCCATCGCCAGCCAGCACAAGGAAAATTGCTCGCGCAGCACGTCACTTTGTTTTTCGCCCCGAGCATGCCGCACGCTTTGCCAATAATTCCCAGTTCCCACTGCCCAGCAAGACTTTTTTCCATGCGATTATACCATGCGATATAGTTTAGAGATATTTCGGTGGAAGATACTTGGAAATTTCGTTACGTTCGTATTTCCATTGAAAATGTGCCAAATTTCGGCCTGAACTATTTCACCCCACCCTGACTGAACGCCTGTTAGGCTCTGAACCTTCCAACCGTCCTGCAAATTTGATCCATCCGTTCAGAAAATCGCATTCCATTGACGTTGTGGCCCTAAATTCGAGCGCGTTATTCGAAACGGCGTGCACCGGTTGGTCCCCGCCCAAAGTGGTGCAACGGGTAGCCGCGAAAAGTTTTAGTACAGATATCGGTTCGCCAGTAGCTTGTTTGACGCTTAAAAAAGTCAACGCGCCGTAATTCCTGAGGCCGCGCGGATTGGCGAGACGCCCCACCTGCCCGCAAAAGTCTGAACATGTTCAGTTTTTCAGACCCGTTCAGGAAAACACGACACTCGATCTCTAAGGTTTGGGGAATTTCTTTGTACTACGCGATTGGCCATCTCGCAACGGTCTTGGACGTCGTCCGCTCCCGCGCTAGGGGGCGCGGGGGACGGCCCCACCTTCGGCCTACGGCCGCGGCCAAAGTTTTCGGGCTTCATAAATCGTAGTTACTAGTAGGGGACAAGAAAAAAGTGGGGGAGGGGGGGCTATCGCCCCCCTCCCCGACTTGAGAGGACGTGACTCGCCGCTAGCGGCCCAGAGGCCGATAGTCGACCTTCTGGGCGCCAACCGCACCGGCCCGCGCGACGCGCCAAGACCCTTCCACGGAGGACGCGCGGGCGGACGATTCCGACCGGGACGAACCGTCTCCGTGCGCCACGCGCAACGGACCCTTCCCCGTGAACACCGTGGAAGCTCTCCGAGCGTGAGATACTTGGAAATTTCGTCACGTTCGTATCGAAAATGAAATTTCTGACAAATTTGTCAGCTCGGACAGAACCACAATGAATTTCAGCATACCATTCGATACAACAATGATATTTCGGCGTCGGATACTTGGAAATTTCGTTACGTTCGTATCGCCGGTGAAATTCTGACAAATTTTATCCTGAACTATTTCGCATCATAACATGACTACGTTGGGAGATCATCATGTAGCACTGGCTAACATATTCCCTTGCTGGATGGATGGAGGTAGGTGAAGAATTAAACCTTTTTGAATGACCTTATTTGTCTAATTGTAATTGCCTAGCACAGTCTACCTAGAGGAGGGCCCTGATTGGCACAATTGTCAAAGAGACAACCAGCGCAGGCCAGAAATCGGGAGAATCCGGACCATGGTAGCTCGAGCCTGCCGTTATCTTTTCCGCGTTTTCGAGTCGTTCAGGATGATGAAGATGAATGGTGATTGTGGCCATGTAAGTAATTATGCTACATGTCGTACATGATCTCCCAACTAGTCATGTTATAATTTAATTTCATTTTAATGCTAGCATGTCTTGTTGCATGCCCTCAAAGCTAAAATTGTTTATGACATGCAGAGAGAGCCCGCACAATGAATTTCAGCGTACCATTCATTAATTAATTATACCATGCGATATACTTTACAGATACTTCGAAATTTGGGTACTGCTTTTTGCAAGCCAGCCATAAGGACCAAACACTCCCATGCAAACTCCCACTTTCATCATTAATTAATATTCATTGAGTGGCAATCCTTTCATTCCTTTGTTCACACATGCACCATCCGTCATTCCCATTATTAAATTGAAAAAATTAAATCATAGCATGACTCCGTGGTGCCCACTATGACTTCATGGGGGGGGCTGGCATGCTTGCGTGGGTGTGGGGGGCCTCGCATGCGTGCGTGGGTGTGGGGGGGGCTCGCATGCGTGCGTGGGTGTGTGGGGGGAGTGGCATGCATGCGTGGGTGTGGTGGGGGGCTGCCATGCATGCGTGGGGTTAGGGGGGGGCTGGCACGCGTGTGTGGGTTCGTGGGGTGGCTGCCATGCGTGCGTGGGTGTGTGGGGTGGCTGGCATGCGTACGTGGGTGTGGGGGGTGGCTGGCATGCATAAGTGGGTTTGTGATGGGCTGGCATGCGTGCGTGGGTTGGTGGGGTGGCTGGCATGCATGCCTGCATGTGGGGGGTCGCTGGCATGCATGCGTGGGTTTGTGGGGTAGCTGGCATGCAGGCGTGGGTGTGGGAGGGGCTGGCATGCATGCGTGGGTGTGGGGGGTGGCTGGCATGCATGCCTGCATGTGGGGTGGGGCTGGCATGCGTGCGTGGGTGTGTGGGGGGGCTCGCATGCGTGCGTGGGTGTGGGGGGGGCTCGCATGCGTGCGTGGGTGTGGGGGGGAGTGGCATGCATGCGTGGGTGTGGTGGGGGGCTGCCATGCATGCGTGGGGTTAGGGGGGGGCTGGCACGCGTGCGTGGGTTGGTGGGGTGGCTGCCATGCGTGCGTGGGTGTGTGGGGTGGCTGGCATGCGTACGTGGGTGTGGGGGGTGGCTGGCATGCATAAGTGGGTTTGTGATGGGCTGGCATGCGTGCGTGGGTTGGTGGGGTGGCTGGCATGCATGCGTGCATGTGGGGGGTCGCTGGCATGCATGCGTGGGTTTGTGGGGTAGCTGGCATGCGGGCGTGGGTGTGGGAGGGGCTGGCATGCATGCGTGGGTGTGGGGGGTGGCTGGCATGCATGCCTGCATGTGGGGTGGGGCTGGCATGCGTGCGTGGGTGTGGGGGGGCTCGCATGCGTGCGTGGGTGTGGGGGGGGCTCGCATGCGTGCGTGGGTGTGGGGGGGAGTGGCATGCATGCGTGGGTGTGGTGGGGGGCTGCCATGCATGCGTGGGGTTAGGGGGGGCTGGCACGCGTGTGTGGGTTGGTGGGGTGGCTGCCATGCGTGCGTGGGTGTGTGGGGTGGCTGGCATGCGTACGTGGGTGTGGGGGGTGGCTGGCATGCATAAGTGGGTTTGTGATGGGCTGGCATGCGTGCGTGGGTTGGTGGGGTGGCTGGCATGCATGCGTGCATGTGGGGGGTCGCTGGCATGCATGCGTGGGTTTGTGGGGTAGCTGGCATGCGGGCGTGGGTGTGGGAGGGGCTGGCATGCATGCGTGGGTGTGGGGGGTGGCTGGCATGCATGCCTGCATGTGGGGTAGGGCTGGCATGCGTGCGTGGGTGTGGGGGGGGCTGCCATGCGTGTGTCGGGGGGCTGGCATGCGTGGGTGGTTGGCGGGGGGAGTGGCATGCATGCGTGGGTGTGGTGGGGAGCTGCCATGCATGCGTGGTTTTAAGGGGGGGCTGGCACGCGTGCGTGGGTTCGTGGGGTGGCTGCCATGCGTGCGTGGGGGTGGGGGGTGGCTGGCATGCGTAAGTGGCTGTGGGGGTTGCTGGAATGCATAAGTGGGTTGTGGGGTGGCTGGCATGCGTGCGTGGGTGTGGGGGTGGCTGGCATGCGTGCGTGGATTGGTGGGGTGGCTGGCATGCATGCGGGCATGTGGGGGGTGGCTGGAATCCATGCGTGGGTTTGTGGGGTATAGCTAACATGTGTGCGTGGGTGTGGGAGGGGCTGGCATGCATGCGTTGGTTGACATGCCATGGATGAAAAACGCCAAGAAGAGTATATGGCCCCGCTGCCACCAAAAATCACCTGGTTGATCAACCAAGGGGATAGCCTGCACAGTGAGACACAAACACAGCAGACCCAGCAAAGCAAAATTCAGGTTGTAAGCGAGTGGAGATTACTTTTGACATGCTTGATGAAGAAATATATAACACACCTTCTATTGTCACACCTTCTATAAACAAATGGTTGATTGATCACCTTATACACCACGTAAACATGCTACCAGACGCGCTCTTCAGTCCAGTCAAAATCCACGTGCGAAGCAAGTCAGCTTACGCAGAAAGCACCATGAATGTCAGCCAGTACAGCAGTAAATGACGCCCCAAACCCGTGACCAGGCAAGCATCCAGAGGGGCTTTCACCGCCCAGTATATTCCAGAAAAAAGCATCACAGATCCTTGGGCAACGGACGTTCACACAGGACATGCGAAGGACCATGAAGATGGCGTCCTGCACGGCTAATCTGCGTTTTAAAAACCCTTGCTACGCTATGTCTTTGCTGCGACTAGGTGGATTCGGCGAAATGGAAAGAACGCAACCATGAAAATGCATCAGAAAGAGAGCAGGTACTACCCCGGTCATCGAAACAAACGCCTCACCATCGGCATCGCCGGTTACGTCCCGTGGCAAAAAATCCAGCGTTCTTTCCAATATGATGTGGCGACAGCAGAAGCTCGTTGGCCACACCCCAAGCCTTCCACGAACAGCAAACGATTTCACTAGGCACCCAATACGTAAAGCAGTTAAGCATGATACTACAATACCTAAATCTACAACGACATTCCATTTCCAGGTCGCCATAGCGACACGGACCTCTCCCACGCAGGTATCACTCCGTTGACGCACCTCCAGCTCATAAAATTTCGCACTTGCTCTTCAAACATAAAATTTTGACGTATAAAACCATGGCTGCGCATTCCCCATCCCAATTTTCTAGCCTACGTTGCCTGCCATCGCCAGCCAGCACAAGGAAAATTGCTCGCGCAGCACGTCACTTTGTTTTTCGCCCCGAGCATGCCGCACGCTTTGCCAATAATTCCCAGTTCCCACTGCCCAGCAAGACTTTTTTCCATGCGATTATACCATGCGATATAGTTTAGAGATATTTCGGTGGAAGATACTTGGAAATTTCGTTACGTTCGTATTTCCATTGAAAATGTGCCAAATTTCGGCCTGAACTATTTCACCCCACCCTGACTGAACGCCTGTTAGGCTCTGAACCTTCCAACCGTCCTGCAAATTTGATCCATCCGTTCAGAAAATCGCATTCCATTGACGTTGTGGCCCTAAATTCGAGCGCGTTATTCGAAACGGCGTGCACCGGTTGGTCCCCGCCCAAAGTGGTGCAACGGGTAGCCGCGAAAAGTTTTAGTACAGATATCGGTTCGCCAGTAGCTTGTTTGACGCTTAAAAAAGTCAACGCGCCGTAATTCCTGAGGCCGCGCGGATTGGCGAGACGCCCCACCTGCCCGCAAAAGTCTGAACATGTTCAGTTTCAGACCCGTTCAGGAAAACACGACACTCGATCTCAAGGTTTGGGGAATTTCTTTGTACTACGCGATTGGCCATCTCGCAACGGTCTTGGACGTCGTCCGCTCCCGCGCTAGGGGGCGCGGGGGACGGCCCCACCTTCGGCCTACGGCCGCGGCCAAAGTTTTCGGGCTTCATAAATCGTAGTTACTAGTAGGGGACAAGAAAAAAGTGGGGGAGGGGGGGCTATCGCCCCCCCTCCCCGACTTGAGAGGACGTGACTCGCCGCTAGCGGCCCAGAGGCCGATAGTCGACCTTCTGGGCGCCAACCGCACCGGCCCGCGCGACGCGCCAAGACCCTTCCACGGAGGACGCGCGAGCGGACGATTCCGACCGGGACGAACCGCCGCCGTGCGCCACGCGCAACGGACCCTTCCCCGTGAACACCGTGGAAGCTCTCCGACTAGCGTGAGATACTTGGAAATTTCGTCACGTTCGTATCGAAAATGAAATTTCTGACAAATTTGTCAGCTCGGACGGAACCACAATGAATTTCAGCATACCATTCGATACAACAATGATATTTCGGCGTCGGATACTTGGAAATTTTGTTACGTTCGTATCGCCAGTGAAATTCTGACAAATTTTATCCTGAACTATTTCGCATCATAACATGACTCCGTTGGGAGATCATCATGTAGCACTGGCTAACATATTCCCTTGCTGGATGGATGGAGGTAGGTGAAGAATTAAACCTTTTTGAATGACCTTATTTGTCTAATTGTAATTGCCTAGCACAGTCTACCTAGAGGAGGGCCCTGATTGGCACAATTGTGGCCATGTACGTAATTATGCTACATGTCGTACATGATCTCCCCACTAGTCATGTTATAATTTAATTTCATTTTAATGCTAGCATGCCTTGTTGCATGCCCTCAAAGCTAAAATTGTTTATCACATGCAGAGAGAGCCCGCACAATGAATTTCAGCGTACCATTCATTAATTAATTATACCATGCGATATACTTTACAGATATTTCGCTGTCAAATACTTCGAAATTTGGGTACTGCTTTTTGCAAGCCAGCCATAAGGACCAAACACTCCCATGCAAACTCCCATTTTCATCATTAATTAATATTCATTGAGTGGCAATCCTTTCATTCCTTTGTTCACACATGCACCATCCGTCATTCCCATTATTAAATTGAAAAAATTAAATCATAGCATGACTCCGTGGTGCCCACTATGACTTCATGGGGGGGGCTGGCATGCTTGCGTGGGTGTGGGGGGGCCTCGCATGCGTGCGTGGGTGTGGGGGGGGCTCGCATGCGTGCGTGGGTGTGGGGGGGAGTGGCATGCATGCGTGGGTGTGGTGGGTGGCTGGCATGCATAAGTGGGGTTAGGGGGGGCTGGCACGCGTGTGTGGGTTCGTGGGGTGGCTGCCATGCGTGCGTGGGTGTGTGGGGTGGCTGGCATGCGTACGTGGGTGTGGGGGGTGGCTGGCATGCATAAGTGGGTTTGTGATGGGCTGGCATGCGTGCGTGGGTTGGTGGGGTGGCTGGCATGCATGCGTGCATGTGGGGGGTCGCTGGCATGCATGCGTGGGTTTGTGGGGTAGCTGGCATGCAGGCGTGGGTGTGGGAGGGGCTGGCATGCATGCGTGGGTGTGGGGGGTGGCTGGCATGCATGCCTGCATGTGGGGTGGGGCTGGCATGCGTGCGTGGGTGTGTGGGGGGGCTCGCATGCGTGCGTGGGTGTGGGGGGGGCTCGCATGCGTGCGTGGGTGTGGGGGGGAGTGGCATGCATGCGTGGGTGTGGTGGGGGGCTGCCATGCATGCGTGGGGTTAGGGGGGGGCTGGCACGCGTGTGTGGGTTGGTGGGGTGGCTGGCATGCGTGCGTGGGTGTGTGGGGGGCTCGCATGCGTGCGTGGGTGTGTGGGGGGCTCGCATGCGTGCGTGGGTGTGGGGGGGGAGTGGCATGCATGCGTGGGTGTGGTGGGGGGCTACCATGCATGCGTGGGGTTAGGGGGTCGCTGGCATGCATGCGTGGGTTTGTGGGGTAGCTGGCATGCGGGCGTGGGTGTGGGAGGGGCTGGCATGCATGCGTGGGTGTGGGGGGTGGCTGGCATGCATGCCTGCATGTGGGGTAGGGCTGGCATGCGTGCGTGGGTGTGGGGGGGGCTGCCATGCGTGTGTCGGGGGGCTGGCATGCGTGGGTGGTTGGCGGGGGGAGTGGCATGCATGCGTGGGTGTGGTGGGGAGCTGCCATGCATGCGTGGTTTTAAGGGGGGGCTGGCACGCGTGCGTGGGTTCGTGGGGTGGCTGCCATGCGTGCGTGGGGGTGGGGGGTGGCTGGCATGCGTAAGTGGCTGTGGGGGTTGCTGGAATGCATAAGTGGGTTGTGGGGTGGCTGGCATGCGTGCGTGGGTGTGGGGGTGGCTGGCATGCGTGCGTGGATTGGTGGGGTGGCTGGCATGCATGCGGGCATGTGGGGGGTGGCTGGAATCCATGCGTGGGTTTGTGGGGTATAGCTAACATGTGTGCGTGGGTGTGGGAGGGGCTGGCATGCATGCGTTGGTTGACATGCCATGGATGAAAAACGCCAAGAAGAGTATATGGCCCCGCTGCCACCAAAAATCACCTGGTTGATCAACCAAGGGGATAGCCTGCACAGTGAGACACAAACACAGCAGACCCAGCAAAGCAAAATTCAGGTTGTAAGCGAGTGGAGATTACTTTTGACATGCTTGATGAAGAAATATATAACACACCTTCTATTGTCACACCTTCTATAAACAAATGGTTGATTGATCACCTTATACACCACGTAAACATGCTACCAGACGCGCTCTTCAGTCCAGTCAAAATCCACGTGCGAAGCAAGTCAGCTTACGCAGAAAGCACCATGAATGTCAGCCAGTACAGCAGTAAATGACGCCCCAAACCCGTGACCAGGCAAGCATCCAGAGGGGCTTTCACCGCCCAGTATATTCCAGAAAAAAGCATCACAGATCCTTGGGCAACGGACGTTCACACAGGACATGCGAAGGACCATGAAGATGGCGTCCTGCACGGCTAATCTGCGTTTTTAAAAACCCTTGCTACGCTATGTCTTTGCTGCGACTAGGTGGATTCGGCGAAATGGAAAGAACGCAACCATGAAAATGCATCAGAAAGAGAGCAGGTACTACCCCGGTCATCGAAACAAACGCCTCACCATCGGCATCGCCGGTTACGTCCCGTGGCAAAAAATCCAGCGTTCTTTCCAATATGATGTGGCGACAGCAGAAGCTCGTTGGCCACACCCCAAGCCTTCCACGAACAGCAAACCGATTTCACTAGGCACCCAATACGTAAAGCAGTTAAGCATGATACTACAATACCTAAATCTACAACGACATTCCATTTCCAGGTCGCCATAGCGACACGGACCTCTCCCACGCAGGTATCACTCCGTTGACGCACCTCCAGCTCATAAAATTTCGCACTTGCTCTTCAAACATAAAATTTTGACGTATAAAACCATGGCTGCGCATTCCCCATCCCAATTTTCTAGCCTACGTTGCCTGCCATCGCCAGCCAGCACAAGGAAAATTGCTCGCGCAGCACGTCACTTTGTTTTTCGCCCCGAGCATGCCGCACGCTTTGCCAATAATTCCCAGTTCCCACTGCCCAGCAAGACTTTTTTCCATGCGATTATACCATGCGATATAGTTTAGAGATATTTCGGTGGAAGATACTTGGAAATTTCGTTACGTTCGTATTTCCATTGAAAATGTGCCAAATTTCGGCCTGAACTATTTCACCCCACCCTGACTGAACGCCTGTTAGGCTCTGAACCTTCCAACCGTCCTGCAAATTTGATCCATCCGTTCAGAAAATCGCATTCCATTGACGTTGTGGCCCTAAATTCGAGCGCGTTATTCGAAACGGCGTGCACCGGTTGGTCCCCGCCCAAAGTGGTGCAACGGGTAGCCGCGAAAAGTTTTAGTACAGATATCGGTTCGCCAGTAGCTTGTTTGACGCTTAAAAAAGTCAACGCGCCGTAATTCCTGAGGCCGCGCGGATTGGCGAGACGCCCCACCTGCCCGCAAAAGTCTGAACATGTTCAGTTTTTCAGACCCGTTCAGGAAAACACGACACTCGATCTCTAAGGTTTGGGGAATTTCTTTGTACTACGCGATTGGCCATCTCGCAACGGTCTTGGACGTCGTCCGCTCCCGCGCTAGGGGGCGCGGGGGACGGCCCCACCTTCGGCCTACGGCCGCGGCCAAAGTTTTCGGGCTTCATAAATCGTAGTTACTAGTAGGGGACAAGAAAAAAGTGGGGGAGGGGGGGCTATCGCCCCCCTCCCCGACTTGAGAGGACGTGACTCGCCGCTAGCGGCCCAGAGGCCGATAGTCGACCTTCTGGGCGCCAACCGCACCGGCCCGCGCGACGCGCCAAGACCCTTCCACGGAGGACGCGCGGGCGGACGATTCCGACCGGGACGAACCGTCTCCGTGCGCCACGCGCAACGGACCCTTCCCCGTGAACACCGTGGAAGCTCTCCGAGCGTGAGATACTTGGAAATTTCGTCACGTTCGTATCGAAAATGAAATTTCTGACAAATTTGTCAGCTCGGACAGAACCACAATGAATTTCAGCATACCATTCGATACAACAATGATATTTCGGCGTCGGATACTTGGAAATTTCGTTACGTTCGTATCGCCGGTGAAATTCTGACAAATTTTATCCTGAACTATTTCGCATCATAACATGACTACGTTGGGAGATCATCATGTAGCACTGGCTAACATATTCCCTTGCTGGATGGATGGAGGTAGGTGAAGAATTAAACCTTTTTGAATGACCTTATTTGTCTAATTGTAATTGCCTAGCACAGTCTACCTAGAGGAGGGCCCTGATTGGCACAATTGTCAAAGAGACAACCAGCGCAGGCCAGAAATCGGGAGAATCCGGACCATGGTAGCTCGAGCCTGCCGTTATCTTTTCCGCGTTTTCGAGTCGTTCAGGATGATGAAGATGAATGGTGATTGTGGCCATGTAAGTAATTATGCTACATGTCGTACATGATCTCCCAACTAGTCATGTTATAATTTAATTTCATTTTAATGCTAGCATGTCTTGTTGCATGCCCTCAAAGCTAAAATTGTTTATGACATGCAGAGAGAGCCCGCACAATGAATTTCAGCGTACCATTCATTAATTAATTATACCATGCGATATACTTTACAGATACTTCGAAATTTGGGTACTGCTTTTTGCAAGCCAGCCATAAGGACCAAACACTCCCATGCAAACTCCCACTTTCATCATTAATTAATATTCATTGAGTGGCAATCCTTTCATTCCTTTGTTCACACATGCACCATCCGTCATTCCCATTATTAAATTGAAAAAATTAAATCATAGCATGACTCCGTGGTGCCCACTATGACTTCATGGGGGGGGCTGGCATGCTTGCGTGGGTGTGGGGGGCCTCGCATGCGTGCGTGGGTGTGGGGGGGGCTCGCATGCGTGCGTGGGTGTGTGGGGGGAGTGGCATGCATGCGTGGGTGTGGTGGGGGGCTGCCATGCATGCGTGGGGTTAGGGGGGGCTGGCACGCGTGTGTGGGTTCGTGGGGTGGCTGCCATGCGTGCGTGGGTGTGTGGGGTGGCTGGCATGCGTACGTGGGTGTGGGGGTGGCTGGCATGCATAAGTGGGTTTGTGATGGGCTGGCATGCGTGCGTGGGTTGGTGGGGTGGCTGGCATGCATGCCTGCATGTGGGGGGTCGCTGGCATGCATGCGTGGGTTTGTGGGGTAGCTGGCATGCAGGCGTGGGTGTGGGAGGGGCTGGCATGCATGCGTGGGTGTGGGGGGTGGCTGGCATGCATGCCTGCATGTGGGGTGGGGCTGGCATGCGTGCGTGGGTGTGTGGGGGGCTCGCATGCGTGCGTGGGTGTGGGGGGGGCTCGCATGCGTGCGTGGGTGTGGGGGGGAGTGGCATGCATGCGTGGGTGTGGTGGGGGGCTGCCATGCATGCGTGGGGTTAGGGGGGGCTGGCACGCGTGCGTGGGTTGGTGGGGTGGCTGCCATGCGTGCGTGGGTGTGTGGGGTGGCTGGCATGCGTACGTGGGTGTGGGGGGTGGCTGGCATGCATAAGTGGGTTTGTGATGGGCTGGCATGCGTGCGTGGGTTGGTGGGGTGGCTGGCATGCATGCGTGCATGTGGGGGGTCGCTGGCATGCATGCGTGGGTTTGTGGGGTAGCTGGCATGCGGGCGTGGGTGTGGGAGGGGCTGGCATGCATGCGTGGGTGTGGGGGGTGGCTGGCATGCATGCCTGCATGTGGGGTGGGGCTGGCATGCGTGCGTGGGTGTGGGGGGGGCTCGCATGCGTGCGTGGGTGTGGGGGGGGCTCGCATGCGTGCGTGGGTGTGGGGGGGAGTGGCATGCATGCGTGGGTGTGGTGGGGGGCTGCCATGCATGCGTGGGGTTAGGGGGGGCTGGCACGCGTGTGTGGGTTGGTGGGGTGGCTGCCATGCGTGCGTGGGTGTGTGGGGTGGCTGGCATGCGTACGTGGGTGTGGGGGGTGGCTGGCATGCATAAGTGGGTTTGTGATGGGCTGGCATGCGTGCGTGGGTTGGTGGGGTGGCTGGCATGCATGCGTGCATGTGGGGGGTCGCTGGCATGCATGCGTGGGTTTGTGGGGTAGCTGGCATGCGGGCGTGGGTGTGGGAGGGGCTGGCATGCATGCGTGGGTGTGGGGGGTGGCTGGCATGCATGCCTGCATGTGGGGTAGGGCTGGCATGCGTGCGTGGGTGTGGGGGGGGCTGCCATGCGTGTGTCGGGGGCTGGCATGCGTGGGTGGTTGGCGGGGGAGTGGCATGCATGCGTGGGTGTGGTGGGGAGCTGCCATGCATGCGTGGTTTTAAGGGGGGGCTGGCACGCGTGCGTGGGTTCGTGGGGTGGCTGCCATGCGTGCGTGGGGGTGGGGGTGGCTGGCATGCGTAAGTGGCTGTGGGGGTTGCTGGAATGCATAAGTGGGTTGTGGGGTGGCTGGCATGCGTGCGTGGGTGTGGGGGTGGCTGGCATGCGTGCGTGGATTGGTGGGGTGGCTGGCATGCATGCGGGCATGTGGGGGTGGCTGGAATCCATGCGTGGGTTTGTGGGGTATAGCTAACATGTGTGCGTGGGTGTGGGAGGGGCTGGCATGCATGCGTTGGTTGACATGCCATGGATGAAAAACGCCAAGAAGAGTATATGGCCCCGCTGCCACCAAAAATCACCTGGTTGATCAACCAAGGGGATAGCCTGCACAGTGAGACACAAACACAGCAGACCCAGCAAAGCAAAATTCAGGTTGTAAGCGAGTGGAGATTACTTTTGACATGCTTGATGAAGAAATATATAACACACCTTCTATTGTCACACCTTCTATAAACAAATGGTTGATTGATCACCTTATACACCACGTAAACATGCTACCAGACGCGCTCTTCAGTCCAGTCAAAATCCACGTGCGAAGCAAGTCAGCTTACGCAGAAAGCACCATGAATGTCAGCCAGTACAGCAGTAAATGACGCCCCAAACCCGTGACCAGGCAAGCATCCAGAGGGGCTTTCACCGCCCAGTATATTCCAGAAAAAAGCATCACAGATCCTTGGGCAACGGACGTTCACACAGGACATGCGAAGGACCATGAAGATGGCGTCCTGCACGGCTAAGAAAATAAAACGCAGACCCTTGCTACGCTATGTCTTTGCTGCGACTAGGTGGATTCGGCGAAATGGAAAGAACGCAACCATGAAAATGCATCAGAAAGAGAGCAGGTACTACCCCGGTCATCGAAACAAACGCCTCACCATCGGCATCGCCGGTTACGTCCCGTGGCAAAAAATCCAGCGTTCTTTCCAATATGATGTGGCGACAGCAGAAGCTCGTTGGCCACACCCCAAGCCTTCCACGAACAGCAAACTGATTTCACTAGGCACCCAATACGTAAAGCAGTTAAGCATGATACTACAATACCTAAATCTACAACGACATTCCATTTCCAGGTCGCCATAGCGACACGGACCTCTCCCACGCAGGTATCACTCCGTTGACGCACCTCCAGCTCAGAAAATTTCGCACTTGCTCTTCAAACATAAAATTTTGACGTATAAAACCATGGCTGCGCATTCCCCATCCCAATTTTCTAGCCTACGTTGCCTGCCATCGCCAGCCAGCACAAGGAAAATTGCTCGCGCAGCACGTCACTTTGTTTTTCGCCCCGAGCATGCCGCACGCTTTGCCAATAATTCCCAGTTCCCACTGCTATTTCGCCCCACCCTGACTGAACGCCAGTTCGGCTCTGAACCTTCCAACCGTCCTGCAAATTTGATCCATGCGTTCAGAAAATCGCATTCCATTCACGTTGTGGCCGTTATTCGAGCGCGTTATTCGAAACGGCGTGCACCGGTTGGTCCCCGTCCAAAGTGGTGCAACGGGAAACTGTGAAAAGTTTTAGTACAGATATCGGTTCGCCAGTAGCTTGTTTGACGCTTAAAAAAGTCAACGTGCCGTAATTCCTGAGGCCGCGCGGATTGGCGAGACGCCCCACCTGCCCGCAAAAGTCTGAACATGTTCAGCGTTTCAGCACCCGTTCAGGAAACTCGAGAATCGATCTCCAAGGTTTGGGGATTTTCTTTGTACTACGCCGATTGGCCATCTCGCTACGGTCCTGTACGTCGTCCGCTCCCGCGCTAGGGGCGCGGGGGACGGCCCCACCTTCGGCCTACGGCCTCGGCCAAAGTTTTCGGGCTTCATAAATCGTAGTTACATTAGGGGACAAGTTGGGGGCCCCTGCGGGGCCCAGACTTTTTGGCGCCTGAGCGGGCGATTGGCGCGTACACCCGCGGGATGCGTCCTCGGGAACGCCGGCGCCACGCGGGGTGCGCAGTGCGAAGGGGCAGTGGCCGAGGGCGCCGAGGCGGGGGGCCAGCGGGAGCCCAAAAATTTCGGTTCCGTACGGCCGTTTTTGGGGCTGAGCCCCCTGCTTTTCACAGTTTCTAGCCGTTTTTTGCCACGCTCCCCGTCTGAACACGTTCAGTTGTGTCATCCCGCTAAAATTGGCACGAAAATTGCGTGGGAAGTAGGCCGAACCGAAAATTTAACCGACAAACCGTTCAAAATAGGGTTCGAACTAAATTTTCCGCACACTTCTCGTTCAGTCTGAACAGTCGAAATTTCCCGTTCAGTCTGAACCCTTAGTATTTCTAGTATTTTGTTTGGAGAGAGATCCTTCGTGTATAAACTCTTCCTCCCAGCCGTATATGCCCCCCGGCATTTCTTGCGCATTTTGCTGAATTCAGCTTCTGTTCAGAATAGGTAAGACTCGATCTTAGGAGGGTGTGACGGCGTTCAGACTAGCGGTTACGGGCCGTTACTCGCGGCTCCGCAGGATTTCAGGATTTGCCCTCGTTCGTGGGGGTGCGATCAGGCCGTACGGTACGGCGCCCGCGGCGATGTCAGGATGTTCGGGTTTCTCCCTTGCGCAACACGATCGTAGTTAAGTAGTTGACAAGTTGGGGGCCCCTTCGGGGCCCGGACTTTTTGGCGCCTGAGCGGGCGATTGGCGCGTACACCCGCGGGGTGCGTCCTCGGGAACGCCGGCGCCACGCGGGGCGCGCAGTGCGAAGGGGCAGTGGCCGAGGGCGCCGAGGCGGGGGGCCAGCGGGAGCCATAAAATTTCGGCTTCGTACGGCCCGTCCGCAGGCGGAGCCCCCTGCTTTTCCCAGCTTCGAGCCGTTTCCTGGCACGCTCCCCGTCTGAACACGTTCAGGCAAGTCATCTCGCTAAAGGTCCACCGGGACGAAATAATTACGTACATGCAAATTCGAGGCTATGGCGGTGCAGAAAACTGATTGGTGTAGGAGCATCGATGCATGGATTCGTTCCAAATATTGTAGGCATTTTCTATGAGTTATGGCTGGGATGAGTAGGTCATCCAGCAACATCTGGGTGTAGTTCGTGGCATGTTTCCCTACCCTTTTGGGAATGCCCTTGGGGCCAGGCCAGGTCACAATATGCCCCCCTGGCCGGCCAAGCCGCTGGGAGCCTGCCAGACCAAAGTCCCTATATGAGTGTGCTTTGGTCCCAGTATGGACACTAAACTGTTTTAGGTTAGTTTGTGGACATTACCATGCTAGGTGCAACTGGCTCTTATTGTGAGGCGCGAGTTGGACACGATTTGAGGGCTAAAAGCTAAAATTGTTTGCTGACACAGCTAGCCCGCAACACACGTAGCATAGGTGTCACACTTCATGTAGTGTTCAAGTTGGGGCATGATGCAGACAATGTTTGTTCCAACTCTGATTTATTATAATGAGTTGTCTTGAGCACTTCATAATGAGATTAGCACAGCTCATGTTAAGACACACCACCGCATCTTTATCAAACAATCCCATCCAATTCCCAACTTCACCATGGAATGGCCATCAAATGTTAGCATGTGCACGATCGCTCATGCCCACTTCAAAATCACCTTAAGAAAGAAAGTTTTGTATTCGCTAACTTCTTTATAACCACCACCAGTATGGGGCAACCACAGGCCCTCACTGTGACCACTGT
The DNA here is from genome assembly GCA_009746045.1 of Mesostigma viride. Lineage (NCBI taxonomy): Eukaryota > Viridiplantae > Streptophyta > Mesostigmatophyceae > Mesostigmatales > Mesostigmataceae > Mesostigma > Mesostigma viride. Next base: position 26,042 of record RPFO01001098.1, on the reverse strand, counting down.
GACCACCGCAAGGGCACGCCATCACATGCAGCCATAAATGTAGCTAACGAAGCAAGGCCAGCTGGTATCCAGGCGGCATGTTGCCACCACACACGTCTCGGTTACGGCGCGGTCACCCATCTTCATGTCCCTGCAAATATGCACCCCATAACAACGTGTGACAACCCACAAGACCCACGGTGCCCTTTTGCGGGATCGCAGGGCATGGCAGGGCATGTGCGTGTGTACCACCCCTACCTGCCTGCCCAACGCCCCACTCCCCATGCCCCAAGTTTCATGGCTCGTGCCCCAGGTCCCCTGCCCCGTCCCACCTGCCCACTGTGCCCTTGCTTGTGACTTGCCTCTGACCACATCACGTGCAGGTGGCTGAGGGCCTGCGCCATGCCCCAGTCCCCACGACCTGTGACTCATAGCTTCAGAAAGGCTCCCCCTGCCCCCTGCCGCCTGTACCCTGCCCCCCGCCCCCTCCCCCCTTCCCCCTGTCCCCTCCCTGTGGTGCCCCCGCTGGCTGGCTTGCCAATAATCACATCTCGTGCATGTGGCTGCCTTGCTTGCTGGCTGGCTGGCTGGCTGGCTGGCTGGCTGGCTGGCTGGCTGGCTGGCTGGCTGGCTGGCTGGCTGGCTGGCTGGCTGGCTGGCTGGCTGGCTGGCTGGCTGGCTGGCTGGCTGGCTGGCTGGCTGGCTGGCTGGCTGGCTGGCTGGCTGGCTGGCTGGCTGGCTGGCTGGCTGGCTGGCTGGCACGCTGGCTGGCTGGCTGGCTGGCTGGCTGGCTGGCTGGCTGGCTGGCTGGCTGCCTGACCCATGCCACATACCCCACGCCCCAAGCCTCGTGCCCCATGTCCCCAAGTTTCATGGCTCGTGCCCCAGGTCCCCTGCCCCGTCCCACCTGCCCACTGTGCCCTTGCTTGTGTATTGCCTCTGACCACATCACGTGCAGGTGGCAGAGGGCCTGCCCCATGCCCCAGTCCCCATGACCTGTGACTCATAGCTTCAGAAAGGCTCCCCCTGCCCCCTGCCGCCTGGACCCTGCCCCCCGCCCCCTCCCCCTTCCCCTGTCCCCATGCCCTCCTCCCTGTGGTGCCCCCGCTGGCTGGCTTGCCAATAATCACATCTCGTGCATGTGGCTGCCTTGCTGGCTGGCTGGCTGGCTGGCTGGCTGCCTGACCCATGCCAAATACCCCACGCCCTAAGCCTCTACCCCGTGTCCCCTGCCAGCCTGCCTGTCTACACGTGCAAAGGAAACAAACATGGCCCCGCTGGCACAATGCAAAGCACACCTGGTTGATCAGGTAGCGGGCACGCCTGCACAACGAGACATCAAAATTACACAGCCAGCAAAGCAAAATTCAGTGTGCAAGCGAATGGGGCCTACGTTTGACAGCAAGTATGATGAATCCATGTAGAAAAATATGGCACAACACATGGTTACCCACCTGCACGTACAGCCCAGTAAAAATTCACGTGCAGCAAACTGTCTACCCATGCGTGAATTTGGCTTCAGCCCAGTAAAAATCTGCACAACACAAATATTGCACAGCCATTAGAGCAAGTCTAACTTTGGATATGCTGGATGGAAGCAATATAGCACAGCATGACACACCCCGTGGACGCTCACCTTCACCCATATAGCCCAGTGAAAACTCACGTGCAAAGCAAGGCAGCTTATCACACGCAAAACCACCATCAACGTCAGGAAGCACAGCAGTCAACGACTCCCAAAATTGGTGCATGAGAAATCATCCATGAGCAATCATGGGCTTTCCCTGCCCAGCCTGTTCCAGAAGAAAGCAACACGGATAACGTGGCAATGACATTCCCAAGGAGAATGAAGAGGACGAACCCCACGGCTAAGAAAATGAAAACGCAGACCCTTGCTACGCTATGTCTTCGCTGCGACTAGGTGAAGTCGGCCAAATGGAACAACGCAACCGAGGAAACGCATCAAAAAGAGAGCAGGCACTAGCCCGGTCATCGAAACAAACGACTCACCATCGGCATCGCCAGCGTACGTCCCGTGGCAACAAATCCAGCGTTCATTCCAATATTGTGTGACGACAACAGAAACTCGTCGGCCACACCCACGCCTTCCACGAACAGCAAACTGATTTCACTAGGCACCCAATACGTCAAGCAAAGAAGCACGATAGCATAATACCTAAATCTACAACGACATTCCATTTCCAGGTCGCTAGCTATCGCAGCAGGCCATAGCGCCACGAACCTCTCCCACGCACGTGAATGCCCATCGACGGCCAGCCAGATCAGAAACAATTCAAAGGTACGCATCGAAATTGAACATTGAACGCTATAAAAGCAATGCCCACGCATTGTCCATCCCCAATTTTCCAGGCAGCGTTGACCGCCATCCCCAGCCAGCAGTAATTTAAGTGCTGTCGCAGCATGTCGCCCCCTCTCCTAGCAGTCCTGGTTTATGCACGTTCGATTGCTTGGCGCGTCCAGGCGGTCCAGCACCGCGTACTACCCACTTGAAAATCCTCCCAAGTCATTTTTTCCCTGCTTGGTAAGTACGGGATCTGGAAGAAATTCGTCCAGCAAGAGCTCCGGCATGCTTCATACTACTCTCCACTCCTCCAAGTCGAATTTTGCGTATACTTTGAGAATATATATCAATCAGATCACGTCCAGACCATAACTTCGGTCTGAATCGAAAAGCGATACGGAAGCCCTCGGGACTACGGATTCTGAACTAAATTTGAACGTTATAACGGCCGTAGAGTCGAAAATGTTACGGTTTCGGTACATTTTCTTAACGTTCAGTTCGATTCAGTTCATTTGTTCTGAACAAACCTGGCCTGAACCTGCCGGGGTTGTACGGCTACCGAGAACGGCGCGTTCTCGACCTCGCGATGGGCCGAGTAGGCGGAGTTACGCGTCCCAGATCAGTTAACCTCATCCAACTAGTTTGGAATGTTCAGGTTCGCGACATTGTTTGACGGCCGCGCAACAAGCCGACATCGTGCCGGGTTCCGTATTTTTATCTGGCCGCCGCCATTGGCGGGCCTCCCACCTGCCCGCAAAAGTGCTGAACCGGATCTGGACGTAACTGCCGTTTCAGACCCCGTTCAGAACTCCTGACAATCGATCTGCCTAGTTTGCCACTTTTCGGGCAACTGCTCCGATTGGGCGCCACCGCGGATCCCCGGATCGCCCTGACTATCGGCCGCCCTGCGCTCGCGGTTCTCGTACGGGCCACTTTTCGGGCCTCACGGTTCGCCAAACTTTTGCGATGGGCTAAATCGTAGTTACTAGAAGGGGACAAGTTGGGGGCCCCTGCGGGGCCCAGACTTTTTGGCGCCTGAGCGGGCGATTGGCGCGTACACCCGCGGGATGCGTCCTCGGGAACGCCGGCGCCACGCGGGGTGCGCAGTGCGAAGGGGCAGTGGCCGAGGGCGCCGAGGCGGGGGGGCCAGCGGGAGCCCAAAAATTTCGGTTCCGTACGGCCGTTTTTGGGGCTGAGCCCCCTGCTTTTCACAGTTTCTAGCCGTTTTTTGCCACGCTCCCCGTCTGAACACGTTCAGTTGTGTCATCCCGCTAAAATTGGCACGAAAATTGCGTGGGAAGTAGGCCGAACCGAAAATTTAACCGACAAACCGTTCAAAATAGGGTTCGAACTAAATTTTCCGCACACTTCTCGTTCAGTCTGAACAGTCGAAATTTCCCGTTCAGTCTGAACCCTTAGTATTTCTAGTATTTTGTTTGGAGAGAGATCCTTCGTGTATAAACTCTTCCTCCCAGCCGTATATGCCCCCGGCATTTCTTGCGCATTTTGCTGAATTCAGCTTCTGTTCAGAATAGGTAAGACTCGATCTTAGGAGGGTGTGACGGCGTTCAGACTAGCGGTTACGGGCCGTTACTCGCGGCTCCGCAGGATTTCAGGATTTGCCCTCGTTCGTGGGGGTGCGATCAGGCCGTACGGTACGGCGCCCGCGGCGATGTCAGGATGTTCGGGTTTCTCCCTTGCGCAACACGATCGTAGTTAAGTAGTTGACAAGTTGGGGGCCCCTGCGGGGCCCAGACTTTTTGGCGCCTGAGCGGGCGATTGGCGCGTACACCCGCGGGATGCGTCCTCGGGAACGCCGGCGCCACGCGGGGTGCGCAGTGCGAAGGGGCAGTGGCCGAGGGCGCCGAGGCGGGGGGGCCAGCGGGAGCCCAAAAATTTCGGTTCCGTACGGCCGTTTTTGGGGCTGAGCCCCCTGCTTTTCACAGTTTCTAGCCGTTTTTTGCCACGCTCCCCGTCTGAACACGTTCAGTTGTGTCATCCCGCTAAAATTGGCACGAAAATTGCGTGGGAAGTAGGCCGAACCGAAAATTTAACCGACAAACCGTTCAAAATAGGGTTCGAACTAAATTTTCCGCACACTTCTCGTTCAGTCTGAACAGTCGAAATTTCCCGTTCAGTCTGAACCCTTAGTATTTCTAGTATTTTGTTTGGAGAGAGATCCTTCGTGTATAAACTCTTCCTCCCAGCCGTATATGCCCCCCGGCATTTCTTGCGCATTTTGCTGAATTCAGCTTCTGTTCAGAATAGGTAAGACTCGATCTTAGGAGGGTGTGACGGCGTTCAGACTAGCGGTTACGGGCCGTTACTCGCGGCTCCGCAGGATTTCAGGATTTGCCCTCGTTCGTGGGGGTGCGATCAGGCCGTACGGTACGGCGCCCGCGGCGATGTCAGGATGTTCGGGTTTCTCCCTTGCGCAACACGATCGTAGTTAAGTAGTTGACAAGTTGGGGGCCCCTGCGGGGCCCAGACTTTTTGGCGCCTGAGCGGGCGATTGGCGCGTACACCCGCGGGATGCGTCCTCGGGAACGCCGGCGCCACGCGGGGTGCGCAGTGCGAAGGGGCAGTGGCCGAGGGCGCCGAGGCGGGGGGGCCAGCGGGAGCCCAAAAATTTCGGTTCCGTACGGCCGTTTTTGGGGCTGAGCCCCCTGCTTTTCACAGTTTCTAGCCGTTTTTTGCCACGCTCCCCGTCTGAACACGTTCAGTTGTGTCATCCCGCTAAAATTGGCACGAAAATTGCGTGGGAAGTAGGCCGAACCGAAAATTTAACCGACAAACCGTTCAAAATAGGGTTCGAACTAAATTTTCCGCACACTTCTCGTTCAGTCTGAACAGTCGAAATTTCCCGTTCAGTCTGAACCCTTAGTATTTCTAGTATTTTGTTTGGAGAGAGATCCTTCGTGTATAAACTCTTCCTCCCAGCCGTATATGCCCCCCGGCATTTCTTGCGCATTTTGCTGAATTCAGCTTCTGTTCAGAATAGGTAAGACTCGATCTTAGGAGGGTGTGACGGCGTTCAGACTAGCGGTTACGGGCCGTTACTCGCGGCTCCGCAGGATTTCAGGATTTGCCCTCGTTCGTGGGGGTGCGATCAGGCCGTACGGTACGGCGCCCGCGGCGATGTCAGGATGTTCGGGTTTCTCCCTTGCGCAACACGATCGTAGTTAAGTAGTTGACAAGTTGGGGGCCCCTGCGGGGCCCAGACTTTTTGGCGCCTGAGCGGGCGATTGGCGCGTACACCCGCGGGATGCGTCCTCGGGAACGCCGGCGCCACGCGGGGTGCGCAGTGCGAAGGGGCAGTGGCCGAGGGCGCCGAGGCGGGGGGGCCAGCGGGAGCCCAAAAATTTCGGTTCCGTACGGCCGTTTTTGGGGCTGAGCCCCCTGCTTTTCACAGTTTCTAGCCGTTTTTTGCCACGCTCCCCGTCTGAACACGTTCAGTTGTGTCATCCCGCTAAAATTGGCACGAAAATTGCGTGGGAAGTAGGCCGAACCGAAAATTTAACCGACAAACCGTTCAAAATAGGGTTCGAACTAAATTTTCCGCACACTTCTCGTTCAGTCTGAACAGTCGAAATTTCCCGTTCAGTCTGAACCCTTAGTATTTCTAGTATTTTGTTTGGAGAGAGATCCTTCGTGTATAAACTCTTCCTCCCAGCCGTATATGCCCCCCGGCATTTCTTGCGCATTTTGCTGAATTCAGCTTCTGTTCAGAATAGGTAAGACTCGATCTTAGGAGGGTGTGACGGCGTTCAGACTAGCGGTTACGGGCCGTTACTCGCGGCTCCGCAGGATTTCAGGATTTGCCCTCGTTCGTGGGGGTGCGATCAGGCCGTACGGTACGGCGCCCGCGGCGATGTCAGGATGTTCGGGTTTCTCCCTTGCGCAACACGATCGTAGTTAAGTAGTTGACAAGTTGGGGGCCCCTGCGGGGCCCAGACTTTTTGGCGCCTGAGCGGGCGATTGGCGCGTACACCCGCGGGATGCGTCCTCGGGAACGCCGGCGCCACGCGGGGTGCGCAGTGCGAAGGGGCAGTGGCCGAGGGCGCCGAGGCGGGGGGGCCAGCGGGAGCCCAAAAATTTCGGTTCCGTACGGCCGTTTTTGGGGCTGAGCCCCCTGCTTTTCACAGTTTCTAGCCGTTTTTTGCCACGCTCCCCGTCTGAACACGTTCAGTTGTGTCATCCCGCTAAAATTGGCACGAAAATTGCGTGGGAAGTAGGCCGAACCGAAAATTTAACCGACAAACCGTTCAAAATAGGGTTCGAACTAAATTTTCCGCACACTTCTCGTTCAGTCTGAACAGTCGAAATTTCCCGTTCAGTCTGAACCCTTAGTATTTCTAGTATTTTGTTTGGAGAGAGATCCTTCGTGTATAAACTCTTCCTCCCAGCCGTATATGCCCCCGGCATTTCTTGCGCATTTTGCTGAATTCAGCTTCTGTTCAGAATAGGTAAGACTCGATCTTAGGAGGGTGTGACGGCGTTCAGACTAGCGGTTACGGGCCGTTACTCGCGGCTCCGCAGGATTTCAGGATTTGCCCTCGTTCGTGGGGGTGCGATCAGGCCGTACGGTACGGCGCCCGCGGCGATGTCAGGATGTTCGGGTTTCTCCCTTGCGCAACACGATCGTAGTTAAGTAGTTGACAAGTTGGGGGCCCCTGCGGGGCCCAGACTTTTTGGCGCCTGAGCGGGCGATTGGCGCGTACACCCGCGGGATGCGTCCTCGGGAACGCCGGCGCCACGCGGGGTGCGCAGTGCGAAGGGGCAGTGGCCGAGGGCGCCGAGGCGGGGGGGCCAGCGGGAGCCCAAAAATTTCGGTTCCGTACGGCCGTTTTTGGGGCTGAGCCCCCTGCTTTTCACAGTTTCTAGCCGTTTTTTGCCACGCTCCCCGTCTGAACACGTTCAGTTGTGTCATCCCGCTAAAATTGGCACGAAAATTGCGTGGGAAGTAGGCCGAACCGAAAATTTAACCGACAAACCGTTCAAAATAGGGTTCGAACTAAATTTTCCGCACACTTCTCGTTCAGTCTGAACAGTCGAAATTTCCCGTTCAGTCTGAACCCTTAGTATTTCTAGTATTTTGTTTGGAGAGAGATCCTTCGTGTATAAACTCTTCCTCCCAGCCGTATATGCCCCCCGGCATTTCTTGCGCATTTTGCTGAATTCAGCTTCTGTTCAGAATAGGTAAGACTCGATCTTAGGAGGGTGTGACGGCGTTCAGACTAGCGGTTACGGGCCGTTACTCGCGGCTCCGCAGGATTTCAGGATTTGCCCTCGTTCGTGGGGGTGCGATCAGGCCGTACGGTACGGCGCCCGCGGCGATGTCAGGATGTTCGGGTTTCTCCCTTGCGCAACACGATCGTAGTTAAGTAGTTGACAAGAAAAAAGTGGGGGAGGGGGGGCTATCGCCCCCCCTCCCCGACTTGAGAGGACGTGACTCGCCGCTAGCGGCCCAGAGGCCGATAGTCGACCTTCTGGGCGCCAACCGCACCGGCCCGCGCGACGCGCCAAGACCCTTCCACGGAGGACGCGCGAGCGGACGATTCCGACCGGGACGAACCGCCGCCGTGCGCCACGCGCAACGGACCCTTCCCCGTGAACACCGTGGAAGCTCTCCGACTAGCGTGAGATACTTGGAAATTTCGTCACGTTCGTATCGAAAATGAAATTTCTGACAAATTTGTCAGCTCGGACGGAACCACAATGAATTTCAGCATACCATTCGATACAACAATGATATTTCGGCGTCGGATACTTGGAAATTTTGTTACGTTCGTATCGCCAGTGAAATTCTGACAAATTTTATCCTGAACTATTTCGCATCATAACATGACTCCGTTGGGAGATCATCATGTAGCACTGGCTAACATATTCCCTTGCTGGATGGATGGAGGTAGGTGAAGAATTAAACCTTTTTGAATGACCTTATTTGTCTAATTGTAATTGCCTAGCACAGTCTACCTAGAGGAGGGCCCTGATTGGCACAATTGTGGCCATGTACGTAATTATGCTACATGTCGTACATGATCTCCCCACTAGTCATGTTATAATTTAATTTCATTTTAATGCTAGCATGCCTTGTTGCATGCCCTCAAAGCTAAAATTGTTTATCACATGCAGAGAGAGCCCGCACAATGAATTTCAGCGTACCATTCATTAATTAATTATACCATGCGATATACTTTACAGATATTTCGCTGTCAAATACTTCGAAATTTGGGTACTGCTTTTTGCAAGCCAGCCATAAGGACCAAACACTCCCATGCAAACTCCCATTTTCATCATTAATTAATATTCATTGAGTGGCAATCCTTTCATTCCTTTGTTCACACATGCACCATCCGTCATTCCCATTATTAAATTGAAAAAATTAAATCATAGCATGACTCCGTGGTGCCCACTATGACTTCATGGGGGGGGCTGGCATGCTTGCGTGGGTGTGGGGGGGCCTCGCATGCGTGCGTGGGTGTGGGGGGGGCTCGCATGCGTGCGTGGGTGTGGGGGGGAGTGGCATGCATGCGTGGGTGTGGTGGGTGGCTGGCATGCATAAGTGGGGTTAGGGGGGGCTGGCACGCGTGTGTGGGTTCGTGGGGTGGCTGCCATGCGTGCGTGGGTGTGTGGGGTGGCTGGCATGCGTACGTGGGTGTGGGGGGTGGCTGGCATGCATAAGTGGGTTTGTGATGGGCTGGCATGCGTGCGTGGGTTGGTGGGGTGGCTGGCATGCATGCGTGCATGTGGGGGGTCGCTGGCATGCATGCGTGGGTTTGTGGGGTAGCTGGCATGCAGGCGTGGGTGTGGGAGGGGCTGGCATGCATGCGTGGGTGTGGGGGTGGCTGGCATGCATGCCTGCATGTGGGGTGGGGCTGGCATGCGTGCGTGGGTGTGTGGGGGGGCTCGCATGCGTGCGTGGGTGTGGGGGGGGCTCGCATGCGTGCGTGGGTGTGGGGGGGAGTGGCATGCATGCGTGGGTGTGGTGGGGGGCTGCCATGCATGCGTGGGGTTAGGGGGGGGCTGGCACGCGTGTGTGGGTTGGTGGGGTGGCTGCATGCGTGCGTGGGTGTGTGGGGGGCTCGCATGCGTGCGTGGGTGTGTGGGGGGGCTCGCATGCGTGCGTGGGTGTGGGGGGAGTGGCATGCATGCGTGGGTGTGGTGGGGGGCTACCATGCATGCGTGGGGTTAGGGGGTCGCTGGCATGCATGCGTGGGTTTGTGGGGTAGCTGGCATGCGGGCGTGGGTGTGGGAGGGGCTGGCATGCATGCGTGGGTGTGGGGGGTGGCTGGCATGCATGCCTGCATGTGGGGTAGGGCTGGCATGCGTGCGTGGGTGTGGGGGGGGCTGCCATGCGTGTGTCGGGGGGCTGGCATGCGTGGGTGGTTGGCGGGGGGAGTGGCATGCATGCGTGGGTGTGGTGGGGAGCTGCCATGCATGCGTGGTTTTAAGGGGGGGCTGGCACGCGTGCGTGGGTTCGTGGGGTGGCTGCCATGCGTGCGTGGGGGTGGGGGGTGGCTGGCATGCGTAAGTGGCTGTGGGGGTTGCTGGAATGCATAAGTGGGTTGTGGGGTGGCTGGCATGCGTGCGTGGGTGTGGGGGTGGCTGGCATGCGTGCGTGGATTGGTGGGGTGGCTGGCATGCATGCGGGCATGTGGGGGGTGGCTGGAATCCATGCGTGGGTTTGTGGGGTATAGCTAACATGTGTGCGTGGGTGTGGGAGGGGCTGGCATGCATGCGTTGGTTGACATGCCATGGATGAAAAACGCCAAGAAGAGTATATGGCCCCGCTGCCACCAAAAATCACCTGGTTGATCAACCAAGGGGATAGCCTGCACAGTGAGACACAAACACAGCAGACCCAGCAAAGCAAAATTCAGGTTGTAAGCGAGTGGAGATTACTTTTGACATGCTTGATGAAGAAATATATAACACACCTTCTATTGTCACACCTTCTATAAACAAATGGTTGATTGATCACCTTATACACCACGTAAACATGCTACCAGACGCGCTCTTCAGTCCAGTCAAAATCCACGTGCGAAGCAAGTCAGCTTACGCAGAAAGCACCATGAATGTCAGCCAGTACAGCAGTAAATGACGCCCCAAACCCGTGACCAGGCAAGCATCCAGAGGGGCTTTCACCGCCCAGTATATTCCAGAAAAAAGCATCACAGATCCTTGGGCAACGGACGTTCACACAGGACATGCGAAGGACCATGAAGATGGCGTCCTGCACGGCTAATCTGCGTTTTTAAAAACCCTTGCTACGCTATGTCTTTGCTGCGACTAGGTGGATTCGGCGAAATGGAAAGAACGCAACCATGAAAATGCATCAGAAAGAGAGCAGGTACTACCCCGGTCATCGAAACAAACGCCTCACCATCGGCATCGCCGGTTACGTCCCGTGGCAAAAAATCCAGCGTTCTTTCCAATATGATGTGGCGACAGCAGAAGCTCGTTGGCCACACCCCAAGCCTTCCACGAACAGCAAACCGATTTCACTAGGCACCCAATACGTAAAGCAGTTAAGCATGATACTACAATACCTAAATCTACAACGACATTCCATTTCCAGGTCGCCATAGCGACACGGACCTCTCCCACGCAGGTATCACTCCGTTGACGCACCTCCAGCTCATAAAATTTCGCACTTGCTCTTCAAACATAAAATTTTGACGTATAAAACCATGGCTGCGCATTCCCCATCCCAATTTTCTAGCCTACGTTGCCTGCCATCGCCAGCCAGCACAAGGAAAATTGCTCGCGCAGCACGTCACTTTGTTTTTCGCCCCGAGCATGCCGCACGCTTTGCCAATAATTCCCAGTTCCCACTGCCCAGCAAGACTTTTTTCCATGCGATTATACCATGCGATATAGTTTAGAGATATTTCGGTGGAAGATACTTGGAAATTTCGTTACGTTCGTATTTCCATTGAAAATGTGCCAAATTTCGGCCTGAACTATTTCACCCCACCCTGACTGAACGCCTGTTAGGCTCTGAACCTTCCAACCGTCCTGCAAATTTGATCCATCCGTTCAGAAAATCGCATTCCATTGACGTTGTGGCCCTAAATTCGAGCGCGTTATTCGAAACGGCGTGCACCGGTTGGTCCCCGCCAAAGTGGTGCAACGGGTAGCCGCGAAAAGTTTTAGTACAGATATCGGTTCGCCAGTAGCTTGTTTGACGCTTAAAAAGTCAACGCGCCGTAATTCCTGAGGCCGCGCGGATTGGCGAGACGCCCCACCTGCCCGCAAAAGTCTGAACATGTTCAGTTTCAGACCCGTTCAGGAAAACACGACACTCGATCTCTAAGGTTTGGGGAATTTCTTTGTACTACGCGATTGGCCATCTCGCAACGGTCCTGGACGTCGTCCGCTCCCGCGCTAGGGGGCGCGGGGGACGGCCCCACCTTCGGCCTACGGCCGCGGCCAAAGTTTTCGGGCTTCATAAATCGTAGTTACTAGTAGGGGACAAGAAAAAAGTGGGGGAGGGGGGGCTATCGCCCCCCCTCCCCGACTTGAGAGGACGTGACTCGCCGCTAGCGGCCCAGAGGCCGATAGTCGACCTTCTGGGCGCCAACCGCACCGGCCCGCGCGACGCGCCAAGACCCTTCCACGGAGGACGCGCGAGCGGACGATTCCGACCGGGACGAACCGCCGCCGTGCGCCACGCGCAACGGACCCTTCCCCGTGAACACCGTGGAAGCTCTCCGACTAGCGTGAGATACTTGGAAATTTCGTCACGTTCGTATCGAAAATGAAATTTCTGACAAATTTGTCAGCTCGGACGGAACCACAATGAATTTCAGCATACCATTCGATACAACAATGATATTTCGGCGTCGGATACTTGGAAATTTTGTTACGTTCGTATCGCCAGTGAAATTCTGACAAATTTTATCCTGAACTATTTCGCATCATAACATGACTCCGTTGGGAGATCATCATGTAGCACTGGCTAACATATTCCCTTGCTGGATGGATGGAGGTAGGTGAAGAATTAAACCTTTTTGAATGACCTTATTTGTCTAATTGTAATTGCCTAGCACAGTCTACCTAGAGGAGGGCCCTGATTGGCACAATTGTGGCCATGTACGTAATTATGCTACATGTCGTACATGATCTCCCCACTAGTCATGTTATAATTTAATTTCATTTTAATGCTAGCATGCCTTGTTGCATGCCCTCAAAGCTAAAATTGTTTATCACATGCAGAGAGAGCCCGCACAATGAATTTCAGCGTACCATTCATTAATTAATTATACCATGCGATATACTTTACAGATATTTCGCTGTCAAATACTTCGAAATTTGGGTACTGCTTTTTGCAAGCCAGCCATAAGGACCAAACACTCCCATGCAAACTCCCATTTTCATCATTAATTAATATTCATTGAGTGGCAATCCTTTCATTCCTTTGTTCACACATGCACCATCCGTCATTCCCATTATTAAATTGAAAAAATTAAATCATAGCATGACTCCGTGGTGCCCACTATGACTTCATGGGGGGGGCTGGCATGCTTGCGTGGGTGTGGGGGGCCTCGCATGCGTGCGTGGGTGTGGGGGGGGCTCGCATGCGTGCGTGGGTGTGGGGGGGAGTGGCATGCATGCGTGGGTGTGGTGGGTGGCTGGCATGCATAAGTGGGGTTAGGGGGGGCTGGCACGCGTGTGTGGGTTCGTGGGGTGGCTGCCATGCGTGCGTGGGTGTGTGGGGTGGCTGGCATGCGTACGTGGGTGTGGGGGGTGGCTGGCATGCATAAGTGGGTTTGTGATGGGCTGGCATGCGTGCGTGGGTTGGTGGGGTGGCTGGCATGCATGCGTGCATGTGGGGGGTCGCTGGCATGCATGCGTGGGTTTGTGGGGTAGCTGGCATGCAGGCGTGGGTGTGGGAGGGGCTGGCATGCATGCGTGGGTGTGGGGGGTGGCTGGCATGCATGCCTGCATGTGGGGTGGGGCTGGCATGCGTGCGTGGGTGTGTGGGGGGGCTCGCATGCGTGCGTGGGTGTGGGGGGGGCTCGCATGCGTGCGTGGGTGTGGGGGGGAGTGGCATGCATGCGTGGGTGTGGTGGGGGGCTGCCATGCATGCGTGGGGTTAGGGGGGGGCTGGCACGCGTGTGTGGGTTGGTGGGGTGGCTGGCATGCGTGCGTGGGTGTGTGGGGGGCTCGCATGCGTGCGTGGGTGTGTGGGGGGCTCGCATGCGTGCGTGGGTGTGGGGGGGAGTGGCATGCATGCGTGGGTGTGGTGGGGGGCTACCATGCATGCGTGGGGTTAGGGGGTCGCTGGCATGCATGCGTGGGTTTGTGGGGTAGCTGGCATGCGGGCGTGGGTGTGGGAGGGGCTGGCATGCATGCGTGGGTGTGGGGGGTGGCTGGCATGCATGCCTGCATGTGGGGTAGGGCTGGCATGCGTGCGTGGGTGTGGGGGGGGCTGCCATGCGTGTGTCGGGGGGCTGGCATGCGTGGGTGGTTGGCGGGGGGAGTGGCATGCATGCGTGGGTGTGGTGGGGAGCTGCCATGCATGCGTGGTTTTAAGGGGGGGCTGGCACGCGTGCGTGGGTTCGTGGGGTGGCTGCCATGCGTGCGTGGGGGTGGGGGGTGGCTGGCATGCGTAAGTGGCTGTGGGGGTTGCTGGAATGCATAAGTGGGTTGTGGGGTGGCTGGCATGCGTGCGTGGGTGTGGGGGTGGCTGGCATGCGTGCGTGGATTGGTGGGGTGGCTGGCATGCATGCGGGCATGTGGGGGGTGGCTGGAATCCATGCGTGGGTTTGTGGGGTATAGCTAACATGTGTGCGTGGGTGTGGGAGGGGCTGGCATGCATGCGTTGGTTGACATGCCATGGATGAAAAACGCCAAGAAGAGTATATGGCCCCGCTGCCACCAAAAATCACCTGGTTGATCAACCAAGGGGATAGCCTGCACAGTGAGACACAAACACAGCAGACCCAGCAAAGCAAAATTCAGGTTGTAAGCGAGTGGAGATTACTTTTGACATGCTTGATGAAGAAATATATAACACACCTTCTATTGTCACACCTTCTATAAACAAATGGTTGATTGATCACCTTATACACCACGTAAACATGCTACCAGACGCGCTCTTCAGTCCAGTCAAAATCCACGTGCGAAGCAAGTCAGCTTACGCAGAAAGCACCATGAATGTCAGCCAGTACAGCAGTAAATGACGCCCCAAACCCGTGACCAGGCAAGCATCCAGAGGGGCTTTCACCGCCCAGTATATTCCAGAAAAAAGCATCACAGATCCTTGGGCAACGGACGTTCACACAGGACATGCGAAGGACCATGAAGATGGCGTCCTGCACGGCTAATCTGCGTTTTTAAAAACCCTTGCTACGCTATGTCTTTGCTGCGACTAGGTGGATTCGGCGAAATGGAAAGAACGCAACCATGAAAATGCATCAGAAAGAGAGCAGGTACTACCCCGGTCATCGAAACAAACGCCTCACCATCGGCATCGCCGGTTACGTCCCGTGGCAAAAAATCCAGCGTTCTTTCCAATATGATGTGGCGACAGCAGAAGCTCGTTGGCCACACCCCAAGCCTTCCACGAACAGCAAACCGATTTCACTAGGCACCCAATACGTAAAGCAGTTAAGCATGATACTACAATACCTAAATCTACAACGACATTCCATTTCCAGGTCGCCATAGCGACACGGACCTCTCCCACGCAGGTATCACTCCGTTGACGCACCTCCAGCTCATAAAATTTCGCACTTGCTCTTCAAACATAAAATTTTGACGTATAAAACCATGGCTGCGCATTCCCCATCCCAATTTTCTAGCCTACGTTGCCTGCCATCGCCAGCCAGCACAAGGAAAATTGCTCGCGCAGCACGTCACTTTGTTTTTCGCCCCGAGCATGCCGCACGCTTTGCCAATAATTCCCAGTTCCCACTGCCCAGCAAGACTTTTTTCCATGCGATTATACCATGCGATATAGTTTAGAGATATTTCGGTGGAAGATACTTGGAAATTTCGTTACGTTCGTATTTCCATTGAAAATGTGCCAAATTTCGGCCTGAACTATTTCACCCCACCCTGACTGAACGCCTGTTAGGCTCTGAACCTTCCAACCGTCCTGCAAATTTGATCCATCCGTTCAGAAAATCGCATTCCATTGACGTTGTGGCCCTAAATTCGAGCGCGTTATTCGAAACGGCGTGCACCGGTTGGTCCCCGCCCAAAGTGGTGCAACGGGTAGCCGCGAAAAGTTTTAGTACAGATATCGGTTCGCCAGTAGCTTGTTTGACGCTTAAAAAAGTCAACGCGCCGTAATTCCTGAGGCCGCGCGGATTGGCGAGACGCCCCACCTGCCCGCAAAAGTCTGAACATGTTCAGTTTTTCAGACCCGTTCAGGAAAACACGACACTCGATCTCTAAGGTTTGGGGAATTTCTTTGTACTACGCGATTGGCCATCTCGCAACGGTCTTGGACGTCGTCCGCTCCCGCGCTAGGGGGCGCGGGGGACGGCCCCACCTTCGGCCTACGGCCGCGGCCAAAGTTTTCGGGCTTCATAAATCGTAGTTACTAGTAGGGGACAAGAAAAAAGTGGGGGAGGGGGGCTATCGCCCCCCCTCCCCGACTTGAGAGGACGTGACTCGCCGCTAGCGGCCCAGAGGCCGATAGTCGACCTTCTGGGCGCCAACCGCACCGGCCCGCGCGACGCGCCAAGACCCTTCCACGGAGGACGCGCGAGCGGACGATTCCGACCGGGACGAACCGCCGCCGTGCGCCACGCGCAACGGACCCTTCCCCGTGAACACCGTGGAAGCTCTCCGAGCGTGAGATACTTGGAAATTTCGTCACGTTCGTATCGAAAATGAAATTTCTGACCGGCAAATTTTCAGCTCGGACTTGACCACAATGAATTTCAGCATACCATTCGATTGAATTGAATTGAATTGAATTGTAACATAACTCCGTTGGGAGTATATGTAGCACATAGCCCAGAGAAGGGGCATATGGCCTATCATACATTCTAGGCTACTTCATGCAAGGGTGGGAATGTAAGCTACCCCTGCTCTAGGTGCACCAGGGCACCTGCACCCTCATGGTCTATCACGCTATGCCCAGGTAAGGGGGGAGCATGCCTGTGAGGGAGGAAGATCATCATGGCTATACAAGAGCTAGGACATGGCTTCTCGACAGAGAGCATCTCTCTGCATGGCATAGCATGGCTCAATTCTTAATGCAACATCCATGGGGGTCCCGTTATAGGCAGGGCTTGGCTAAATTCTGTAGACAACATCCATGATGTAGACAACATACCATTCGATACAACAATGATATTTCGGCGTCGGATACTTGGAAATTTCGTTACGTTCGTATCGCCAGTGAAATTCTAACAAATTTTATCCTGAACTATTTCGCATCATAACATGACTCCGTTGGGAGATCATCATGTAGCACTGGCTAACATATTCCCTTGCTGGATGGATGGAGGTAGGTGAAGAATTAAACCTTTTTGAATGACCTTATTTGTCTAATTGTAATTGCCTAGCACAGTCTACCTAGAGGAGGGCCCTGATTGGCACAATTGTGGCCATGTACGTAATTATGCTACATGTCGTACATGATCTCCCCACTAGTCATGTTATAATTTAATTTCATTTTAATGCTAGCATGCCTTGTTGCATGCCCTCAAAGCTAAAATTGTTTATCACATGCAGAGAGAGCCCGCACAATGAATTTCAGCGTACCATTCATTAATTAATTATACCATGCGATATACTTTACAGATATTTCGCTGTCAAATACTTCGAAATTTGGGTACTGCTTTTTGCAAGCCAGCCATAAGGACCAAACACTCCCATGCAAACTCCCATTTTCATCATTAATTAATATTCATTGAGTGGCAATCCTTTCATTCCTTTGTTCACACATGCACCATCCGTCATTCCCATTATTAAATTGAAAAAATTAAAACATAGCATGACTCCGTGGTGCCCACTATGACTTCATGGGGGGGGGCTGGCATGCTTGCGTGGGTGTGTGGGGGCCTCGCATGCGTGCGTGGGTGTGGGGGGGGGCTCGCATGCGTGCGTGGGTGTGGGGGGGAGTGGCATGCATGCGTGGGTGTGGTGGGGGGCTGCCATGCATGCGTGGGGTTAGGAGGGGCTGGCACGCGTGTGTGGGTTCGTGGGGTGGCTGCCATGCGTGCGTGGGTGTGTGGGGTGGCTGGCATGCGTACGTGGGTGTGGGGGGTGGCTGGCATGCATAAGTGGGTTTGTAATGGGCTGGCATGCGTGCGTGGGTTGGTGGGGTGGCTGGCATGCATGCGTGCATGTGGGGGGTCGCTGGCATGCATGCGTGGGTTTGTGGGGTAGCTGGCATGCAGGCGTGGGTGTGGGAGGGGCTGGCATGCATGCGTGGGTGTGGGGGGTGGCTGGCATGCATGCCTGCATGTGGGGTGGGGCTGGCATGCGTGCGTGGGTGTGGGGGGGGCTCGCATGCGTGCGTGGGTGTGGGGGGGGCTCGCATGCGTGCGTGGGTGTGGGGGGGAGTGGCATGCATGCGTGGGTGTGGTGGGGGGCTGCCATGCATGCATGGGGTTAGGGGGGGCTGGCACGCGTGTGTGGGTTGGTAGGGTGGCTGCCATGCGTGCGTGGGTGTGTGGGGTGGCTGGCATGCGTACGTGGGTGTGGGGGGTGGCTGGCATGCATAAGTGGGTTTGTGATGGGCTGGCATGCGTGCGTGGGTTGGTGGGGTGGCTGGCATGCATGCGTGCATGTGGGGGGTCGCTGGCATGCATGCGTGGGTTTGTGGGGTAGCTGGCATGCGGGCGTGGGTGTGGGAGGGGCTGGCATGCATGCGTGGGTGTGGGGGGTGGCTGGCATGCATGCCTGCATGTGGGGTAGGGCTGGCATGCGTGCGTGGGTGTGGGGGGGGCTGCCATGCGTGTGTCGGGGGGCTGGCATGCGTGGGTGGTTGGCAGGGGGAGTGGCATGCATGCGTGGGTGTGGTGGGGAGCTGCCATGCATGCGTGGTTTTAAGGGGGGGCTGGCACGCGTGCGTGGGTTCGTGGGGTGGCTGCCATGCGTGCGTGGGGGTGGGGGGTGGCTGGCATGCGTAAGTGGCTGTGGGGGTTGCTGGAATGCATAAGTGGGTTGTGGGGTGGCTGGCATGCGTGCGTGGGTGTGGGGGTGGCTGGCATGCGTGCGTGGATTGGTGGGGTGGCTGGCATGCATGCGGGCATGTGGGGGGTGGCTGGAATCCATGCGTGGGTTTGTGGGGTATAGCTAACATGTGTGCGTGGGTGTGGGAGGGGCTGGCATGCATGCGTTGGTTGACATGCCATGGATGAAAAATGCCAAGAAGAGTATATGGCCCCGCTGCCATCACCTGGTTGATCAACCAAGGGGATAGCCTGCACAGTGAGACACAAACACAGCAGACCCAGCAAAGCAAAATTCAGGTTGTTAGCGAGTGGAGATTACTTTTGACATGCTTGATGAAGAAATATATAACACACCTTCTATTGTCACACCTTCTATAAACAAATGGTTGATTGATCACCTTATACACCACGTAAACATGCTACCAGACGCGCTCTTCAGTCCAGTCAAAATCCACGTGCGAAGCAAGTCAGCTTACGCAGAAAGCACCATGAATGTCAGCCAGTACAGCAGTAAATGACGCCCCAAACCCGTGACCAGGCAAGCATCCAGAGGGGCTTTCACCGCCCAGTATATTCCAGAAAAAAGCATCACAGATCCTTGGGCAACGGACGTTCACACAGGACATGCGAAGGACCATGAAGATGGCGTCCTGCACGGCTAAGAAAATAAAACGCAGACCCTTTCTACGCTATGTCTTTGCTGCGACTAGGTGGATTCGGCGAAATGGAAAGAACGCAACCATGAAAATGCATCAGAAAGAGAGCAGGTACTACCCCGGTCATCGAAACAAACGCCTCAGAGTGGTTTTACCGGATTAGGATACATTTTTTTGTTTAGGATACATTTGATGCACTGTGCAGTTTTCAGATGTGTTTGAGGGGGTTGATTGCGCCTAACATGCATTTTATTGAAGCAATGAGTTTCCCAAGATATACATGATATAAACTAAGACAATTGACCCATTAAGGCAATGAGACAACATCAATAAGACAACATATGCCAATTGAATAAGACAACTCAACCTTACAGGACGTTGGGCCATCATACGTCCGGAATAATTGTCTCACTTATTACATAACCAAACTTTTTGAGGGATCGCCATGGTTGCATGGTTTCCACACATGCGCCCTGCACTCATGTGCATCAAAGGTGTTGCGTCTAGTGCCAACTCAGTGTCAAAGAACTGATTCAATCATATTTCCCGTGTGGCCATGAAGGCCCACATGAGTTAAACATGGCCGAGAGTGATTGCATCATCCTTCTTGGCGACATCGGTCTTGACGACGTCGATGGGGAAGACGGCAGCACCTGCATGTGAACAAAAGAATCCATGAATTGTGGCATCCAAAGGCAACAACATATTAGCATCCCATTGAACACGCAGCCACGCTGACCCGGCCATCCAGCCGCCCACGCAGCCACAAAGCCAGCCAGCCACGCAGTGACGCACCCACCCAGCCACACATCCACGCATCCACGCACCCGGCACCCCCCCCAGCCAGCCAGCCACGCAGCCACGCAGCCACGCAGCCACGCAGCAGCGCAGCCACGCAGCCACGCACCCTCCTTTCCAGCCAAGCAGCCACGCAGTCACACAGTCAACCCCCCCCATCCCCCCCACCCCCCCACCCCCCACCCCCCCACCCCACCCCCCCCACCCCACCCCACCCACCCACCCCACCCACCCACCCCACCCACCCACCCCACCCACTCAACACTACACGAATGACTCACAAAGAACTGCTGCACCACCGATGATCCCTGCGGGAACTGCTCTGCTGCCGACGGTCCCTGCGAAAACTGCTGCAGTGCCGACCATGCCTGTGGAATCTGCCACATTGCCGACGCTGCCTGCGGGAACTGAAGCGCTGCTGGTGACGCCAGCTGTAACTGAAGTGCTCCCGACGATGCCTGCGGGAACTGCTGTGTTGCCGGTGACGCCAGCTGTAGATGAAGCACTGCCGACGATGCCTGCGGGAACTGCTGCTGCTGCTGCGGGAACTGCTGCTGCTGCTGCTGCGGGAACTGCTGCTGCTGCTGCGGGAACTGCTGCTGCTGCTGCGGGAACTGCTGCTGCTGCTGCGGGAACTGCTGCTGCTGCTGCGGGAACTGCTGCTGCTGCTGCGGGAACTGCTGCTGCTGCTGCGGGAACTGCTGCTGCTGCTGCGGGAACTGCTGCTGCTGCTGCGGGAACTGCTGCTGCTGCTGCGGGAACTGCTGCTGCTGCTGCGGGAACTGCTGCTGCTGCTGCGGGAACTGCTGCTGCTGCTGCGGGAACTGCTGCTGCTGCTGCGGGAACTGCTGCTGCTGCTGCGGGAACTGCTGCTGCTGCTGCGGGAACTGCTGCTGCTGCTGCGGGAACTGCTGCTGCTGCTGCGGGAACTGCTGCTGCTGCTGCGGGAACTGCTGCTGCTGCTGCTGCTGCTGCTGCTGCTGCTGCTGCTGCTGCTGCTGCTGCTGCTGCTGCTGCTGCTGCTGCTGCTGCTGCTGCTGCTGCTGCTGCTGCTGCTGCTGCTGCTGCTGCTGCTGCTGCTGCTGTTGCTGCTGCAGTTGCTGCTGCTGCTGCTGCAGTTGCTGCTCCAGCTGGACCACTTGTTTCTGCACCTCTTGACGCAGCTGCAAACCAAGCTCTTCAACCTTCTTGCTTTGGTTCTCCATAGCTCGTTGCATCTCTCTCATCGTCTGTTCCACGCCCACCAGTACGGGGGTCGGCGGCGGCAGCGGCTGGGTACGCTCTGGCTGGGTGCGCTCTGGCTGCCGGCGTTTCTCTGCCGGCTGGGAGGACTTGGCTTTGCTGTTCCGCTTGGGTCGCTGTTGTGCGTTGGTGACGTCCACCAAAGGCGTGGCTGCCTCTGGGGGCTTCACTGTGGGCGGGGGGGCACGCACTCGCATCCCCCGGCTAGGCGCCGGAGACCACGCCACTGCAGCAGGACCTGAATACAAGGCAAGGGCGGGGTCCCTAGGAAATCCTGTTGTCAAGATGCATGGGACCTCAGCGAGGAAGTCCCATGTCATCTGGGACACCAGCTCACCTTGGTGCGACTGGGCCCAGGCGAGAGTGCGCTCAATACGCTCGTTTCGCGCACTCTCCGGAAATGTGTCAACTACCTTGAATCCGGGGATGTGCCCAGTGGCAGGGTCACGATCGACGACCATGCACACCACATCTGTCATCTTGATGGTAGAGGATCTCCCCCGTGCCGCATTTGTGTATGCCGATTTTAATGTTTTCTTTGTTGTGTAGGTCGTTTGGGCGACCAGCACCGCTTGCAGCTGTTTGTCGATGATGAGGCCCCCCACCACCAGCCCGAGGGTATCCCAGCCAGAAATTTCCACGACAGACAGTGCCATCGGTCCACTGCGGCTAAAAGACCTTGCAGTAGGGACCGGCGTGCCATCGTCCCGCTTTTCAGGAACGCCGGCCTCAGGTAGAGGGGAAGAGAACAGAGCCTCCTTAGTGGCGTCCAGCCCCGAACCCGGGTTTGAATGACCATGCTCGTCGGCAGGACGCTGAGGAGACATCGCGGAATCTTTCTCGTTTGTCGCATTTGCAGCCCCATCATGATGGAAGTCATCCTCTGCCATTGCAGCTTCATCATCACAACCGACATCATCATCGAAATTCAGGTCATCCTCGGTGACGGGCGTGCGAAACGAATTATCCGGGCACTCTGGGCTGATAGTGGAAGGCTCCGTGGGCTTAATGTTGCTAGTGTGCCCTGGCTGCTCGAGCGTGGCGCACGGCTGGCATCGTGGAGGGCCGCCGCAGTCAGAGCATTGCCATTCCGTGCCGTCACCGTCGTCTGCGTGCCTGAAAATATGCGTACAGATGCCGTGCAGGACCTTGCCACATCGGCCGGCGCATTGGTGGTTTGCACCGGCCAAAAAATCTACTTTCATGGCACCAGGTTTCTTTCCTAGCACCCATTTTCTACAATCGTCCCCGGCATAACACAAATCACTCAATTCGTCCATGTCATCGATTCGGCTATCAGCATCGGGCATAGTTCCCGTGGCTAGTGCCCATCACCTTCCACCTTGAGCGAAGTCACGAATTCAAGCGCGAAGTGCATTTGAATCAAGCGGGAACTGGGTGACACTGCTTGAAGACGTGCAGCTCCAAGGCATGCAAATGATGCAATGTATCAAAGATACGATACGCAAAGTTCAGGTGTTCAGGTGAAGCCGTGAAGACGTGAAGCCGTGAAGCCGTGAAGACGTGGTGAAGACAGGTGAAGACGTGGTGAAGACGTGAAGACGTGAAGACGTGAAGACGTGAAGACGTGAAGACACGATACGGCAAGTTCAGGTGAAGTTCAGGTGTTCAGGTGAAGCCGTGAAGACGTGAAGACGTGAAGCCGTGAAGCCGTGGTGAAGACAGGTGAAGACGCGGTGAAGACGTGAAGACGTGAAGACGTGAAGACGTGAAGACGTGAAGACACGATACGGCAAGTTCAGGTGAAGTTCAGGTGTTCAGGTGAAGCCGTGAAGACGTGAAGCCGTGAAGCCGTGAAGACGTGGTGAAGACAGGTGAAGACGCGGTGAAGACGTGAAGACGTGAAGACGTGAAGACGTGAAGACGTGAAGACACGATACGGCAAGTTCAGGTGAAGTTCAGGTGTTCAGGTGAAGCCGTGAAGACGTGAAGCCGTGAAGCCGTGAAGACGTGGTGAAGACAGGTGAAGACGCGGTGAAGACGTGAAGACGTGAAGACGTGAAGACGTGAAGACGTGAAGACACGATACGGCAAGTTCAGGTGAAGTTCAGGTGTTCAGGTGAAGCCGTGAAGACGTGAAGCCGTGAAGCCGTGAAGACGTGGTGAAGACAGGTGAAGACGCGGTGAAGACGTGAAGACGTGAAGACGTGAAGACGTGAAGACGTGAAGACACGATACGGCAAGTTCAGGTGAAGTTCAGGTGTTCAGGTGAAGCCGTGAAGACGTGAAGCCGTGAAGCCGTGAAGACGTGGTGAAGACAGGTGAAGACGCGGTGAAGACGTGAAGACGTGAAGACGTGAAGACGTGAAGACGTGAAGACACGATACGGCAAGTTCAGGTGAAGTTCAGGTGTTCAGGTGAAGCCGTGAAGACGTGAAGCCGTGAAGCCGTGAAGACGTGGTGAAGACAGGTGAAGACGCGGTGAAGACGTGAAGACGTGAAGACGTGAAGACGTGAAGACAAGTTGCAGCACTCAGCCGCAGCAGTCGCACGCAGGTAGAAACGATAATTTGTTTGAATCTGTCAAGACCCCATCGAATGTAAAACAGGTTTTTCGTAAAGAAATCCGATGTGTGGGCGGGCTTTACATAGTTGCGATTTCTGGCCTGCGATTTCTGGCCTGCGCTGGTTGTCTCTTTTATAGTGCTTCTGCCCAAGCACTACCGGCTGTAAAACAGTATACTTCTTGAAGAAATCAGTTGGGGCTTTGTTGGGCGTCACATTTGACCGGTGGGCGGAGTTTCCTGCTTCTGTGAAGGCGCCATCGAATGTAGATCAGTAGATTTTCTAAAGAAATCTGAGGTGTGGGCGGGGCCTTTATTGCTTGTGTCCATCCACCACCGGATGTAGAACAGTAGACTTATTGAAGAAAACAGTTTGGGGCTTTGTTGGGCGCCACATTTGAGCGGTGGGCGGGGTTTCTTGCTTCTGTCCAAGCACCACCGGGTGTAATACAGTAGATTTCCTATTAACATGGATGAAGAATGGGATGTGCCAGACCTGGTGGATTCGGATGCGAGTTCTGAAGCTAGTTGGGGCGTAGATTCTGACGGCTCTGACGACGACCTGCTTCACACGGAAATGGGGCCCGGCACGTCTTCCTCTCGAGCGAAGCGCAGTGGGAAGAAAGATGGCGCCCGGCTTCTCGCCTCCAAATTGAAGTCCGTTGACAAGGACATCGCCAAGGCCAGGAAGTGCGGTCCGACTTGTGGGGAGCATTGCCTCGAGAAGGTGGGCACCTTACTTACCGATACCAGGTCGTGGACTGCCTTTCGAGAGTACCTGTACAACCAAACGGACCAGCAGCGCATGGCCTCCCTTTGCGACGTGATCCGGTCGGCCGGCGTGGGCAACATCGAGGTAGAATCCCCTGCCGACGGTGGCCGTTACAAGAAGTACATCATTACCGGCCCTTTACACGTGGACGTGGTGATTGCGGGGTGCATGTACACCGTCACCGGTTGTGCATCTGCCATCCGGAAGATGGCCGGCGTTACCCGGGCGACTTGGAACAATCTGGTGGCGTCGGTCGTGTCGGCGAAAGAGTATTTCCTGACCGTGCATCCCAACGACCTAGCGACTTTCGGTGTTGGTCTGGAGCACGCACCACCTGAGCGTGATGCTCGGGGGCGTTCGGAGGTTGGCGAACACGCAGCAATGTGGATGCACGAGTTGGTGCAGCAGATCGCAGACCATGACCCGACTCATGCTGGCGTTGTCTTCATGGACGTCATGTCCATCAAGGAGATGCACGCCATGTACGTTGAAGACGTGGTGGCAGAAGCGGGGGAAGGGGCCAAGGTGCTAGGCTACAACGCATTCTACCGCATCTGGCGCACCTACTGCAAAGGCGACTACTTCCCAGGGCAGAGGAGCCCGAAGGTGGTGGTATGCCCGCACAACAAGAGCACCGGTCACTGCGCGGACTGCGTGGAACTGCGCATGCGGCGCCGCGGTGCTTCAACTGAGGCACAACGGCAGTACGTCGACAACCAAATCAAGCAGCATGTCGCTCTGGCCTGGTTTACCCGCCAGAACTATTGGTTGAGGCGCGAGCTTGCCTGCGCGATGGTGGCCGCTATGTTGACGGCCATTTTGTCGATCAACCTCGACAAGCTGGATCACGCCAAGACATACTGGCCGAAGCTGGTGGGGGGCCCGACTCATGGGGCAGCTATGCAGGTGGCATGATGCCGTTCTCGCTCTTCTGTGCGGCCGTCCATGGGTACAAGGCGATGTGGTTCATCGTTCTCGCATGGGTCCTCATGACCGACAACCTCTCCGGCAGTGTCACCGTCACGATGCTGATGCACATCCTGGCGCAGTTGATGAGGGACCAGCCATGGAGGAGGGCGGGGCTGCCGCACATGCCCAGGTGTTTGTGCCTGCAACTGGACGGTGGGAGTGAAAACCGGAATCACACCGTCTTACTGTTTGCATGGTGGCTCGTACACGTTGGCTTCTTCGACGTCGTCGAAATGCACCGCATGCTCGTGGGCCACACGCACGCCGACCCAGATCAGAAATTCGGCGTGCTTGTGGCCTACATGAGACACGCTGTGGCGGGGGGGCCTAGCTTCGTGCACAAGTACCCAACTTTGGAGAGCTGGGTGGCGGCCATAGAAGAGGCATTCCGTCAGCCTAGTGGTGCAGCTGCGAACTGCAACTCGACCGTCCCCGCTGGCACGGAGGTCAAGGTATTGGGGGTCGCTTACGATGTCAGGAACTTTCTCACTCCGTTGCAGCGCGAGTCGTTTGCCGGTTGGTGCAGCACAGTAGATTGGATGACCGGTAGGGAGGATCAGGTTATCAAGGTCACCAGGGTGCGTGGTGATGTCGTGCAGCCTGCGTGCAGCGAGGCGCAGCCGGCGCACGGAGAACGGAGGGGCGGCGCCA
>RPFO01000901.1:0-103023 GCA_009746045.1 Mesostigma viride | reverse complement strand
GGCTGCGGAGGGAGGGACAACCAACCACCCGTCGACAGCAGACATAACATAAGAGAGGAGAAGGCCTACGACTAAGAGTTGGTGCAGGGTTTTATATTCCTGCAGCAGGCGACTACACCCATCTAGCTCACTCTCCGTATACCAAACCTTATCTACTTCACTACGAGCATACATCCACTTCACTTATACTGACGCTGTACCGCGGCCCTTTTTGATATCTCGATGGGCCACGATGCTTTCTACTTCGTCTTCTACTTCCCCAGTGTCAGGATTATGCTCTAAAGGGCAGGCGCTAACTCCCTGCCAGCGAACGTACTAGGGTGGTACAGTTTAAGCTGGCTCCTATGGAAGGTGTTTGAATGCGTTTGCCAAGAGGTAGGGATATCGACTTTATACAAGAAATTTCCTACCCTAGACAACACATGGAAGGGTCCTAAGAAGGCAGGCCTAAGTTTGACCTTCAGATCTGCTTCAAACTTATGAGCAAAACGGCCAACACGGGGGCCTTCTTACTAATACTAGATCTCCTACTTCTATCTCAGGTGCTCGTCTATCTAAGGAGGCACGCAACCTAGCAAGGTACTTAGCCTGAGCTTTTTGATACCCTGAGATCGCGTGGTCATGAGCAGTTTTTCATTCTATCTAGTAAGGACTGTACACCTTCTACAGTATCTCGGGACACATCATCCTTGTCCCGTAGAGGACTAGCTAAGAGAGAGGTAGGGGTAAGGGGCTGTCTCCCAGTATCTAAGAAGAAGGGCGTATATCCATGCGCAGCTTGGGGACAATTGTTGAGGGAGAACTCTACCAAACATAAATAATCCTCCCAATCACTACCCGAGCCATTAACATAGTGCCTAAGCGCTTCTTCTAATACTCTATTAAGACGCTCTACTAAATGAGAGGAGGAGGAGTG
This sequence comes from Mesostigma viride, assembly GCA_009746045.1. Lineage (NCBI taxonomy): Eukaryota > Viridiplantae > Streptophyta > Mesostigmatophyceae > Mesostigmatales > Mesostigmataceae > Mesostigma > Mesostigma viride. The sequence continues at coordinate 102,107 of RPFO01000901.1, read as the reverse complement.
GTAGGCAGTACCGTAGGTAACCTTGGTACCGATGGCAGCGAAAAAACTGCTGCCAAAAATCTGAGGTAAATAATTTATCCTTATCACTAATAAACTGCCTACTCAATCCATGATATCTATATACATTATTGAGGTATAGGCGTGCGCAATCACGTGCGGTGAGTTCTAAAGGACACGGCACAAGATGGCACATACGAGTAAAACGATCTATGAACACAAGGATTTGGGCATTGCCCCTATCATTCTTTCTAAAAGGTCCTACAAAATCCATCATGATAGAATCCCAAGGCATGATAGGGTCAGGCAAGGTCCTAGGTTCTGCTATCTGTCCTACATTATTGGGTTTCATTTCCTGGCAAGATTGACAAGTTCTAACATACTCATCCACATCCTTATAAAGGGAAGGCCAGTAATAAGAGCGGGCTACTAGGTCCCGTACCCGTTTACCACCCTGGTGAGCAGCTAAGTCATGCAACTCAAAGAGCAAGGAGGAGCGACAGATAGGAGGGACATACAGGCGCCATTGAGGGGGAGAATCTGCTATCTGCACATATAAAAACCCACCTACAAATTTACAAGGGTGCTTGCCTAATTGTTGGGGATGTGCAGCAATGGCAGCTAATGCTTCCGGCTCAGTGGCCGTAAATCTACTAATAAGGCGTTCAAGATCAGAGGTAGGCATCGCTACAGAAGTATCCAGAACAGGTTTAAAGAGATCTCCTACCGCCTTGCCGAAGAGAAGGGGAGGTCCTAGGGGGACTACGTTTTCATAAGACTTTCCTGACCTAGTCGCTATATGGCTAAGCGGTATAGAAATTTTATTTTTCCCCTCCCCCCCCACCGAGGCCACAGGAAGGGCCTCACACGGGAGAGAGAGTCCTACGTGAGAAAGGAGATCAGGCATGCGAACAGCTGTATGAAAGAGGTAGGCATAGGAATCATCATCAGGTAGTTCACCATAAGGGGTTACACCCATAGTAGTAGGAACTAGAGTAGTATTGAGAACATCAAGGTCCTCGAAGAAGGAATAGTCTGCACGACGAGAGAGTGCATCTGGTACTATGTTATCTACACCCTTGACATACTGAAGTTTAAAAGGGGAAAACTGTGCTAAAAATTCCATCCAGCGCGCTTGCCGAGGGGTAAGGTTGGGTTGGGAGAGAAGATGGGTAAGGGGACGATGATCCGTTTGGATAACTAACCTATAAGGATCTAGCTCACAGGGTTCATTCAGGCAGACATCAAATTGAGCACCTTTAAGGAAGTGCTGCCACGCGTGGCAACAATACACCACAGCTAAGAGTTCCTGCTGGTGGACGGGATAGTTACGCTCCGCAGGGAGCATTGTCCTAGAGATATATTCAATTGGCTGTAAGCCCTGACCCTGATCCTGGAGAAGGACACCACCTATAGCTACTTTACTAGCATCTGTAGCCACAACAAAGGGCTTAGTAGTATCCGGTAGGATGAGTACAGGAGGGGAAAGGAGTAGGGATTTTAGGCACTGAAAAGCAGACTGACACTCACTACTCCAAACAAAGGGGATATCCTTCTTTAATAAATGATTAATAGGGGCTGCTATAGTGGCGAAACGCGGGATAAAACGCCTATAGTAAGAAGCAATTCCTAGGAAACTACGTACACCTTTAACGTCGGTAGGAGTAGGCCATTCCTGAATTGACTTAGTTTTATCCGGGTCGGTAGCGACCCCGGCATCTGACAGAACGTGCCCTAAAAATGGGACACTCCTACCCGAACGCACTTTAGCACGGCGCGCCCACAAAGAATTTTCAGCCATTATTTCTAGTACTTTCTTTAAATCACGTAGGTGCGTTTCAAAATCAGGAGAGTAAATAAGAATATCATCTAAGTAAGCTTGAGCACAAGAACGGTCATGCTCAGATAAAGAAACAGAGGAGAAGGAGGGATCCTTTAGATCAGAGGACACCTGAGGAAGATGAGAATTTCCCATAACAGGTCTAAGCACTTCATTCATTAACATTTGAAAAGAGGCAGGCGAGTTACAGAGTCCCATAGCCGCTACTCTAAACTGGTAATGACCAAAAGGGGTAGCAAAGGCGGTTTTATGGCAATCCTCAGGAGCTATAAGTTGTGAGGGTGAGAATGCCACGAATTCCGCCATGGTTCTTGCAGGAAGTTGCCTTTATTAATAACAAGGAAACACAGACGTAAGTCACGTCACTTCCAAGACTGCACGCAGCACAGACGACAGGGTCGCAGTGCCAAGAGAACGTGCACGCAAGAACTAGCGTCCCGGTGTGACCAAGTCACTCATATAGCTTGCTAGGGACGCGTCCAAGTATTCAGCTGCACTGTCACAGCTGAACTGTCAATCAATTGATTACACAGACTCTGGCACGCCTTTGGCGCGCAGATCTATCAATTGTCCATACGGCTAGTCCTGTGGACCTATCCGTACACTAGTCAGCATCAATTGTCTCATAGGTCCTGGCGCGCTACAGTGCGCCTACCTATCAATTGACCATCAAGTCCTGTACAAGTCCTGTCAACGTCCTGCGGACTATCAAAGTGACACTTGTACATCCTGTGTCCGTACGCGCCCACAGTGGCGCGCCGGGTACTGTCGGCACAGCCTAGGAAACGTCATAACTTTTACGTTCCTTAACCAAATGAGGCGTTCAAGGTGCCGTTGGAAAGAGCGTAACAATCTCTATCCATCTAACGTAAATCCTTTACGTTAACTCCAATCCCTTCTTTTCTTTAGGGATCACATCCCCTGCCAGGGACCCTTGAAGTAGCTTGAAATGTCCTTCACTCCAGCTTGAAGCTTGAACAGATGTCTTTAATGGCCATTGCCATTCCCCCAGCCCTTTCTTTTAAGGAACTGGAAAAGAAACAGATCTGCCACAGGGAAAACCATTCATGAGAAATGGATAAAAACCTATGGAAGTGGCATTACAGAGTACCACCAGATATTAGAAGCACACAAAATTAAATACATACAGGTTAATTCTATGAGGTCTTCTCCAGGAATTAATCCCATCACCTCGGTAGAGCCTCCAGTACAATGACCTTCTGGCGGTGAGTTACATTAATCCCAGATACTAATCCCATAAAACCCAGTACATATTCAATATAAGTACAATAAATCCATGACAATTAAAATACCACTTGACAAAGTAAGGCGTATTACAATAGTTTGCCTGTCATTCTCTCAACAGGGGTCTATTGGCGCCCGTCTTACGGCGCCCGTCTACTTGCCAGATGGTAAACTGCCACAGCAAACAAATGACAAAATGAAACACATAGGCAACAATTAAATCCTGCCCTGGGGAACTAGGGAAGTCTGAACAGGCAAACACCTGAACAGGCCAGCTTGTAGAAACATAATACCAGGGAATCGAACCCCGCCCTATAAACCCCAGAATAAAGGTTCCCAGACCATTGTGAGAAGTATGTACAAATATACATTTCTTTTAAAATAGAATACATGGTCTGTAATGGACCTGTCAACCTTGTGTAGTCAACAGCATGAACCCCAGCCAAAACCTGGCTGTATCCTGATTAAAATCAGAGTGAGTGTACCATGGTCCATGAGCCTTAGTACAGACTAAAATACAGGTATTATGCCAGTCACAATGCTGACACTACCACACAATCTGCTCTCCAATGCCCTATAACCATGCACCAGCTTAGACAGCTTGCTGAGATGGGTCCATCAGAGACTGAAGAACCTTGTATTGCACTGCTGCCTTCTGCACTAGCTTGGTCAAAGCATCAGCAGGATTGTCAACCCCAGGGATATGCTCAATATTGGCCAAGGAGGACAACTCCTTAAGAAGGAGATAATCCAAGTCCCTACTTCTGGCCATCTGCCTGTGCACAAACTGCACCATCCCCATGGAGTCTGTTTTTAGAAGAGTGGTAACCTGAAGTGGCCAAGGAGTGTTAGAAGTCATCTGATGAAGCAACTCCTTCAGATAAAGGCTTGTGTGAATGCCTTCACAAATAGCCCTGCATTCTGCCACATCACTGCTGACAGCCACCCGTTTGTGCAGGCGACTAAACCAGCTCACCAAACTCCCCAGGCCTTCCTGTCTGAGCACAAAGAGCCCTGCAGCCCTGCCCCTGACCTTGGAGACCTGCCTGCTGTCCATTGAGCTATCCACATACAGCTCCATGCAAATGGGTTGTGATAAATCCACTGCAGACAACAGAATGCCAGATGAAGCCCTGACCTGATCAGCCACCTTGGCAGACCCTAGCTCCACCAGCATGTCATCAGGCAACCTGGCTATGACCATAAGGTCTGGCCTGGAAATGCCTGCCACCCAAGCAACCATGCCCCTCACCATGGGACACAGTGCCTGTGTGATGGTTGGAGGAAGCTTGCTAATGAGGGTCTCTTGATAGTCATTGCCCCCCACCAGCAGCATACGCCACTCCCCCCCTTCTTCACCAGTGTGGCCTCCATGCCCACAAACAGCAGAGGCTCATTCTCCACCTGCCATTGCTCCCTACCCAGAGGAAACTTGGACTTAATGATGGAGATCAGCTCCTTAAGCCACGACGTGGGAGCTATCAGATGTAGGTCATCCCCGTGCAGCGAAGCATACACTGGCAGGCCTTCCCATTGCCCCAGAAACAGACAGGGGTCTACAGGAGAGACCTTCAAGTTGCAATGCTCCTTCAGGAAACGGTTGAGAGTCTCCCTCCAGATTATTGGACTTGACCTCAGGCCCTCCAGGCCCTTGAGGATTTTAAGGAACTCCGTGTGGATGTCCCTTTTCCATACAGCAGGCACCCTAACATAGAAAGGCGTCTTGCCCTCCCACTTTTCCTGTGCCACATCTGCATCACCCTCCAGAAATGCCCTCTTGAAGTCTATCACCACTGAGCCATAGTCCAAGCCCTTGTTGAGAAGGCCTAGAAAGACACACAGCAGCAGCCTCCAAGTATCATGCAGCATGCCAGGGGTATACAACTCCTCAGCAGTGCACTCACCAGTACCCTTGAACTCATTCAGCACTGGCCTGACATGTGGTACCTTGACCCCGTCCACCTCCTTCATCTTGATGACAAACTTGAGCTTGAGTAGACGTCGTGCAGGAGGCAGGTCATTGACAGGTTCCACGCATTTCTTGGAGATCCAGTCCTCCCCAGATTTAATCAGACCCAGTGTGACCTGGGGACACATAATGGGAGAGGACATGAGCTTCACCAGGCCTTGGTAGTTGATAGGGCTGTGTCCAGCAAGTGAGTGAGGACCAATGCCCAAACTGCTTGGATGACTAGCAGCTGGCAGTATGAGGTCATCAACCAAGGGCTCCTGCCCCTGGCACACTTGCACACGCTTAACCGTCCTGGTTACTGCACGTGATAGGTGAGTGGTCCTGAAATTAATCAGTGGGACCTGACCAGCCCCTTCCTTAGTCAGGAGAGAGGACGTGATCACTACCCCATCCTGGCATAGGAAATTCTGCCCCAGAAGAGCAGGTCCTTGATAGCCCTCCAAGACACAAAAAGCAGTGTCCTGTCCAAGGATAGGAATGAATACCTCACCCAGTACCTTCACGTGTACCCCGCCACTGAAGTCAGACACAAACTGATAGCTGGGTTCAGACATGCTGTACCCTGCTGCAGCCCTGGTCCCAATGATGGAACCTGAGAATTAGTGTCTACCTCTAAGGCAGTGTCCAGCCCCAGATTGCCATGCCACCTGAGCTTGGCTACCTTGGGCTGCTTCTTGGCCCTTTGTAGAGCCCCAATCAATCCAGCCAAACTTGTCCCCCTGGGCTTGGTTAGTGCCTTGGGCTTGACAGTTGACTCCCCAGCTGTTGACCTTGCAGCCTGTTCAACAAGTACCTCTGCAACCTGGCCAGGGCTGACAGATTCCCCTGCAACAGATGTGGTCGTTGCGTCAGTGATGTCACCTGGGACCTGAAAATCCTGCAGATCCTGTGAGCCTTGTGCCTGACTGCCCTCATTCATCAGGTTAGGCTTGACATATGACCAACTCAGCCGGTGTACATGCTTTGGTTCGTCCTCCATGCTGACCAAGCATGCGTGGCTAGCTTCATCAACCTGGGTAACCACCCCAGGACTCCAGCTACCACGTTTGCCATAAAGGCTAGGTTCCTTCCAAGCTAGGACCTTCTGACCCACTTGTGGCTCCAGCATCTTCCAACCCCGGTCCTTCTCCCTCAGCTTGGCAAAGGTGACATGTGCAGCATGTTTCCAGCCCTCCAGCACATGTGGTGGGCACAGGCCATGATATAGACCCATTGGGCTGACAGCAACTCCATCATAGTAGAAGTTAACCCTGCTGTTCAGCTGCTGCTCCACGTTCCTCAGCCATGCACTCCTGACAAGTGCAGGTGCAGACAAGGGTACCCAGTCTTCAGAGATGATCAATTTCTTGACCTCCTGGATTGCCCTCTCGATAGCACCCTGCTGCCCATGAGCCTCCCTAGGTGTAACCAGCAACTCAGGAAGGGTAGGATCACCCTTGAGATGCTGAAACTGCATGTCCACCTGGATCCTTGTGGTAGGAAACTTGGCTCTTACATTCTGCAGGGCAGCCAGCAAGTACCTGTTCTTCATAGAAGGTAAATGCTCCAGCACCTTGTATTTCGTGTACCTGTCCACGCACACCAACAGTTGCATGCCCCTGATGTGTTGGATATCACACTGCAGATCACCAATGCTCTGAGGTAGAGCTTTGGCATGTGATTTCCTGGGCTTGTTGGAGGACAACTGGCACTTACACCGTGAGGCAGCTTGCTGACACGCCTTAAGAAGGGGTGCCCTGCCCATACGGAAGGCAAAGTTGTTTGACAGAGAAGTGGCATGCCCAAACATGTTGTGGATTCGGGCACCCAACTCCTGGTACACAGAGGAAGCAGTCCCTGGCACAGTCAGGACTGTGCTGTCAGGTTGTCCAGCATCACCATGCTGACTTCCATCCTGTTCTGACTCAGAGCCTGAGTCACCCTGCTCATGCCCAACACCTGGACCGCCAGCAGGGACCACATGCATACCACCAGAGGCCTTCACACCCCTCTGTGGTTGTACATTGGTTTCTCTCAAAATGAGAGGTCCACCCTCGTGCCCAGCACGAGGATGCATGGGTCAGACATTCTTACAGCTGCATCAGCTGTCAAGGACGTCTTCATAGGAACCTGTACCTCTCCAGGTGACCTGGGGCCACACTGAACCTGGAGATCACCCTCTTGTTGCCCAGATATAAAATCTGCATTGGAGCACCTGGCCTCCCCCTTGGGTGAATTAAGGTGTGTAGGGGTTGCCTCAGACAGTCACTGCTCCTTGTTGTCTTCTTGCTGACTGCCCTTTGAAGGCTGGCCTGCCTGGGACTTGTTGTTGTTCTTCTTGTTGTTGTTGTTATTCTTGTTGCTGCCCTGGCCCTGGGACTTCTTGAAGCTGGGACACTCCTTCTTGATGTGCCCCCACCCCTTGCACAGGTAGCATTGTATCTTGGACTTGCCCTGGCCACTGCCCCCATTGTCAGACGCGTTGCCCTGCTTGGGCTGACCACCCACCCGCCTGAACACCGACTTGGAGTGTGACCTCCTGTCAGAATCAGGTGAATGATCTCCCTTGCGCTTGTTATGGTTGCCCCTACGCCCTCCTTGGCTTCGGTCAGCCTCAGACGTCTTGGAGCCACCCTGGGTACGCCCGCCTGCCTGGGTAGCCTTCACTGCTGGCACTCCACCCTCAAACAGCTCCTCTGCCTCGAGTGCTTGTTTAATGATGACCTTGTAGGCCTTCAGGGTAGAGTGTGGGGCACACATGACTTTTAAGGAGCCACGTGTCGCCTTATCCAGCCCAGAAACCTTGAGCCAGTTGGTTAGGGCTATGTTATCAGCGACATTAAAGCCGTGAGCCCTGCCCTCCTCAACCATCTTACAATAGTTGAGAAAGTTCTGGATCAGGTCCCCCTTGACCTCCCACCCTTGATACTTGTCCTGCCAATGGATGCCGACCTTCTTGCGTTGGTCTCCAGCAGCTCCTTCAGCTCAGCCACGTACAGTGCCCAGGCCTTATTGGCCTTTTTGCACTCCCTGGTTAGGTCCTTAATCTGGTCAGTACACTTGCCAAAAGTGCTACTGCCTATCCAGATTTGATAGTAATTTGTACCACCGTACAAGCTAGGGAACCCTTCCAATCCCTCCACAAACTCTTCAGCCTGCTTAGGCTTGGAGTCTGAGGTTACAGGCTGCAACTGATTGACAATTAAAAGACCCTGTGTGGTAAGATCAAAGCCATGAATAGCTTGTGCATTATTATTATTGTGAGGAAGGTTGGTAATCTCTCCGGTAAGCCCCACGTCATCTACGTGAGCGGTTCCACTACCAGCACCCCCATTATTATTCCCACTGGCTGGACCCTTGCTACGGCGTCCCTCAGCCATCCTGCACTACCAGCTATTCAAAGAACACCTTAACAAAGCAGCAGAAAATATGTACAAAATTTTTGTGTCGCACTGCCGCCTGCGCCGGTGTCGCTGCCGCCCCGCGAATTGCCGCTGAAAATTCGACAAAAAAAATGTCGACGAGTACTGCAAAGAAAATTAGGCCGACTAGTAGTCAAGGCCCCTGAAGTCGCAGTACGTGTATACGAACTCACGATCCTCCATATCCAGCTCCGGACCTGCACCGGTATGAATTAAAACCGGCGTGCTCCCCGCCGCGTAAGTTGCGACGCGCCGACGCGCGACGAGGCGCAGAGGATGTGTAAAGATCGTCAATAATTCCCACCCCGCGGGAATCCACTCTCGCACAGAGGCGAGAAATGCCACCAGGTTAATTAAAACCTGGCGCTCACGACTGCGTACGCCGCGAGTGAGCAGCGATAGCAGCGCGAGATCCTGAAACAAATTTGTTGACACCGCCGGCGCGCCCCCCGTGCGTAGCGATGCCCAGTTTTGCAGGTTTCTCTGGTAACCGGTGAGTGAAGAGAGGACGTTGTCCAACTCCTCAATGGCAGTCGTGACTTCGGTCACCGACCGCAAACCTCCCCGCACCTGGACCGTAAATGTCGATAAAATGTTTCGAATCTGGTCCAACAGGTTGCGGATTGCCGGCACCAGTGCTGGCAAATCGGGGTCCTCGGGGTTATCCCCGAGCAATGCGTGAGCTGCGCGCTGCTGACGATGAAGCTCGTCGAGCGAGATCGTAACTTCGTCGAGCAATTGCTGCCACGACGGCGCAGTCGGTCTTGACGAAGAACCAGCCGGCGGAGCGGCTATTTCCTCATCGTCGGAATCCGAAATTCTTCCGAATTTGGCATCTTTTTGACAGAGCGTGTAATACGAGTTGTGAGGGTAGAATGCCACGAATTCCGCCATGGTTCTTGCAGGAAGTTGCCTTTATTAATAACAGGAAACACAGACGTAAGTCACGTCACTTCCAAGACTGCACGCAGCACAGACGACAGGGTCGCAGTGCCAAGAGAACGTGCACGCAAGAACTAGCGTCCCGGTGTGACCAAGTCACTCATATAGCTTGCTAGGGACGCGTCCAAGTATTCAGCTGCACTGTCACAGCTGAACTGTCAATCAATTGATTACACAGACTCTGGCACGCCTTTGGCGCGCAGATCTATCAATTGTCCATACGGCTAGTCCTGTGGACCTATCCGTACACTAGTCAGCATCAATTGTCTCATAGGTCCTGGCGCGCTACAGCACGCCTACCTATCAATTGACCATCAAGTCCTGTACAAGTCCTGTCAACGTCCTGCGGACTATCAAAGTGACACTTGTACATCCTGTGTCCGTACGCGCCCACAGTGGCGCGCCGGGTACTGTCGGCACAGCCTAGGAAACGTCATAACTTTTACGTTCCTTAACCAAATGAGGCGTTCAAGGTGCCGCTGGAAAGAGCGTAACAATCTCTATCCATCTAACGTAAATCCTTTACGTTAACTCTATACGTAGTTGCCAAAAACCATCCGCACAATCCAGTACTATGAAACAAGTGGAACCTTTAACCTTATTAAATATATCATCAATACGAGGTAGAGGGTATTTAGATTTCACAGTAATATCATTCAACTTCCTATAATCAGTAACTAGGCGAAACTTGCCATTTGGCTTAGGAACTAACAGGACACCAGCTGAGTAGGGGGAGTTACTAGGCTCTATCAATCCTGCTTCTAATAATGACACTAAAATCTGTTTTAGTTCCTTTAACTCGGTAGGGCCCATTCTATACATCGGAGAGTGCGTAGGAACTGCACCGTCCTTGATAACTACACGGTGTAAAACAGAACGAGGAGGAGGATAAGAAGGAGTCTTTTCTTCAAATACTTTTGAGGAATCTATCACAGCCATGTATCTTACTATTTCATTTTCAGTAAATCCTACTCCTATTGTATCCACTGTATTTACATCTATATCCACACTATTGTTAGTGATAGGTATCTTTTGTACTTCTAACTGAAGGAACATACATAATAGGTATCCATTTTGCTTTAATTCAGAACGTAATTCGTCATTTGACATTACTTCAGGTATAGGTCTTACAGGAGGATCAACAGGTGTAGGAGGAGTAATATCTACCAAGGATAAATTTTCCAATCTATAATGACGTTCAGGTACCCAGTAAGAGCTATCTGGAAACCAAATGACCATGGTATCATAATTAATAGTAATCTTATTATCCTGGTGCCAATCTAATCCTAGTAATACATCAGCGGTAGTGATAGGGCCTATAGTGGCCGTCAGGTTGACAGTACGTCCTTGTATAACCATGGGAAGGGACACCGTACCCGGGGAATGACTGGTGCGACCATCAGCATAATGAACAGTAACGGGTTTGGTGTGAGGGGTAGGGACTAGTCCTAAACGTCTAACTAGGGCCTCGCTCACAAAGGAGCTAGCCGCACCGCTATCTACCAACACAGAGACATTCAAGAGTTCATCAGCATGCAAGAAGGGGTCTACAACAGTGTGAGGGACGGTTAAACCACCATTCAAGAACATAAGAGGACGCACACGTAGTGGTAGGGAAGATTCAGCTCCTACAGAGGTTATAAAAACAGGCAGGCAAAAACTTTTATCTGGGGTACTATCTAAGGACCTGTCCAGGTTACCCCCGGCTGACAGGCCTACTGTTCCCCTCCCCCCTCAAATCCATAGGAACTAACCCCGAAGAAGACCCTGGCGAAAAAGCCACTGCTGGAGGGTCACGAGGGAGCGAAGAGGGTGCGGGAGCCTGATTATCATAGGGGAACCCTGGGGATCCTGTCTGCACAGCATTCAGCCTACTAGGGGTAGCTGAAGGGATGCGTCCTGAAGTAGGACGAATAGGAGCACGCTGAGGGGTACGAGGAGGGCGAGCGTCGGGATGAGGGGGAGCACCCGAAAGGAACTTGGGGCACTCACGTTTAAGATGACCTACTTCCTTACAATGATAGCATGTGATATGAGAGACATCAAGGGCTGAAAGGTCAGTAACACAGATATCTAATTCTTCTACATAGGAGTTCTCCTCCTCAGGGGTAAGGATAATATTATTAATACGGGAACGGGTAGGAAGAGAAGGGGTGGTGAAGAAATCTGCTACACGCAAGAGATGCTGGCGCACATGCTTGAGGGGCAGATCAGTAAAACGGTAGTGTCCATCTTCCCAGTAAAAGTCCTAAATTTAGGACCAAGTGGAATTAAAAAATATATATGCAAACATTAAAATTTGACCCTGGCATTCGTGCCCATGACAGATAACACACTTTTTTAGTTTCTATCAAAAACCTGGGGTCAAATAATTACATTTAGTGCATGAATGGGCCCTGCCACCTGCCAGACCTCAAAGCGCGAATTTGGCCAAAATGTGGGTTTTAGGACCATTAGGACCAATTATTGTCAACGCATGACCATGCTATCCACACGGTCCCTTGAGCATCTTACAAGCGCTAGGGGACCCTACGAGGCCTTGGGATGGCGGGGCAGCGTATAACAAGGCCATACCCTGCTGTGGCTGCCTCTATATATACGCGTGATTAACGGTGTCACAGATGGTGCAGGTAATGCAATATAGGGTTGCATGGTTGCTGAGGTTGCCCGGCTTGAACATGGCCCACCCCTTGCGGTAAACTTTCTCTAAGCATATGCCAAACCTTCTTTGACATCACGGACATGCTGGCCGCCACCCAGCGATGAAAAAACATTGCATTTGCATTGCAACTAACACATGAATGCAGCCAAATCAAGTTACAAAACAACGTTGTGCTAACATGCAACGCTTTGTGAGCGAATTCAGGGTGCATGTAACACGTAAACCATACTGTATATACTGTCTGAGAACACCCTGAACGACTGCAGGCCATAGGACCATGGTTTATAACATATACATGAGTAAAACTGCCCTTACGCATGTGTGTTTTAGCTGCAGCGGACGACGAAGATAGAGACGTAAAAAATTGTATGACGTAAACCAACTATGTGTGACAGTTATGTGCACAGAGAGCGTCCCCTCTTTTTAGGCATAGCTGGCTGACTCAAAACACCACGACAGCGTTGCCAGTTACACTCATGATCTAGGACAACCCGGCACTTACCTGCTACTTACGTCGCCTCATTCCAGATGGTTGCAAAAAAGTCGCTGAAATCCGCAGCGAGGTCAGCTTTCCGAGAGCTGAGCGCACCAAAGCTGGCCAACCGGTTCGACAATGATATAAACCACGCTTGTGCTGCGTTCTAGGTCCAAGAAATACCGAAAGTGAAGACCTATAAGGTGCGCTCGCTGCCCAGCCTGAACGTCCCTAAAACATGGTCGACAATGGAAATCGGGCAAGAATATCACGGCCCAGGCGCTCCCATGTCAAATACTCCGTTTCTAAACTCCAGACTATAATAAAAATCGTCCACAAAAATTTCCTGGCTTGATTCGCACCACCATTGCTAATACACTAACATGTTTGTGCCAAAATCGACCCTCCGCGAGCAGGCGATCTGCGACCCATTTGTGTTGTGCCGCTGTGATACAGCGCTACACATAAAAACTTGCGCAGAAAATATTCACAGCCTTTAAGCATAACTAACAACCTTTCGTTTTTGCTACTGGGCGCCCGAAATGATAAACGCACGTGAAAACGCCGGCCACGATTGTCAGGTCGCCATATCCACCTCACTTCATTCCCGCACCCACTTTTTCGCTCCAAAATCGGTTATATTTTTGGTCGAGGTACCTACTTTCCCGCCATTATACCCGGTACCCGGGTACGGAATCCGGGTACCATGTGCCGGTACCACGGGTCGGGTACATCATGCCGGGTACGGTCCACATGGGGTACGGTCCATATAGTGACCCCCCCCCCCCGGTACCTCGGTTATAGTGACCACTAGGACGATTTAGGACAAAGTCCTAAATTTAGGACCGTGGGATGATTAACAGTAGGCAGAGAACTGGCGCTTGACTTCACGTAATAAGGGTCTACTGAGGCCTTGGAGGAAGCGAGCACGTACTTCTGCACCCGACAAATCCCTAATTCGTACCATCTGAGCATCAAACTCTTTCATATACTCCTTAAATGATTTAGTACCCTGCTGCAAGGTACCAAAGGCTAATCTATCCTGCCAATCTGAATCAGGAGGGACTAAATGGTTCTCTAAACGCTTAAACAATTCTGCTACAGAGTTAGGGTAGGCATGAGAGGCCAAAGACTCACACTGAATGAGGTTAGCAAGCTCAGGAGTAATACAGGTTGTGAGATAGTGAGGAACTAATACAGCATCAGAAAGACGCCATCTATTATGATTCTGCCACGACTCCGTGTTCTGTGTAAGCAACATAATAAAGGTGAAAAACTGTTGAGGGGTAGACTTGACATCCAGCTTGGGAAGGTTAGCAAAGAGGGGAAGAGCAGGGGGCTTAGGGGGATTAGAAGAGTCAGTTTTTCCCATAGGGCCACTATCTTCCACTGCTACATAAGCGGGATAGAAGGAAGGAAGAGGAAAAGTCTTGGGTAGGGGTCTAGACGGGGCCACCGTTTCAGGCTGGTGCCCATAAGAGAAGGGGACAGTATATTGCTCACGAAGAGAGGAATAGGCAAAATGATCATAATTTCTGTCATCTAAGGGCATGGTACTGAAATCACTATTAACTTCCAAATCAGCCACACGGGTAGGGACCTGGGCTGCCTCATAGGCCGTCTCAGGGTAGGACCAGGAAGCAGGTGGGTAAAAGGGAACTGCACTAGGGCGCCCAGAAGGACCGACAGGGGCAGAGGCACGACCCGTGTTAAGAGCAGGCATGGAAGGAACAGGGTGGGAAGGAGGCCTAGAAACATTGTTAGTTAGTGAGGACCTGCTGGAGGGTTGAGCCAAGGTTGCAGGAGGGGCAGGGGCCTGGTTCAGGGTAAGGGAAGGGTCATCACTAAATCTGACTGGCATACGTTGACGTTGTTCGTAGGTAGGAGGGGTAAGTGAGGGACGACGGCGACCATCAGCAAGAGGAGAAGGAGGTGAGGCACGAAGATTACCTTGAGGAGTGAGATGGTGTACCGTTTCAAGTGAGTCCCGTCGGTTACCCCGACTGTTGTTATGGTTGTTATTATTATTATTATTATTATTATTATTCATAGTAGGAGTATTGGTAGGTATAGGCGACAGATTACCACCCACTGGATCCATTTTTGTTTAAGTAAATGATCAAAAATCTAACTGAAAGCAACAAGGATAAAGGACAAGGCCTAATATAAGGCAAGGAAAGAAAAGGAAAAGATTTTAATGGCTTAAAAGAAAGGAACAATTTAAATCAGTCCTTTTTAACAACAGTAATGGATAGGGAACCGAATTCCAAGGTGAGAGGAGTATCTAAGCTAGATGAGGATGCAGCCCTCTTAGGGGGAGACGAAGGAGGGGTAGCAAAATCTAGAGCTTCTACAGGAGGGTGACCATGAGGAGTAGAACGTACGTGTAGGCCTAGATCTGATACGCTATGGTCTATAAGGAATTGTTGAGCTTCCTCGAAGGTAACAAATTTCTTATACCTAATTACATTATATGTACGGTTTTGCACTATCTTCCTAGCATCTGACCAAGAGAGGAAAATGGCTGACCATTGAGGGGTAATAACTACGTAATACTTAGCTAAACTATTATCACTAGATGAATGGGAAGGCGCAGTAAAAACACGACGTTGACTCATGATAACTCACCTGGCGTGTCTTGTGATGTCAAGCTAGACGAGGTAGGGGTAGGCGACTTAGCTTGACGATCTGGATCACCGAAGGAAGAAGGAGGGCGGGAGTTTCCAGCTCTCGTCCTAAGTCAGCGGCCGGATATCCCAGCGCTCGTCCTAACACAGCGCCCCGTAACTCTGCGGGTGCGGCCGTCTAATAAAGCAGCAGCACAAGGAAAAAGGTGTAGGTACTGCGACGCTAATCGTCTCCGAACAGTAATACTCCCCTGTCTAAGGCAGGAAACAACCGTAAGCAGGAAAACAAGGCGAAGGACAGGCTAACTACGAAAGGATTTATCCGCTGTGAGCAGGTCTAGCTTCTAGGTAAAGCGTGTCCCGAAACGGGCAGCACGACGCTCCTAGCTTGAAGGCGACCCGCCCATTACCTATCAAGGAAGTGTCGACTTCTTGTTCCTGGACGCGGAAGGGGTCTTGAAAAGGTGTATGTGGCAAGGGATAGTCGTCTCGTTCACTACCTACTGAAGTTCCTCCGGAACCATTGTTACGCCGCGGATATCTACCTCCACCTCTACCTCTAATGGGCCTGATACTACCTAAACTGGTCAGGCCTCCTCTACTTAACCCTCTGGCGAAAGACGAACGTGACGGAGCTGATCTCAATGCATTTACGTAAGTGTTACTATAATACGCCATACAACCATTTATCAAAACCCGTTTACTCCAGGAATAGAGGAAGGAAACACAACTACACTGCCGTGACCCAAGCCTAAATGTGTTAATTCATTTAACACACGCCGAGTGCACACACAAGGGGTAGAACGCGCATAAATGGTCACCAACGGTCCAACACGCTCGGGCCGACATGGCCCTCGCCTACAGGTGCACGCTGGTCCACTAAATCTACTGATGCACGCTGGTCCACTACATTCTACCACAGGATCAGGACCACTAGTAAAGTACGCGGCGCGGCGCCCAACGGCACCCAATGTACCACAGTACTGTTACGAGGACAATAATGTCCCGGTAGGAGCCTAAACGTAAACCTAGGGACAACCGAGGCAAAGGACCTAATTTACGTCCGTAACTACAACGAATTGTTACGCGACGTAACACCAATCTACCCGTCTACTATCTGATTAGTCGTTGGCTCTGTACACTTGTATGGGGGGGGGGGGCCTAGCCCCAATATGATTGGCCCGGTTGCGCTTTTGCCAGCGATTGCGTGTATGCTACAAGCGACAACTATTCCGGGACGCATGTAGCCTGTCGCAACCGAAGGAGGCGCATACATGCCGGACCTGCTTGAGAATCTTGACCTGCCTTAGCATAATGCATTCGATCTTGACTGTGCAGACGGCTCAGTGATGGACTCCTTGAAATCAAGCGAGACAACTAGACTCAAGTACGAGGGACTAAAGATCTGTTCGTGCACTGTTCACCCATGGCGCGGGAGGTGGGGCAGGGCATGCCCTTGTGTGCGCCCCCAAGACAGTGAATGGGGACCCTGTTGTTACGCCGCAAGCCTCGGCCGCCACCTCTACCTCTACCGGTCCTGATACTACCTAAACTAGTGAGGCCGCTTCTATTTACACCCCTAGCGAAAGACGACCGAGACGAACCAGATCTCAATGCATTTACATATGTACTACTGTAATATGCCATAGGCCATTTAATCAATCCCGTTTACTCCAGGAAAAGAGGAAGGAAACACAACTAAACTGCCGTGACCCAAGCCTATATGTGTTAATTCATTTAACACACGCCGAGTGACCACACAAGGAGTGGAACGTGCATAAATGGTCACCAACGGTCCAACAGGCTCGGGCCGACCTGGCCCTCGCCTGCAGAAACACAGAAACACAGGCAGGTGCACAGATGCACGCCGGTCCACTACATTCTACAAAAGGATAAGGACCACTAATATAGTACGCGGCGCGGCGCCCAAAGGCACCCAATATACCACAGTACTGTTACGGGGACAATCATGTCCAAACTAGAACTGCACGTAACCTAGGAACAACCGAGGCCAAGGACCTAATTTACGTCCGTAACTACAACGAATTGTTACGCGACGTAACACCTCCCCCCCACAAAAGGTAGGGAGCCCTCTCCCTACGCAGAGAGGAGGGAACCAAAGGGGTAGGAAAAACCTAATGCACCCAGCACATACCAACACAATCGATAGACCATCCCAGATACAAAGCACCAATAGTTCACACGGTCTCCACCACCACGCCGGGTGGTGTAGGGTTAGCCAGCACCAAGCCTGGTGGGAGGTTCCCCTAACTGCCTGGAACGGAGTCCTGGCCGGGGGGGACGGCACTGGGCAGGACACACAGAGTAAACACATCAGCGCTAAGGACCAAGAACAGCCAACCAACTGGCCAGAATATGAGGGCGACTCTATATACCGGAGGGACAACACCCTCAGGTCGGGCCTAAGGCCCTCTATCTAGTGGCCATCCGTCTGATAAGTGCCACGAGAGGCCAGCAGGACCTCCAGGTAGGCCTGGTAGTGGGCCACATCCTCGACATTGTCATGCCTATCTACAGTGAGGAAAACATCGGCCCACACGCCGTCAGGAAAGAGGCCCAGGAAGGCCCAGTAATACCTATGCTGCGTGAGGACGACCTGGCCACGGGCCCAGTCCAGAAAGCCACAGGCAAAGAGGCGAAGGAAAGGCTCTACCGCGATCAGGCAAAGGGCCCGCAGGAGGAGGCGATGGTACCGGATCCGAGGGCGCATACCCGTCGGGAAGAACAGGTCCACCAGGGGCTCCACGTTGGACGGCCACAACCGGATGTGCCGAACCTCGCGGGAGCGCCACCGACGAACACACTGTCGCGACCCGAATGTCTCTAGGTAGTCGCTGGCCCGAGGAGGAGGGTGACCGCGGGAGTCTAGACCCTGGCCCGGGATAGGCGCCGGGCGACGGGCATCCCACTCAAGGATGGGCTGGAGGACCGTAGTGTACGCCGCACCCGGCACCGCAGGAAACTCTACTGTAAGGGCATCCGAAGCCATAATGCCCAGAGGGGAGGGTAAGCCCACTGGAACCCACCGTAGGTGTCCAAGTCGTTGTGGCGCCTAGCCCAGCGATACAGAACGCGCCGGACCAGGATCTCACCCTCGAACACCGGATCAGCTAAAATAACCATGTCGAAGGAGGCCGATCAGTCTCAATGGGTAGGCCACGATCCCGAGGCGCCCGACACACCTGGGAGAACCCGTAGGACATGGGGAGATGGCAAGCTCAGCAGAGGCGCGCGGCAGGTCACACTGTCGGCAGGCGAGTGCGGACATACCATACCCAGGAATGGGCGTGTCGCGCGACTCCGGCGTCGCATGCACCACAGAAGGGGCCCTGTCCCGATCACCCTGGGACAACTCCCGGAGGGAATCGGCAGCGCGGGTGGCGCGAGGATCCTGACCGGTGGACCGAACAACCGCGGCCAAAGACCGCGAGGCCGAAGGAGCAGGGACCGAAGCAGGGGCCGACGCAGGGGCAGGAGCCGACACCGACGCAGGGGCACTGGTAAAACAGGAGGTCGCGCCGGACCCGAAGCCAGAGAGGGCCGTGACGGACCCGCCATCGACGCAGGCGCGCCGGTCTCCGTTGCCGGTGCACCCTCAGGCCACATATTGAAGATAGGGCCCGTAGGGACAGGCAGCCCGGCATAAGATTGGTTACCATCCAAGCTCCAGTCGGGCACCGGGATCCTCTGCGGGGGACCACCCTCCCAAAGCCTGGGATGATCGCCCGTGTCGCTGAAGAAACCACGAACTGGCTGTGAGGGCGCAGCGGACGGCCCAGAGGGGGCGACGGCGGGCACAGCCGAAGGGGCTGAAGACTCGCGCCGAGGCGCGGGAACGTCGGCCGCAGGCACGGAGGCAACCGGAGGTGTCGGAGCCGCAGCAACCGAAGGGGTAGGGGGCGCCGGCGAAACCACAGGTGCCGAAGCAACCGAAGGGGTAGGGGGCGCGGACACCACAGACACCCCACCTGGCGTGGCCGGAGTCTGCGCTTGGGCCGCCAGGAAGGCCCCGAACGCCGTGGTCAGGGACTGGATCTGAGCCTGCATAGCCGAGACCGTCGCCGAAAGAGGATCAGGCAAACCCGAAGGGGTAGGCTCCACTGCAACACCCGGGTCGACCGAGGGGACGACGGGACCGGAGAGGGAGGAACAGACGCCGAGGAGGCGGACGCAGCGCTCGAGGCAGAATAATCTGGAGTATAATGTACCTCGGCTGGGGCGCCCGAAGGGGCAGGACCACTAACCGCTAGTCCCGCCGACTGATCAGCTATCTCCATGAATTCTACGGCCCGTAAAAGGTCGCAGGGGTTCTCATCTACCTCAGCATCACCCTCAGCCGGAAGCCAAGGGAACACCTCCCGTAGGCAGGTACGGCCCACAGGGGTAGAGAGGTAGGAGAACACACGGCAGCACCGGAGAACCGCATCTATCTGTCCCAAGGCGGGACAGCTGGAACCACACCCCAACAAACAGTGTCCGGCATCGTCGAACCCGTGCAGGACAAGCTGGTGCGGCTCATCAGGGGAAGGACCATACCACGTGACCCCGAAGAGGGCCGCCCTGACTAAGCCCGCATGTTGGGCCTGAAGGGCCGGCTGCACAACGCCACCCGGGTAACTTGATCGCGACACCCAGCGGCCCGGAAGGGCCTCGAAATACAGCTCAGGGTCCGGTGGGGGCGGGGACGGCAGCGAGCTCTCAGCCGGAGGGGTAGGCTCTGACATGACGGCTGCGGAGGGGAGGGGACAACCAACCATCCGTCGACAGCAGACATAACATAAGAGAGGAGAAGGTCTACAACTAGAGCTTATGCAGGGTTTTATACTCCTGCAGCAGGCGACTACACCCATCTAGCTCACTCTCAGTATACCAGACCTTATCTACCTCACTACGAGCATACATCCACTTCACCTTATACTGGCGCTGGGTACCGCGGCCTTTTTTGATATCTCTATGGGCCACGATACCCTCTACCTCATCCTCTACCTCACCAGTATCCGGGTTATGCTCTAAAGGGGCAGGGGCTAATTCTCTACCAGCGAACGTGCTCTGATGATAGAGCTTCAGCTGGCTTCTATGAAAGGTGCGAGAGTGGGTCTGCCAAGAGGTAGGAATATCTATCTCATACAGAAAATTACCTACTCTAGACAACACACGGAAGGGTCCTAAGAAGGCGGGCCTAAGTTTCACTTTCAGTTCAGCTTCGAACTTATGAGCGAAGCGGCCAACACGGGGGCCTTCTACTAAGACTAAATCTCCTATTTCTATCTCAGGTGCTCTTCTATCTAATGAGGCACGCAACCTAGCAAGGTATTTGGCCTGCGCCCTATGGTACCCTGCAATAGCGTTGTCGTGTGCATTCTTCATCTTATCTAATAACGCCTGCACACCTTCTACAGTATCCCGGGACACATCATCCTTGTCCCTTAAAGGACTAGCTAAGAGAGAGGTAGGGGTAAGAGGTTGTCTACCAGTATCTAGGAAGAAGGGCGTATAACCATGCGCAGCCTGAGGGCAGTTGTTAAGGGAAAACTCTACCAAACATAGGTAATCCTCCCAATCACTCCCAGAGCCATTCACATAGTGACGCAGAGCTTCTTCCACTACCCTATTCAAACGTTCTACTAAATGAGACGAGGAGGAGTGGTAGGCAGTACCGAAGGTGACCTTGGTACCGATAGCAGCGAAGAACTGCTGCCAAAAATCAGAAGTAAATAACTTATCCTTATCACTAATAAACTGCCTACTCAAACCATGATATCTATATACGTTATTAAGGTATAGGCGTGCGCAATCGCGTGCGGTGAGTTCTAAGGGACACGGCACGAGATGACACATACGAGTAAAACGATCTACAAAAACAAGGATCTGGGCGTTACCTCTATCATTCTTCCTAAAAGGTCCTACAAAATCCATCATAATGGAGTCCCACGGCATGATGGGATCAGGTAAGGTCCTAGGCTCTGCTATCTGTCCTACATTGTTGGGTTTCATCTCCTGGCAAGATTGACAGGTTCTAACATACTCATCTACATCCTTTAAAAGGGAAGGCCAGTAGTAAGAGCGGGCTACTAGGTCCCGTACCCGTTTACCACCCTGGTGAGCAGCTAAGTCATGCAACTCAAAGAGCAAGGAGGAGCGACAGATAGGAGGGACATACAGGCGCCATTGAGGGGGAGAATCTGCTATCTGCACATATAAAAATCCACCTACAAATTTACAAGGGTGCTTGCCTAATTGTTGGGGATGGGCAGCAATGGCAGCTAATGCTTCCGGCTCAGTGGCCGTAAATCTACTAATAAGACGTTCGAGATCAGAGGTAGGCATCGCTACAGAGGTATCCAGAACAGGTTTAAAGAGATCTCCTACCGCCTTGCCAAAGAGAAGGGGAGGTCCTAGAGGGACTATGTGTTCATAAGACTTTCCTGACCTAGTCGCTATATGGCTAAGCGGTATAGAAATTTTATTTTTCCCCTCCCCCCCACCGAGACCACAGGAAGGGCCTCACACGGGAGAGAGAGTCCTACGTGAGAAAGGAGATCAGGCATGCGAACAGCTGTATGAAAGAGGTAGGCATAGGATTCATCATCAGGTAGTTCACCATACGGGGTTACACCCATAGTAGTAGGAACTAGAGTAGTATTGAGAACATCAAGGTCCTCGAAAAAGGAGTAATCTGCACGACGGGAGAGTGCATCTGGTACTATGTTATCTACACCCTTAACATACTGAAGTTTAAAAGGGGAGAACTGTGCTAAAAACTCCATCCAGCGCGCTTGACGAGGGGTAAGGTTGGGTTGTGAGAGAAGATGGGTAAGAGGGCGGTGATCTGTCTGGATAACTAATCTATAAGGATCAAGCTCACAGGGTTCATTCAGACAAACATCAAATTGAGCACCTTTAAGAAAGTGCTGCCACGCGTGGCAACAATACACCACAGCTAATAGTTCTTGCTGGTGTACGGGATAGTTACGCTCCGCAGGAAGCATTGTCCTAGAGATATACTCGATTGGCTGTAAGCCCTGACCCTGATCCTGGAGAAGGACGCCCCCTATAGCTACCTTGCTAGCATCTGTAGCTACAACAAAGGGTTTAGTAGTATCCGGTAGGATGAGTACGGGAGGGGAGAGGAGTAGGGATTTTAGACACTGAAAAGCCGACTGACATTCACTACTCCAAACAAAGGGGATATCCTTCTTTAATAGATGATTAATAGGGGCTGCTATAGTTGCGAAACGCGGGATAAAACGCCTATAGTAAGAAGCAATTCCTAGGAAACTACGTACACCTTTAACGTCGGTAGGGGTAGGCCATTCCTGAATTGACTTAGTCTTGTCTGGGTCGGTAGCAACCCCGGCATCTGACAGAACGTGCCCTAAGAATGGGACACTTCTACCAGAGCGAACTTTAGCACGGCGCGCCCATAAAGAATTTTCAGCCATGATTTCTAGTACTTTCTTTAAATCACGTAGGTGCGTTTCAAAATCAGGAGAATAAATAAGGATATCATCTAAGTAAGCTTGAGCACAAGAACGGTCATGCTCAGATAAAGAAACAGAGGAGAAGGAAGGATCCTTTAAATCAGAGGACACTTGAGGAAGGTGGGAATTTCCCATAACAGGTCTAAGCACTTCATTCATTAACATTTGGAAAGAGGCAGGAGAGTTACAGAGTCCCATAGCCGCTACTCTAAACTGATAGTGCCCAAAAGGGGTAGCAAAGGCGGTTTTGTGGCAATCCTCAGGAGCTATACGTAGTTGCCAAAAACCATCCGCACAATCTAGTACTGTGAAACAGGTAGAACCTTTAACCTTATTAAATATATCATCAATACGAGGTAGAGGGTATTTAGACTTCACAGTAATATCGTTTAACTTCCTATAATCAGTAACTAGGCGAAACTTGCCATTTGGCTTAGGAACTAACAGGACACCAGCGGAATAGGGGGAGTTACTAGGCTCTATCAATCCTGCTTCTAATAGTGATACTAAAATCTGTTTTAGTTCCTTTAATTCTGTAGGGCCCATTCTATACATCGGAGAGTGCGTAGGAACTGCACCGTCCTTGATAACTACACGGTGTAAAACAGAACGAGGAGGAGGATAAGAAGGAGTCTTTTCTTCAAATACTTTTGAGGAATCTATCACAGCCATGTATCTGACTATTTCATTTTCAGTAAATCCCACTCCTATTGTATCCACTGTATTTACATCTATATCCACACTATTATTAGTGATAGGTATCTCCTGTACTTCTAACTGAAGGAACATACATAATAGGTATCCATATTCCTTTAGTTCAGATCTCAATTCGTCATTGGACATTAATACTTCAGGTATAGGTCTCACGGCTTCCCAGCGCCCAGCCCAACCCTCTCGCCCTCGCCATTGTTCAGCCGCCAGGCTTACCCGCCAAACCCTCGCCAAGCGCCTCGCCTGAGCCCAAGAAACCATGCCACGATCGCCACAAATGGAGCAAATTCTTGCCCGGCGACGGAATGTTCTCCCTCCTCGAGTGGCAGCAGCTGTCGCCGCAGGAAGTCGTCGAAGTTCTCCAGTTCCTCACACAGGAGCGGAAGCTCTTTGTGCCCTGGACAAGGGCGGCTATCGACTACCGCAACACGTCCTGGCTCTACACCTGTGCCGAATCCCGCCAACGCGAGTCTATCTTGACCAGCTACTACCAGCGCAGCTTCGGCGCCATCCACAGAGAACTTTGGAACGCACTCAACGCCCCAGCCCCCGCACAGCCGGCAGCCCCATCGGCTTCCTCCCCGGCTCTGCAAGGATGACATCCGCGCAGTGCTGGAGGAGCACGTGACCTGGCCGCTGGCCGAGAAGATGACCTCGCTGAACACCACGCTCAACACGGTCGAGGCCCGGGTCTCCAACGTGGAAACCAAGGTCGTCCACAAGCTACAACCACAGTTCACGGCGCTACACACCGCGGCGCAGGCTTCGGAAACGCATGCTGCACTTGTCTCTCGCCTTAACCAGGTGGAAGGCAAGTGCGGCGTGCTCATGAAGAAGCTTGAGGCCATCACCGCCCACACCGAGGCCCTGGCCACACAGGTCCCAAAGCTAGCGGAGCAGACGGCCACCATTGCCTCCCAGCCACCCCGGCAGGATGCTGGTGACCTCCCGCTCTCCTACGCGGACCTGCTGCGGACAGCGACCGCCTCCACCACCGACGCCATCGCCACGAAGCTCCAGGAGCTGGAGGACCACCGCCAGGCCCAGCAACGGGAGGTCACCGATCGCGCTCGCCGCGAGTGCCGAGTGGTGCTACGTCGCTTCCCCCAGAAGCCAGGTGAGACGTCAACCTCCCTTGCTGACGAGATCAAGAAACAGCTTCTTACCCTCATGGGCCTGGTAGGTGAGGTAGAACTGCGTGGGTGCCACCGCCTTCCCCACTCACGGGACAAGGCGGCCACCCCACCAGTCCTGCTCACCTTCCTCTCCCCTGAGGATAAGCAGCGGTTCCTCTCTCGTCGCAAGCGGTTGCACGACCTCACCTGGACGCTGGATGACGACCTAACCCCCGCTCAGCAACAGCAGCGACGCGACCTGTGGCCGGAATACCTCCGCCATAAGCAGGACCCCCAGAAGCCCAAGGTGTACTGGAGGGGCGGGGACCTGATGATCAACCACAAGATGTGGACGCCCCCAGCGGGCTAGAATAGCAATAGCCCTAGCTTGTAACCATTGGAGTCACTGTCGCTAAGGCAGCCATGCCTAGAATGTTTGCCTAGCTGTGCCAACAAACCTACTCACGTGCCGCCAACGCACGGTACACAACCAGCCATAGCCTTAGCCTAGTTCTAGTACAGCCATGCTACGCCCTGGCTATGTTCAGATTACTTGCCCACGCTCCTTGCTATGACATGCTCACATGGGTCTTATTGCACCCACAGTTTGCCGGATCGTTAGCCTGTCCTTTTAGCTAGCCGCGCCCGATTGCAGCTGTGGCATGCCTTTGGCATGAAGGAGACTGGGGGTCTCTGCCCTTTCTCCTGTAGTGCACACACAGGGATTAAAAGCACTTCGGTGCTCCGTGACTCCCCAACGGGAGCACGAGTTTAATTAATTAATTAATAGGTCTCACAGGAGGATCAACAGGTGTAGGAGGAGTAATATCTACCAAGGATAAATTTTCTAATCTATAATGACGTTCTGGTACCCAGTAAGAGCTATCTGGAAACCAAATGACCATAGTATCATAATTAATAGTGATTTTATTATCCTGGTGCCAATCTAATCCTAGTAATACATCAGCTGTAGTGATAGGGCCTATAGTGGCCGTCAGGTTGACCGTACGTCCTTGTATGACCAGGGGAAGGGACACCGTACCCGGGGAATGACTGGTGCGACCGTCAGCATAATGGACAGTGACAGTTTTTGTGTGAGGGGTAGGGACTAGTCCTAAACGCCTAACTAGGGCCTCGCTCACAAAGGAGCTAGCCGCACCGCTATCCACTAACACAGAGACATTCAAGAGTTCATCAGCATGCAGGAAGGGGTCTACAACAGTATGAGGGACGGTTAAGCCACCATTCAAGAACATAAGAGGACGCACACGTAGTGGTAGGGATGATTCAGCTCCTACAGAGGTTATAAAAACAGGCAAACAAAAATTATTATCTGGGGTACTATCTAAGGACCTGTCCAGGTTACCCCCGGCTGACAGGCCTACTGTTCCCCCTCCCCCCCAAATCCATAGGAACTAACCCCGAAGAAGACCCTGGCGGAAAAGCCACTGCTGGAGGGTCACGAGGGATTGAAGAGGGTGCGGGAGCCTGATTATCATAGGGGAACCCTGGGGATCCTGTCTGCACAGCATTCAGCCTACTAGGGGTAGCTGAAGGAATGCGTCCTGAAGTGGGACGAATAGGAGCACGCTGAGGGGTACGAGGAGGGCGAGCGTCGGGATGAGGGGGAGCACCCGAAAGGAACTTGGGGCACTCACGTTTAAGATGACCTACTTCCTTACAATGATAGCAGGTGATATGAGAGACATCCAGAGCTGAAAGGTCAGTCACACAGATATCTAATTCTTCTACATAGGAGTTCTCCTCCTCGGGGGTAAGGCTAATATTATTAATACGGGAACGGGTAGGAAGAGAAGGCGTGGAGAAGAAATCTGCTACTCGTAAAAGATGCTGGCGCACATGCTTGAGGGGCAGGTCAGTAAAACGGTAGGCAGAGAACTGGCGCTTGACTTCACGCAATAAGGGTCTACTGAGGCCCTGAAGGAAGCGGGCACGTACTTCTGCGCCCGACAAATCCCTAATTCGTACCATCTGGGCATCAAACTCTTTCATATATTCTTTGAAGGACTTGGTACCCTGCTGCAAGGTGCCAAAGGATAATCTATCCTGCCAATCTGCATCGGGAGGGACTAAATGGTTCTCTAAACGCTTGAACAATTCTGCTACCGAGTTTGGGTAGGCATGAGAGGCAAGAGACTCACACTGGATGAGGTTAGCAAGTTCAGGAGTTATGCAGGTAGTAAGATAATGAGGGACTAGTACAGCATCAGAGAGGCGCCACCTATTGTGGTTCTGCCAGGACTCTGTGTTCTGGGTGAGCAACATAATGAAAGTGAAAAACTGTTGAGGGGAAGACTTGACATCCAGCTTAGGAAGGTTGGCAAAGAGGGGAAGAGCAGGAGGCTTAGGGGGATTAGAAGAATCAGTTTTTCCCATGGGCCACTATCTTCCACTGCTACATAAGCGGGATAGAAGGAAGGGATAGGAAAAGTCTTGGGTAGGGGTCTAGAGGGAGCCACCGTTTCAGGATGGTGCCCATAGGAGAAGGGAACAGTATATTGCTCACGAAGAGATGAATAGGCAAAATGATCATAATTCCTATCATCTAGGGGCATGGTACTGAAATCATTATTAACTTCTAAATCAGCCACACGGGTAGGGACCTGGGCAGCCTCATAGGCCGTCTCAGGGTAGGACCAGGAAGCAGGTGGGTAAAAGGGAACTGCACTAGGGCGCCCAGAAGGGCCGACAGGGGCCGAGGTACGACCCGTGTTAATAGCAGGCATTGAAGGCACAGGGTGGGAAGGAGGCCTAGAAGCATTGTTAGTGTGTGAGGACCTGCTGGAGGGGTGAGCCAAGGTTGCAGAAGGGGCAGGGGCCTGGTTCACAACAAAAGAAGGTTCATCACTAAATCTGACTTGGGAAATACGTTGTTCATAGGTAGGTGGGGTAATTGAGGGACGACGGCGACCACCAGCAACAGGAGAAGGAGGTGAGGTACGCAGAATACCTTGAGGGGTGAGATGGTGTACCGTTTCCAAGGAGTCCCGTCGGTTACCACGAGTATTGTTATTGTTAGTGTTATTAGTAGTATTATTATTATTATTATTGGTAGGTATAGGCGACATATCTCCACCCACTGGATCCATCTTTAATTACGTAAAGGAATAGGAATCTAGAAGAAAGCAACAAAGGAAAAAGGAAAAACCTTGAAGGTATGCAGCAGGAACAAAATTAAAATCAATCCTTTTTAACAACAGTAATGGATAGGGAACCAAACTCCAAAGTGAGAGGAGTATCTGAAGCAGATGCAGATGCAGCCCGTTTAGGGGGAGAAGAAGGAGGGGTAGCAAAGACTAGAGCTTCTACAGGAGGACGACCATGAGGAATAGGGCGTACATGAAGGCCTAAATCTGTTTGGCTATGATCTATAAGGAACTGCTGAGCTTCTTCGAAGGACATAAATTTCTTGTACCTAATTACGTTGTATACACGATTCTGAACGATCTTCCTAGCGTCGGACCAAGAAAGGAAAATGGAGGACCATTGAGGCGTAATCACTACGTAATATTTAGCTAGACTATTATCGCTAGAAGAATGGGAAGGAGCAGTAAAAGATCGCCGTTGGCTCATGGTAACGCACCTTGTTGTTCTTGAGTAGTCACGATAGGAGTGGAAGGGGTAGGAGTCGACTTAGCTGGGTTATCTGGATCACCGAAATGACGAGGGCGGCAATGGTCCAGCGCTCGTAGTCCTAAAGTCAGCGACCCAGTGACTTTCTGCGAGTGCGGCCGTCTAATGTACAGCAGCACGAAGGAAAAGGTGGAACCTACCCAGACGCTAATCGTCTCACTAACACCGAACCGAAACATCACCTATCTACGACAGTGAACCACTTTTCTAAGGAAAACAAGACGAGGAAAAGGAACTATCTAGAAAAGGATTTTCCGCTTCGAGCAGGTCTATCTTCTAGGCAGGGCGTGTCCTGAATCAGGCAGCACTACCCCCCAGCTCGCAGGCGACCCGCCCATTACCTGTCAAGTAGGTGTCGTCTTCATTTTCCCAGCCGCGGAAGGGTTGATTCAATGACGTATGTTGCAAAGGATCGTCGTCTCGCTCTCTATCTAAACTACCTCCGAGTCCATTGTTACGCCGCAAGCCTCGGCCGCCACCTCTACCTCTACCGGTCCTGATACTACCTAAACTAGTGAGGCCGCTTCTATTTACACCCCTAGCGAAAGACGACCGAGACGAACCAGATCTCAATGCATTTACATATGTACTACTGTAATATGCCATAGGCCATTTAATCAAACCCGTTTACTCCAGGAAAAGAGGAAGGAAACACAACTAAACTGCCGTGACCCAAGCCTATATGTGTTAATTCATTTAACACACGCCGAGTGACCACACAAGGAGTGGAACGTGCATAAATGGTCACCAACGGTCCAACAGGCTCGGGCCGACCTGGCCCTCGCCTGCAGAAACACAGAAACACAGGCAGGTGCACAGATGCACGCCGGTCCACTACATTCTACAAAAGGATAAGGACCACTAATATAGTACGCGGCGCGGCGCCCAAAGGCACCCAATATACCACAGTACTGTTACGGGGACAATCATGTCCAAACTAGAACTGCACGTAACCTAGGAACAACCGAGGCCAAGGACCTAATTTACGTCCGTAACTACAACGAATTGTTACGCGACGTAACACCTGTCACACATAACGTCAGAGAGGTAGCATGTTCGAACACGAGCAGTTTGCTCTGACTTGTAGGTTTTGAGAGGCAAGGACGGCATTGAGTTTTCCAGGGTGTGGTTACGTAATGAAGCAACAAGCATCGGGCACTCATTATGTCCGCACCTTTTTTTACTTTCCATTCCTTTTTTGGTCTGAAAATTGCTTCCCTTGCGATTGCGGGGTGCACTGTTCATACATATCGCATCGCATT
Organism: Mesostigma viride; assembly: GCA_009746045.1. Classification (NCBI taxonomy): domain Eukaryota; kingdom Viridiplantae; phylum Streptophyta; class Mesostigmatophyceae; order Mesostigmatales; family Mesostigmataceae; genus Mesostigma; species Mesostigma viride. The sequence goes on along the minus strand of RPFO01000901.1, from coordinate 72,702 downwards.
TCATGTTGGCCATGCCATTCGTCTGCAAGGCCAGCCGTGTACAACATAGCAACTGGCATTCGTTGTTGCAAGAGTCCGCCAACTGCGCTTAGGGCTTTTACCTAAGTTATTTCTGGCCTGCGCTGGTTGTCTCTTTGATGTTATGCCCCAAGGCAACCAAAGTATGCATGCATTCATTTCATTGGTGGTTGTCTTGCTTACACGAGTACTTTCAAGGACAGATGGGGTAGGAGGGCACACATGGGGTGTGTGGCATTGTTGAACTACCAATGATAACGTAGCTACAAAAAGAGGGGTCCACTGTAAATAAGATGGTAATGAAAATATGAGTTTTCACCCCATTCAGAGCTTCGACAACTAATTCATTAATTAGTCTGCTGGGGGTATACATAACACATTAATCATAACACATTAATTCTGACGACAATAACACATTAATTAATTAATTAACTAGACAGGTGACTGCGTCACGTGAGCATAATTCCTCAGCGGGAGGGGAACATGGGATGGGACATAACACATGGCCCTGAGAAGGGGGCCTATGGTTTTTAATACATTCTTGATTCTGGGCTACGACCTGCAGGTGGGGGGCGTAAACAGCCACCTACTCTGGGTGCACAAGGTGCACCTGCACCTCCATGTGAAGTAAGCCAACTATGCATGGACGCATGGCGATCCAACGCCGTGGAAGTAAGTACTTGCGTGTCATGCGCAAAGGCATGCCACGGAGTACTATGCTAATCTCATTAGAAAAATAATTACACAAAAGTTAAAACAAATATCGCCGTGGAAGGACTAGGGTAGTTGTCTGAGAGGAAAGACGTGGTGGCCGCGGGAGTCGCGTGCATTGCTATCTCTGCGCTGGTTGTCTCCTTGATCTCTAGGTAGACCTGCGTGGAGGGAGACAGAGGGCAACAAGTTAGGTTGATAGGGAAAACACACATACACGAAGGCGCTAAAAGAATAAGTAAGGAGTATACATTACAAAGGGAAAAAGAAAAAAGAGAAAGAAAGAAAGAAAAAAGAAAAGAAGATGTAGGACTGGTTGCACCCATCCATCCATCCATCCATCACGAGTCTAATTAATTAATTAATCCATCCATCCATCGGGGTTAATGCTCCGTGACTCCCAAACGGGAGCACGAGTCTTATTAATCAATTAATTAATTAATTGCCCGATCAATTTACAGTATGGGATTAAGGGGAGGGGATATGCCTAAAGAGCACTTTTCTGGAAACCATACCTATGCATGTGCTAAAAATCCAATTATGATTGGGAACCATGAATATGATTTAAAAAAAAAATTCCAACCACTTTGGGGGGGTACTAGCCCCCACCAGATGCCGGTTACGCGCTAAAAATAGAAAAAGACGCTACTTTTGGCATATTTTCTCTAGGACAATGGGCAAACATATTTGGACCAAATCATATATTTCCATATAGTTCCCCCACTTTTGAGAAAGTCTGCCTAATTTTGAGCACAAAATAATGATGTTTAGACACACTGATGGATTTTCTCGCAAAAAGGGTACTTTTTTTCACCAAAAAAAATAAAACAAATCATAAACACATAGAATCATGCCATATCTTATATTTTCAAATACTAGAGAGGGGGGGACATGCAGCCCCAAATTTTCAGGTCATTCTGACAAGCGCAGCCCTATTTGATGGATATTCCTAGATTGCCACCTGTGATGACGCTGACGGAGGTTTTAGCTAGTACACTAACACCCCTTTATACATCTAAGCCACGTGAAAACTGGCCAAACCACACACTACCATCCTCTGCACATATGGTACCTCGTATGTTCAAGGTTTGACGACGTTCTGACAAGAACATGCCCAAGTTACCACCATTCCAAGACGGCCACCAATGTAGACACTACAAGGAAATTATAGTAACCATTCAGCCACACTAGCACCTCCTTCTTCATCAAAGACATCTGCAAACTGACCAAAGCACACATTATTAACTCTTGCACGCTGACGGCAACGCATGCTCAACGTGGGGGTCATTGTGACAAGAACTACTCAAGTTGATGGGTTTCCTACACGACCACCTGACAAGGCGCTAAGGACCACTCAGTAAGTTGGTAACCCCACAGTGCCACTTCTTATGCCATCCAACATGCACCAAAACCATGCTGAGTATGTTTACAATGTACAAAGGGGTGGCCACACACCTCATATGTCTTCATCATCCCTCCAGCATGGCCAGCCTTGTAAATATCTTCATCATAGCCTTGACTATGGTAGCCCTAATACGCCTAAGCAGCATTTCCTATGTTTCTCCCAGGTTAGAATGTAAGGTTGATGCCAACCAAGCTAATCAACTCAACAACACCTCCTAAACTGTCCTCCCCGGCATGGATGACAAACTGGGACTATGGAGGGCGAGGAACCAAGCAGGAACATGGTATATATAGCAAGCTCCTGGCCTACGGCGACGTCGGGCACCATCGTGTGGTGCCCTTTGTCCTGGAGGAGTTTGGGGCCATGGGGCCCCTGACCTCCGCCTTCTTCAAGGAGTGTTGCCGGCTCCGGGAGGACCGGCTGGACCTGGAGGGCCAGCGGGCCTCATGGTCGGCGCGGACCTGGACGTCATATTGGCGTCAGCGCTTGTCGGTGGCGCTGACTCGGGCCATGGCTGACATCATGCTCCGCCGTACGCGGGCTGATTTTGCGGTGCAGCAGGGCTATTAGGTTCCTCCCGTTAGGAGTTTCCATTGGTCTTATCGTAGTATAGAGATTTGACATGGCTCTGTATAGAGGTTTATTATAGCTGGGCGTTTGCTTTGGTTTGAGTGATTTCACTCTGCTGTAAGTAATTATATTATTATAATATATAGCTTGCATGCAGTCATGCATGTCAACCATGGTTGGCTCAGCACATTGTAGTCTTGTCACATCATCATAACAAAGGAAAGCTCAAACAACCATTGGTGCCAGCTATCTACATGCAGTCACACAAATGCAACATCTCCAACATCATCATCACTAAAACACTTCCATCCCTGCACGATAAAATGCAAAGAAACCACTGGCGGCCCTTCAGCGCATGAGCGCTGTGATGCCGCTGTGGCCTGCGAAGAGAGGGTGCGTCACTCTCAAACAACAAGAAGTGTCCATACGCACAACATCCTTGCCGGAACGCGTTTTATGAAATGCATTATACCTTCCCAAAGAGCTATAGGCTGCGACTGAAGCGGCCCTGATCACGACATCAACGAAAACAATCTAAAGCTGCCAGGTATTCGACAACACAACGGCAAGCGACGGCGAGCTAGCTGGCGGAAACTGCCCAAAAAGAACGCAAAAAACCTCGAACGATGAGCTCATAGAAGAAAGCACTGATAGCAGATAACATTCGCGACAAATCTGTACCTTGCCCTCGTAAATCCCTCGCCCAGGCGCGCAACAACAGCCGTTCTTCCATGGACAGGTCAGACACGCACTGCGCAGGTCTGAACAATTACTTACCGATAATGGCCGAAAATCTGGCAAAAAGCACCAGCTCGGTTTAGAATTCGATGCAACCGATATTAACGCCTGCTTCACGGTCAGAACAACCCTTAAAATCGCCATTTTACAGCCGCTATCATGAATTCTATTTCATTCCGCGCGACCAAAAAATTCAGATTACCCCCCATGCCGATGGCATAAAAAAACAACAGCGATATTGTCAACCAGCTGATTTCCGCCACAAACTAACATCATAAACGCATCGTCTTTTAGATTCGAGTAAAAATTTTGCATTTCGCCTGCCCTGGTGTGGTAGTTTCGCCTGAACGCAGTCGCCATGGCCACTTCCGCAAGGGGTGCGCGCACCGTGCACGTGAAATTTATGACCTTCGGTTCCGGCGCGAATTTTTTGGCGCCAAAAAATTCGGGCATGTCCCGTCCCCTTAATCGAATGATCAATTAATGGGATTCATTGATTAATAATCAAATTATTTATCGCGTGTCTATTTTGTAATTAATTCATTATCACGTGTAAATTAATTCATTAATTGACTAGATCACGTTCACGACTGCGTCATATGTGGGTGCCAATACAAAGTAGAGGAACCTTCAACACCTGTTGCAAGCAAGCAAGCAAGCAAGCAAGCAAGCAAGCAAGCAAGCAAGCAAGCAAGCAAGCAAGCAAGCAAGCAAGCAAGCAAGCAAGCAAGCAAGCAAGCAAGCAAGCAAGCAAGCAAGCAAGCAAGCAAGCAAGCAAGCAAGCAAGCAAGCAAGCAAGCAAGCAAGCAAGCAAGCAAGCAAGCAAGCGAGCGAGCGAGCGAGCGAGCGAGCGAGCAAGCAAGCAAGCAAGCAAGCAAGCAAGCAAGCAAGCAAGCAAGCAAGCAAGCAAGCAAGCAAGCAAGCAAGCAAGCAAGCAAGCAAGCAAGCAAGCAATTAGCAAGCAAGCAAGCAAGCAAGCAAGCAAGTGAGCGAGCAAGCAAGCAAGCAAGCAAGCAAGCAAGCAAGCGAGCGAGCGAGCGAGCGAGCCGAAGCAAGCAAGCAAGCAAGCAAGCAAGCAAGCAAGCAAGCAAGCTGGCAATGTAAGTAAGTAAGTAAGTAAGTAAGTAAGTAAGTAAGTAAGTAAGTAAGTAAGTAAGTAAGTAAGTAAGTAAGAAGTAAGTAAGTAAGCAAGTAAGTAAGTAAGTAAGTACTAAGGTGAGTAAGTAAGTACGGGAGCACGAGTCTAATTAAGTAAGTAAGTAAGTAAGTAAGTAAGTAAGTAAGTAAGTAAGTAAGTAATATGTAAGTAAGTAAGTGAGTAATATGTAAGTAAGTATGTAAGTAAGCAAGTAAGTATTAATTAATTAATTAATTAATTAAACACGTGCTCCCGTTGGGGAGTCACGGAGCACCGAAGTGCTTTTAATCCCTGTGCGTACACAACAGGAGAAAGAGGATTTTTGCATATAATATAAATAATAAAGGAGATTGGCCATGGCCGGCATGCGCAGCGGGCAGTAATCCAGTACTGTCGGCCCCGGTCGCCGGCCCTGCGAATGCGCCACCATGCGCTGCCCCGGTTACCGGCCCCGGTTGCCGGCCCTGCGAATGCGCCGCCATGCGCAGCCCTGGCTACCGGCCCCGGCTGCCTGCAGTGCGAATGCGCCGCCATGCGCAGTCCTGGCTACCGGCCCCGGCTGCCTGCAGTGCGAATGCGCCGCCATGCGCCGCCCTGGCTACCGGCCCCGGTCGCCGGCCCTGCGAATGCGCTGCCATGCGCAGCCCCGGCTACCGGCCCCGGCTGCCTGCAGTACGAATGCGCCGCCATGCGCCGCCCTGGCTACCGGCCCCGGTTGCCGGCCCTGCGAATGCGCCGCCATGCGCAGCCCTGGCTACCGGCCCCGGCTGCCTGCAGTACGAATGCGCCGCCATGCGCCGCCCTGGCTACCGGCCCCGGTTGCCGGCCGTGCGAATGCGCCGCCATGCGCAGCCCCGGCTACCGGCCCCGGTTGCCGGCCGTGCGATGCGCCGCCATGCGCAGCCCTGGCTACCAGCCCCGGTTGCCGACCGTGCGATGCGCCGCCATGCGCAGCCCTGGCTACCGGCCCCGGTTGCCGGCCCTGCGAATGCGCCGCCATGCGCAGCCCTGGCTACCGGCCCCGGTTGCCGGCCCTGCGAATGCGCCGCCATGCGCAGCCCCGGCTACCGGCCCCGGTTGCCGGCCCTGCGATGCGCCGCCATGCGCAGCCCTGGCTACCAGCCCCGGTTGCCGACCGTGCGATGCGCCGCCATGCGCAGCCCTGGCTACCGGCCCCGGTTGCCGGGCCTGCGAATGCGCCGCCATGCGCGGCCCTGGCTACCGGCCCCGGTTGCCGGCCCTGCGAATGCGCCGCCATGCGACGCCCCGGCTGCCGCCCCGGTTTCCGGGCCAGCAAATGAGCTGGCAGTTGCCGGGGCCGGTTGCCGGGGGCGGCACGGTAACTGGACCGGCTACCGCCCCGGCTAACTGGCGAACCGGCCCGGTTACCGTGCCGCCCCGGTGAGAAACGCGGTTAGTGCAATCAAACGATTTACATACTGCCAAGCTCAAGCAGAAATTTCGTAGTTTCGAGGACTAATAATTGATTTGGAATATTCCACGTGAACGTGAGTGATTTCCTGGTAGTACGACGCGCGATGGACGTGCCCGTGAGGGACGGAGCGTGGGATCGACGGTGCGGCGGGCCGGCGCGAGCGCGCGCGATGGGAAGCCCCCAAAGGAAGGCCGCCGAGCGTTCGCCCCCCGGCGTAGTGGCCGGCCCGGTAGGCGGGCGCTCCGCCCGGCGGCCCGAAACTTTCGGCGGAGGCCTCAGGGCCCCTGGTGGCGTAGTGCATCCGAATAAGTGGGGGGCCTTGGCCCCCCCACCTTGTATCCTGGTCGTCGTTGGCAATGATGCGTGCCAGTAGGAACTAGGTCGGGAACACACGCACACTGCCGCCACAAGGGACCTGCAGTGGCGTCACCCAAGGGGCCTCACAGCTGCTCTTATAACTACAACATTACAACTCGACACTCTTTGTAATTCGTCATGTATCTCATTGGAATTGAAAGGTCTTTTGGTTGCATTGATGATAAAGCATAGTCTCAAGAATCGGCTGATTGGGCCGGATTGCCTGTCATGAAGGTGGCGGTGCCGTAAAGGACCGCACCTTTCATTCTCATGTACAAACGGACGAACAACCCATGATGGGTTCAGGCCGGCCAGCCTGGGGGTTCCTCCTGCTTCACCCGGGGAAGCACAAGGAAGAGGTTATTGCTTAGTGTCAAGAATCCTGTCTTGAATATGCCCATTATGCTGACCGTGCAGAAATCTATAATACGGGCAATTGTATTCGAGCCCTAATTAACAAATAGATATGCTCGGATAGTAGTACCTAAGTGGGATTTGTCCTACGTGAATGGACACTATGACTATGTGCCAAGTTGTACAATGGCACTAGGACGATTGGTCACTATCTTCACCAGATTATAGTATTGTGTCATGTGCATGTCATACCATGCCGTACCGAGTCATGCATGCGCATGCACCATGTTCCAACATACCAGCTGTCGTTATCGACCCATGGTCGGCCCATGCGCATACCAGGGCCGCCGCCACCACTCACCTACCATAATTACCAATGTTCACGCTACCTTGAGGTAGCCATGGAAAGCCACACCATATGGACGTAATAAATAATTTTCCTGGCTCCTGACGCTTAAGTTGGCAATGATTCACCACCTACAAATTATTAATTTAAGTCCCCATAATAACCCCATGCCTTTTAACATGGTATCGGAGGTCCGGGGCAAGATTTTTCAACGGAATTAACCAACCTCTAAGCGGCAGCTCACATTTATTGAGCGCCTTGATCATAGTTTATATTTTCATATACGGAGCAGCTTCGTCGAATTCTTGTACTTGATACGACCATGATTATGGCGCAGATGCTACCGTGAAATTCAAGGCTTTCAATCGACTTACTTCAACGTGTGGTAACACCAAATATTCGGGGTGACACCTACCGTCGCTAAAATCCGTCAAGAATTTCCCAAGCTCCGGTGCGCAGGCCAGATCTACGCTTTTATACTTATATATGCCCGAAACTGATCAAACGCCAACATTTCGGTGATGGGGACGTCGGCGCTGAAGCCTGGCACTCAAAAGGTGCCGGCTCTGGTCCCAGGCAGCGCCAGTGATTTTTTACCTGGCAGCACATTTTTGGCCGAAAGAGTGCGTTCAATCGGCGCGGGGTCACCGACGGGCTCCCACTGAGCCGCGCGAGCTGTGAGCATCGACGAGAAATCGGCGGAGCTGTTTACCTCAAGAATTTTTCATGAGAACCGGTCTTTCTTTTGTACCGGCACCATTTCGCGTGGCATCAACATTCTTTTGGGCGCATTCTTTTAAACCGGAATTCTTTTTAAACGGTCATCACTTCAAGAGCCCAGAGCTTGCCATGCTCCAAGTTTCCAAGAAAAAAGGGAACATTCCCTGGGTCCTGCTCTCAAGGCCAGCCTGCTGACACAGCTGCACACCACACTAAGGAGGGTGCTCACTAACTCCCCACGTTGTTTTCAGCACTAGTTGCAGTTTTATAATTCAGTCACATTTAACTAGTTGCAGGCACCACTAGCAGCAGTAACAGCTAGTTGCACTATCACGTGCCAGCACTAGACACCCACTAGCAACCAGTTGCCCCATACTGTAATGTAGGCAGCAGTAACAGCACAGTCCCATCAGCACCATCACACTGGCATCAACAAGCACAGCAGGCAACACCAGCAGGAACAGAGTACACTGCATAGTCCATGCAGGCAGCTACCCACACTTGCCTAGCCAGCAAGGAGAAGTAGTAGCACCCAGCAGCACATGCATGACTCTCCACCACAGGCGTAGAGTAGATAGTAGCTGCAGTCAGCTGCACGCACTTGTCTAGCTAGCAAGTAGCAGTCCAGCAACCAGCTCTACATCCTCACGTCACAGTTCACCTTGTAGTAGTTGCAGTAAGTTGCACCAAACCCTGTTGGCAAACAAGTCAAAGTAGCACTACCAGCACCACACAAGAAACTGTACCCACACACAGCATATAGATCGTGTGTGCACACACAGCAGCTGACGTCACCGGTTTACCAGCAGCTACCAGTACCCAACGTTTCCAGCTGCAACCCTGGCATCAACCAGTACCGGCTACAGTCTGCATCCAGACTCAACACTGAGCAACCAGTCTTTACAGTTTAATTAAGAGCCTGTTTCCAGTTTGGCTCCACCCTCGTGTGGCGCACTCCATGTGACAATATGGGGCTACACAACCTTGCCCTCATTTTTCTTGCTGTTTTATATCAAGACCAGGGTGTCGTGTAAGGAGGGAATCCACTTAGGTACCCGACTACCCTCGCCCAGGATCTAGCATTTGTATTTATAGACCTTCAAAAGCATCTGAAGAGGTTAGGCTTTTCCCTGTAAAAAAGCCATTGAAGGGGTTATTGCATGCATGTTAAGGTTGTTGCATGCTGATCCTGGCAAATCATCTTTGAGCAGCTGGAATTTTTTTTAATTTTTTTTTGCTGCTGCATGCCTGGAATGCAAGCCCTCTTTGGGCTTCCTTCTTTTGTGTGAGATGCCTTTCTTTCACTTTTTGCTCTCAAGTTGTTGTGAGCTAACTAAAGAGTGTGGGGGAAGGTGGCAGATCACACACATGATTACTGCTGATAGTGGATGCATTCCAAGTAGCGGTAATGACCAGTCCAGGATGATATGGCACGCAAACGCGACAGCTGTTGCGTCCGTGATTTATCACGTCCGCAATTCAGATTTTGGCGTAATTCTGACGTCCGCAGCCTTGTACGGGTTGCTATACCGCGGCCCGGTACTGACGCCGCGGATCTCAGTTGTACTTACGCGCCAAGTCCGCTGAATTTGCTGACGGAACTTTTGGGCGGACCTGAATTTCACTGACATTCGTCACAAGGGCAGTTTGCCAAACGCTGGTACACAGCAAGCTGGCGAGGGGCTGAGCAGCTGTGCGATTTCAGGATGTCAACGTGGGACACCAGACACAAATGCAAGGAAGCCCCAGGTGGTGCCTGGCATGGCCGATAGATTTGCCCTTGTATATTTGTGTCCGCTTGACAGTTAAAGCTGGAAGTTTAGCTTGTCGGGAATTAGACAATGTTATGATTGGCTGATGTCAAAAGTGGTGCTAGTGGTGCCACTGCGCCAGCCGCCAGGCTTGAGCTTTGAGCAGTATAGAAGGATGAGCAACGAACCATGGCGGTCGTTGTTCGTCCGTTTCTCTCCCTCACAACTGGTTTGTTGTCTTCATGGGGTGAAATACTGTAGCCCGAGCAGCCCGGAGCAGCCCCCGTGAGCGGTTGCATGCAGTCAGTTGCCATGAGGATGGACTGACGGATACGACAATGTACTGGTTTTGTTAAGAATGTGTGTAAGACTGAGAACGAGACAAGGGACAGGGCCTTCGGGCAAACCTGGTCGTCGTTGGCAATGATGCGTGCCAGTAGGAACTAGGTCGGGAACACACGCACACTGCCGCCACAAGGGACCTGCAGTGGCGTCACCCAAGGGGCCTCACAGCTGCTCTTATAACTACAACATTACAACTCGACACTCTTTGTAATTCGTCATGTATCTCATTGGAATCGAAAGGTCTTTTGGCTACTTTGATGATAAAGCATGGTCTCAAGAATCGGCTGATTGGGCCGGATTGCCTGTCATGAAGGTGGCGGTGCCGTAAAGGACCGCACCTTTCATTCTCATGTACAAACGGACGAACAACCCATGATGGGTTCAGGCCGGCCAGCCTGGGGGTTCCTCCTGCTTCACCCGGGGAAGCACAAGGAAGAGGTTATTGCTTAGCCTTCAAAAGCATCTGAAGAGGTTAGGCTTTTCCCTGTAAAAAAGCCATTGAAGGGGTTATTGCACGCATGTTAAGGTTGTTGCATGCTGATCCTGGCAAATCATCTTTGAGCAGCTGGAATTTTTTTTTATTTTTTTTTGCTGCTGCCTGGAATGCAAGCCCTCTTTGGGCTTCCTTCTTTTGTGTGAGATGCCTTTCTTTCACTTTTTGCTCTCAAGTTGTTGTGAGCTAAAGAGTGGGGGAGTTAGGTTAAACAGTGCCGGAACCTTTTGCCCACTGAGGCAAATCGGTCCGTCACACTATTTTGCCCGAATTAACTTGGGTGCTCGGAAGTGGTTCTTGACCGGGCAAAATAGTGTGACCGACCGATTTGCCTCAGTGGGCAAAAAGGTTCCGGCACTCTTGAACCTAACTGGGGGGGGAGGTGGCATATCACACACATGATTACTGCTGATAGTGGATGCATTCCAAGTAGCGGTAATGACCAGTCCAGGATGATATGGCACGCAAACGCAACAGCTGTCGCGTCCTCTGGTACTGACGCCGCGGATCTCAGTTGTACTTGCGCGCCAAGTCCGCTGAATTTGCTGACGGAACTTTTGGGCGGACCTGAATTTCACTGACATTCGTCACAAGGGCAGTTTGCCGAACGCTGGTACACAGGTGGCATATCACACACATCAGTGATTACTGCTGATAGTGGATGCATTCCAAGTAGCGGTAATGACCAGTGTCGCGTCTGCGTGCCACAATCTCCGGCGCCACCATGGCGGCTGGCCACTCAGCTTAATTTGGTAAGACCCAAATGAGCTGAGCTGACGTGCCTGCCTTAACTGCATGCCCTGTGGGGTGGGCGAGGACCTGTCCCATGATGAATGAAAAGAGGGCTCTCAGCCGAGGACAAGGAACTGTCCCTCGTGCCTGATGACCACCTTATTGATCCCCTTGTGTACCGTCGCGTGCCGCGTTTGAATATCCTTGCTGGGGCGTTAGCTAGACGCTCCAACTACTCTAATTGCGACAATATGATGGTGCAAGAGGATGCTTTTGCCTCCCCTGCTATAGAACAATGCTTTCACAACACACACTTTGCACAGTCTGATGATGAAGCCGCACATGCGGAATTTATTGAGAAAGTTAATACAATTACAACACGTTGATAGTCTCAATATCGATGCACTCCATGCTCACGAGCCCGCAGTTAGGCAGCGCTCCATGACATGCTACCGGGCCGCCTTGCTCCCAAGGAAAGGGAGAAACACGAAGGCCACTAACGAGAGACTCGAAGAGACTACACGCTGCGTGAGAGTCCTCTTCGACTATGAACCAAACCATTCGTCATGCCACACGCATGACACACGCCACACTTGTCAGTCCAGCCAGCAATGCCAAAACTATCTTGCTGCCTGAACCATGCAAATAGAAACCGCATTCCAGTTGCCGTCCTGGCTTTCTACCACACATGCCAACAAAAGCAGGAAGGCGTCCCGACAAATCTAAATTGCTACCCTGTTGCCGATCTCATCTCCTAGAGGCTGCGGCATTTCTGTCCCTGGGAATGTCCGGCATTGAGTCACGTCCACCAAGGTCGAAGCATAATATCCTTCAGACAATCTGCACGCTCACACCTTGCGTGTGAGTGGCCCAGCAAACATTGCGTCTAATCGTACCTTTCTAGAAGAAATCCCTTTGTATGGCTGCCAACGATTTCGCATTCATTCCAGCGATCTGGCTCCGCACCGCAAATTGTCCTTTTCCATTTTCGGTCCAGTCCTCATATAACGTTGACCCGCTATTCTACACCACAAAGACACCTGGCCTGTCAATAGCCTCGGCGCTGTTGAAGTCCAGCAGTCCAGCTTCAGCTCCAGCTGTCCACTAACACGCGTATGATCCTCTCGACGCTGCGCACTTGTGCTGCCGTCCGCTCAAGTCAGTGCTGCGCGCCCAGCTGTGCCTGGCCCGGTGCGCGTGCACGTACACTTTCGTCCGCTCTTATGCTGCAAGTGCTAGTGTCCCCCCCCGGTCACTAGCCTTTGTCGAAAATGCGTAGTAGAAAACAAATTCCTTGCGCACGTCACCGGTCTTGTGCATAGTGGGCGCCCGGATGACATAGCTCGCGTCCGTGACAGCTGTCGCGTCTGCGTGCCACAATCTCCGGCGCCACCATGGCGGCTGGCCACTCAGCTTAATTTGGTAAAACCCAAATGAGCTGAGCTGACGTGCCTGCCTTAACTGCATGCCCTGTGGGGTGGGCGAGGACCTGTCCCATGATTCCCCCCCTCGCTGGCGACCGGCCCCATCACGAAGACAGCGATCGTACCAAGACAAGGGCAGCGGTGACCGCAGTCAAGCTGCGGGAGGTAAACTGCGCAGCGGTGCACACTGGACAAAATCAATCCCCCTCCGGAATGCTGGTGACCACTGGCTGCAAGCACTGCATGTGCCAACCACAGCTACACTGATCACACAATAACATGGACTCCGCCTGATCGACCCGGTGACAAACCTGACACTGGGCGTCCTTGACTCGGCGAGACGTGTGCGGTTGGAGGTCGTGGACCAAATTGGGCAGCGAGCAGGGACTGAGATTGCTGAGGTTGTCAGTTGTACGGCTCCCGTCGGCGCCCTCCAAAATTGCCACTCCCGATGGTTTGATAGCCACAATGCGCAAAATGGTGGGCCCCGCCTCCACATCCAAAGTGTGCTTCAGCTGAGTGCGCAGGAAAACATACTGCCCTGGCCTAAACCGCAGCTGGCGAGCCATGTATGCGCCCCCCCGCCGCTGAGCGTAACGCAGGGAGTCCCTGTGCTGAGCAATGAACAAGTTGTTCATCGCGATGGGCATGACCTTCTTAAAAGTCTCTGCCCTGGCCAGCACCTCAACCAAAAATTGCTGAGCGTTGTCGAAGGCCATGGGTTCGGGACGTGCGCAACCTGTGCCTCCGTAGGCAAAATGTCTATCTACCTGGAAAAAGGCCTCAATTGAGGCCTTTTCATAAATTGGGTGTTGCATGTCATTACAATGAGCCAACAAACTTTATTCCAAATATGAGTGAAGGCCATGCATTATGATGATTGTTTTGGGGTTCCCAGCACTTAACATCAGTCATATAGCCCATACATATTTAATTATGATTTAATAAAACAGGTTGTCGCTGCGACGGCACCATCAACACAACATGACCATAGATACAAGCGACCAAAAGGCGTCAGTACTCAGTTCCATCTGCATGTAACGTGTCTTTTGGACCTTACGAGGTTCCCCCACGACATGGTAAGCATGGCATGACATGGCATGCTCCCCAAGGGACCCCTCACACACACTTGCACGGCCGGGGCTGTCGCGCAGCACTGCAGGCAGCAATAGCCTGCCACGGGTATTGCACGTAACCATGAGGAATCCAAAGCCTCTATTACAAACACGCACAAGGATCATGCATTATAATGATAGGTGTGACCTTCCAAGCGCGTAGCTTCACTCACATAGCCTCAATATCCAGGTTGTTACGGTATATTATGACAGGGGTTTGCTGCCGCGGCAGCAGATGAACAGCACATGGCAAGATATACAAGCATAACTGGACAACATTTGCACAGCCTACTAGACCTCTTAGCTTGATTTCGGGCTTTGCAAGGGTTGCCTGAGACATGGCCAGCATGGCAGGAACTGCCATGCTTCTTATGGAAAGCAAACACGTCTATAAGGCGGGGGCCAGCCGCAGAGCACTGCACGAAGTACTGTAACCTGCCTTACGTCACATCGGCACTAGGCGCCGATAGGCAGCTAAAAACTGACGATATCACAAGCAAATCGATGCCATTACCTTACTACCACCAGGACGCACTTACCTTTCACACCCCTCACACCCGGGATCACTAGGCACGCATATGCGCTGGCGCTGAACGTGGCTGCATTAGAAAAGCTGTTCAAGCTCGGCGTTTTCAAGTTGTCCGGAAGCGATGCAGCCCGCAAATCTGGCCGGACAGACGCTCCATGCGTCGTCCATTGACGTATGAAAGCGGCTGCAGCGGCCTCACCAGCGCTGTTCGCATAATGGCGCTCCCATAGCTGGGGGCGCGCGCGCGTTTATTGTCCGCATCCCAGTTTTTCCTAGCTAAAAACACCCCTTCCTCTACCTACGGATCCACGCCAAAAGGCTCGAAAATAGCCAGTGCCCCTTTAGTCACGGCTGCCCCAACATCCCCCCCGCCGTTCCGCTAGTCTCTTCCCAGCATATCGAAGCACCGGCCTGCTGGCAGGCGCACTATCAACGCCAATTACGCCCCAGCTGAATTTCACTAACCTGGCATTCAGCACACAAATAACGACCCCACGAATTTAGAAATTGACTTCTGACCCATTTAGCGATCGGGCTAGCTTCACGGATAAATTATCTACCCAACGAGCTCCTTACTGGTCGAAATGATGCACGAACGTGGCCAGAAGGTCTATTTTACTCGAGGCCGCCATGGTCGTGCATTCGTGAAAATTCGTCGTCCGGTTGCACGAAAGTGGCCAAAATAGGTACTTTTCCACCTCACATATCTTTCAGTAACCGTCGACCCCTGTCGACCCCAACGGGTCAGGACGCTCAGCACATATACCAGATTCGCGCCACTGGGGCCGGACGACCCATAGGACCGGTCCTTCCCGCCAAAATTACCGTCCCCATGTGACCTTGGTGAAAAAGGCCTCAATTGAGCCAAAAGGCCTCAATTGAGGCCTCTGGGTAAATGGACAAAAAGAGGATTACGCCCGAACAGAAGGAAATACGGGGAGAAGGTAGCGAGAGACTCTTGGGGAGACATGCGATAACCCATGGCAATCCATGCCAACTCGCGATCCCACCTGGCCGACTCCGGCACCTGCAGGCTCCACTTGCGCAGCGCCTGCTTGACGGTCTGCACCAATCTCTCAGCCAAACCATTGGCCTGAGGATGCTCCCGAGAAGTGCGACGGTGATCAATAAGACATCCATCCAGCAACTCCTGGAACTCACCCCTGAACTCACCACCCTGGTCCGTGACTACCTCCGCGGGAGCCCCAAACCTGGTTATGATGTCCGCAAAATGCTTCGCTGTGGTAGCGGCATGCTTGTCAGCAATGGGGATCAACTCAACCCATTTGCTAAAGCTCTCCACGCATACCATGACATAGAGGTTGCCGTCAGGGCTCTCCTGAAACGGCCCGCACAGATCGACGTGCCAGCGATAAAACAAGCCCTTGATGGGAAGCGACATCAGCTCCTTGGCACCATGATCTGCGCTAAAGTTAGCCTTGGTTCGAGCACACGGGACACAGCTGGCCACTACCTGGGCCACCGTGTGTCGCATGTTATTCCACCAATAGCTGGTCCGTACGAGGCTGAGCGTGCGATTGCCACCCAAGTGACCATACCGCTCGTGGTACGCCTGCACTATAGCAACGCGCTTGTCAGGCGGTGGGACGACCACCCTACGCTTGCCCAACAGCTTGTACAAAACCCCATCTTCCCAACCATAGGTTGCAGCCCTGTGCTGCACCCTGTTCAACTCCGTCGCCTTCTGAGCAGGAGTCCAATCGACTGGAGTAGGAGTCAAGACAGCACCCTGCACTTGCTCCAACACTCGACCATCTAGCCAGATATCAGCGGTGTAGCAATCAGCAAGAGAGCTACGCGCTAAGAGAGCCTGCACAGCGATCAGCTGCTGCAGAGAAGGATCAATGTCAAAGGACAGAGACCTACCCTCTTCCATAGCGCACACAGCTTTGGATGGCGTGAATGGAGACGGCCGCACCGGGTCGTCGCTGATGCCGAAGTCCGCCACAGAGTACTCGACACTGCGCCACCATGCCTCCTCCTCATCGTCGGCCGCATACCCAGCAGCGTTCACAAAGACCACAGAACCAGACGAGCCCTCGGCACCCATGGCCCGGGCTCCAGTGTGGTCAACAGTGGTAGGCATGGCGTATCGGGATAGCACATCGGCGTTGACATGGTCCTTGCCGGCCCGATGCACAATGGTCATGTGGTACTCCTGGATAATCATGGCCCATCGGGCGAGCTTACCCGTCAGGTTGGTGTTGGTCATTAGCCACTGAAGCGGCTGGTGGTCTGTCACCAGAGTAAACACGCGCCCAAATAAATACGGGCGAAAGTGCTTGATGGCCCACACCACAGCCAGTGCCTCCCCCTCATAGGAAGAATACCGGCTCTCCGCTGGGTTGTTGCTGCGACTAGCATAAGCAATAACGTGCTCGCGCCCATCACCATCCTTTTGCGCCAAGACCGCACCCAGTCCTACCTTGGACCAGTCGGTATATAACACAAATGGCAAAGCATAGTCAGGGGCGCGCAGAATCGGTGCCGACGTGAGCTCCTGCTTGATTGTCTCGATGGCGCGTTGCTGTGCGGGACCCCACGCCCACACGCACCCCTTCTTGAGTAACTCGGTCAAGGGCTTCACCTTGCTGCTGAAGTTCTCAATGTAACCTCGGTAATAGCCAGCCAAACCCAAATACGCCCGCACCCCTGAGACATCCGTGGGTACGGCGGCCTGCGCAATGGATTCGACCTTGGCGGCATCAGGCGTCCGGCCACCCGGCACAATCTGATGACCAAGGAATGAGAGGGTCCGCTGGGCGAACTTGCACTTCTCAGGGTGCAGCCGCATATTATGCTCCTCGAGAGCCAAGCGAACCTGCTCCAAGTGCGCCAGGTGCTCCTCAAATGTCGCGCTAAAGACGATTACATCATCAATGTAACAAGCGGCGAAAGGAAGACCTGCAAGCACTTTGTCCATAGCTCGTTGGAAAACAGCACTAGCGTTGCGGTGCCCAAAGGGCATGCGCACCCACTCATACAAATTGCCGCCCCCCCAGAATGCAAGCTTCCGCTGATCCTCCGGCGCAACTGCGATCTGATGAAAGCCGCTACGCAGGTCCAGCGAGGACACAAACTTCACATGAGGAGATATCTTATCCAGGACATCATCCACACGTGGCATGGGGTAACGGTCCACGGGTGTGTGTGCATTCAGCAACCGCAGATCGGTGGCCATGCGCATACCCGTCCATGCCCCGGTGATAGCGTCCTTCTTGGGCGCAACGACAACGGCAGCAGCATAGCTGGAGGAAGATTGCCTGATGATACCGGCATCCTCTAACTCCTTGCATTGCTCGGCTACAAAATCCAACTCGGCCTGACTCAGGCGATGCTGGCGTCGGAACAAAGGAGTGTCAGTGTCCAATGGAACACGCATGGTCCCACCATTGAAACACCCCAGTTCATCACTTGTGAAAGCGAAGGCCCCCCTTGCAGTGCCTAGCCACTTTAGCATGGCTGAGCGCTGCGCATCAGAAAGGTGTTCGCCAATAGCCCAGGGGTGCGTATCCGCGGGATCACCCACAGCTACCGCATGTGCCTCAAGATGCGGCGCCCTAGCCGCATCGTCGTGGAACAAGGAAAAGGCTGCCACACCTGGTGTGACACCCACCGCCGGAGCCTCGCGTGCCGCACGGTGTATTACCCGATGCAGCGTGGGCTCGCCGGCCAGCACGGTGCTGGTCAGCAGGGCGGTCATGAGAATGATAGTCCACACCTGTCGCAGACGCCACCCCCATGCTGATGAAGTCCCCGTCGCTGCAGGGCGCTTCAGTTTGGCTGCGCGCGCCTCAACCTGCTGAGGCGGATTGGCTGGGGACGCCCCCCCAGACTGGCGCACGGCAACCGATGCAAGCAGCACATACCCGACCTGCAACACCGACATAGCCTGGCCTATCAAAGACCAGCGCTCACTCTCGAGCACGCCCGGCAGCGCCGAGGCCCCGACATGAAAACCCATGCTGGCCTCACGAAATTCTGCGGGTGGCTGCACCAACAGACCGGTGGTAGTGTCCCAAACGAGACCCTTACCCCGATCACGGTATGCTGTCGACCCTTGGTAACTGACCAGGGTCGGCAGTGCACACATGGGGCTCCCGACCCGGTTGACGCGTGCATACGGTGGGCGATCCTCGCTATCCACCTTCTGCGTGACTAGGTGGGAAGGCAATGCTACCTCCGCAGACACACTCGGATGCTGCCTTGCTACGGCCCCCAAGACCGCCTGCACACCGGTCGCACACGCCACGTTGGTCCAATAGGCACGCAAACGATGCGTGAGCCCACCCAGCCCTGCGTTGTCACACACGATGGGCTCCCCCAGGAGTGCCACGATTGTAGCCCAGTCCTCCCGCACCGCCTGATGTGGGCTGTCACCCGCCACAACGTTCTCAAACAGATACGCAGGCGGATGGGGCTGACGCGACTGCAACAGTCCCACCACACGCAACAGTTCCCAGAACAGCGCGCTACGCGGATCGGCTAGCCCCCGCCCTTGCCCTGCCTGGCTCAGGCCCTGGCACTCCCAACCCGCAATTACCAAGTCGATGGCATGATGCCTGCGCAACAACTGCTGCACCTGCACCTCACCGATGGCTCGGATATCTTGAGGACATTCCCCAAACGGGTCACGCCATGCTGATGGCGGAAACTGCGCGGGATACTCTCGCGACAACACGCCACAGTGACTGAAGTACACCTGACGCGCCTTGTGCGATGGCTCTACCGCGATGAGTTTACGGCACACGCCGCCTGCGGCCAAAAAGCCTGCAATGCCCCCTCCGATCCCCGCAAACAGTTCCAACACTACCGCACCCTTGGCAAAATCAGGGGCCTGCGGTAAGATTGCAGCAGAAAAATTACCTTGGGCCTCCGAGACACCCGGTTGCACCAAAGTGAGGCCATGGCTGGCCATCTGAGGAATGGTGACGACGGCTTCAGTCACCCGCTTGCGCATAGCCAGCTGCCGCGTGGACGTCACAGCATCCAGCGACCACTGCGTGCGCATCTTGGCAATGCTCGCCGTTGGCTGAGGCAGCACCGTCCGATGCTTGTCCCACGCCGATGAGCCCGCCGCCCGTACCTCCACCATGCTGACCTCCACCACGCCCGCAGCCGCTGAAGGGTTGAGGCGTGCAGCCCCGGCTGAAGAACTGAAGCATGAGACCGGCACACTGGCCCGCTTCAGGCCAGCCCCATCCCAATCAGGGATGTAAGATGCCTCCTCCGCCCTATAGTCCACCTGAACCATGGCGCGAGCAAGGACATCCACCCCGAGTAGTGCGGAATATCCACACTTGTTGACCACCAGCGCATACGCGGACACGGTGGTCATGCTAGAGGCGCGCAACGGATTGAAAATCACGTTGACTTTAACCGCCGTCATAGCGTACGGCTTACTAGCCGGACCCTGCCAACCTGACACAGACACGGGGCTTTCCACTAAGCCACCGTTCTCGTAGGTCAGGTTCAGCATGGTGGCCAAGTCTGTGCTGATGACTAGCGGCTGAGCACCGCTATCAAGCTTGACTGCGCCAACCAACGGACATGTCACCATGTCGCTCCATACATCTCCACAGGCTCCAACTGCTTGGAACGCTATGGACGGCTCACCATTGGGGTATGGAACCACCGTGGGAACCTGGGGAACTGCACTAGTGCGCTGCTGGCTACTTGTGCTGACCACTCCCGCTTGCACCACGGGCACTGCGGCTTCTACCGGCTGACGCCCGTAGGTGACGGACTCAGAATTGCGCAAGGTGCGCACATCATGCCCATCTGCGAACAACTGGATCTCGGACACAACCGACCCCAGCCACTCAACCCCCTTCTGCCCGAAGGTGTCGACCACCTGCCGTGCTGAAAACATGGGTACGTCCACAATGAACGGCATTGGGTACACAGGCGCCAATCGCCTACGCTGCTCCAGCCCAGCAGGGTTCGCATGCTCAAAAGCAGATTGCACCCCAGCCAGCGGCATGGAAAAGGACGCGGGCAACTGCCCGGCAGGCAACATGGGTGCCTGCTGAAAAGAAAGCGGGCTGCGTGCCTGCTTGCCTTTGGTAGCCTCCGCAGCGTTGATCTCGACGTCACCCGGCATGGGCGCCCAGAATGGGTCCTCCCGGTACACCGTCGCGAATTGGTTGGGGGGCGCCGTCGCCTCCTCACCATGCTTGATGGCAGCCACCTGGGCTTCCATCGAGTCGGTCTTGCCCGCCATCTCGGCGAAGTGGACCGTCTTGATGCCCGCGGCTGGACACTTGTTCATCAGGTGCCACTTCGTGTCTGCCCCATGCGGCTTCGTGCAGCGGCTTGGACACTCGCGACTAAGGTGCCCATCCTTGTCGCAAAGGTAACATTTACCGCGTGACGGGGTGGGTGCGCCCAGCGCGCCTTGCACGCCCTGCGCCTCCTGAGTCCCATCCGATGTCGGCGGACGACCGCCTCCGCCTCGACCACCACCGCGACCCCGACCACCGTAGCCACTGCCGCCGCCACCACGACTGACACCGCCGCTGCCACCCTGACCGCCACCGCCGCTGCCCCCGTGACCGGCGTTGCCACCACCCTGAGTGCCGACATATTCACCGCGCCCCGCACCAGGCAGCCGCTGGCCACCCTTGACCGCGATGGCCTTCTCCATCTCAGCCATCTTCTTGCGCATCTCAGCCAGCTCAGACGAGATACCCTTCTCGCCTTCCGCACGCTTCCTGAGCAGCCGCTTGAATGCTGCACAGAGAGTCACCAAAGTCCACTCCCCACCGGGCGGCTCCGGAAGATCGATGGCCAGCAGGGGCACTGCACTCCGCCATAACCGGCAAGCCTTGGTCTGCGTATAATCAGGCACTTTGCCCGCAAACGCGAGGAGCCGGTCAAGGGAGAAAGCCGGATCCTCACCCTCGGCGACGGTGAACGCTCCATTCCATTCCGCGATGGCCTTGACGTGCTCAACTGGGTACTCCAGCCGCAGTTGCTGCCACAGCTGCTCTGCCGGGTCGACATCGAAGATGATCGAGTCGAGATCCGGTGTGCCCATGTCCGTGAGCGCAAACCATATGTCCGTGCGATGACACGGTCCACGAGCGCTCGGTAATGCTGGACCAAAACCTGGACCTTCTTCTTGGTCAGGTCATGGAAAAAAGGTGAATAAAATCCATCACCATCTCATGGCGAAGAGGATACCCCGAGGCATAACGATAAGTGTTACAATGAGCTCGGAAGAGCTCATAGGCTTCCTCTAAAGTCGCACCCGTGCCTGCTGAGGTGAACTTCTCGCGAAGCTCCACCTTGGGCAGCGATGGCACACGAGTGGATTCGCCATGCACGCCGTACGGCATGCGGTGGGGTCGCTGGACGTCGTCGCCCTCACCCCATGGTATGCTGGCTACCTCCCGATCGACTTGGCCCCAGCCGAAGTCTGACCGAGTGCCGCCAAGCCTGGGCCGCCCTGCGGTGCCACCCAACGGCGTTGCTGCCGCCGTCATGGGTGGCCGACCTGTGCTAAACAAGCCACCTGATGCTCCCCCCCTGGGGGCTGCACCATACCCGCCGCGCCACGATAACGTGCCTTGGTTGGGTGCCCGTAGGTTCCCCCCCAGCGTATAAGATGCGTCGGCAGTCGACCGGGTGCCTACCCGACCGACGTTCGGCTGCAGCTCGTCATCCTGCGCCATTTCCCCGTCGCCCCGCCGTTGACCGCTTGGTCCGACGCGTGGCTGACTGGGCTCAACGTTGCGTAGTGGACCTGTCCCACTGCGCTCTTCGTCGAAGTGTCCGCGTTGGTCGCGCAGCGCCTCATGTCGCCGCGCTTCCTCGGCAGCGGCCTCCTCGTCGGCAGCCTGCCTGGCCTCGGCGTCGCGTTGGGCCGCAGCTTGGCAGGCGCGTGCAGCTTCCGTGGTTGCCTCCGCCTGCCGCCGTTGCTCAGCGCGCTCCGTAGCACGCCTCGCTTCAGCCGTAGATTCCGCGCGCTCCAAAGCAAGTCGCACAGTTTCTTCAACAAGCGTCGCCTGTTGCGATAACTGCGTCGCTTGCTGAGCTCGGAGTGCCGCCAGCTCTGCCGCTTGCTCTTGCAGCAGGCGCAGCACTTGGGTAAGAGCACCACCGTCCCCTGCCGAAGAAAGGGAAGGCGCTCCATTACCTAACAAAGCGGTGTCCGCACTAGTGCCGAGACGACCGCTGGGCGGGTCAGTTGCTTGACCGCCCGTAGCTGCCGGCGCTGACCCACCACTGCCTGATGCTGTGGGGTCAGTTCCTGACATGTTGATGGTGGTATCGACCCTGGAGAGCTCCTGCCCGTCGGTGTCGACGCCCGTGTTGGCACAGCCTGCGTGGCTTGCCAAAAACGCTGTGACCGACCTAGTGTGATATGACATAAACTGCCACAACCACTACCAAGTAGCAACGGTCTAATCTGAAAGACTTAATGGTTGATCAGGCCACTATGTGTGCTAGTCTTCCCCAGAAAACTGCACACCGTCTCTCTTTGCTGAAATGAAAATGTTCCTTTGCAGATGGAGCTAGTCTCTTCGAGTAATGAAAAGAGGGCTCTCAGCCGAGGACAAGGAACTGTCCCTCGTGCCTGATGACCACCTTCTTGATCCCCTTGTGTACCGTCGCGTGCCGCGTTTGAATATCCTTGCTGGGGCGTTAGCTAGACGCTCCAACTACTCTAATTGCGACAATATGATGGTGCAAGAGGATGCTTTTGCCTCCCCTGCTATAGAACAATGCTTTCACAACACACACTTTGCACAGTCTGATGATGAAGCCGCACATGCGGAATTTATTGAGAAAGTTAATACAATTACAACACGTTGATAGTCTCAATATCGATGCACTCCATGCTCACGAGCCCGCAGTTAGGCAGCGCTCCATGACATGCTACCGGCCTTGCTCCCAAGGAAAGGGAGAAACACGAAGGCCACTAACGAGAGACTCGAAGAGACTACACGCTGCGTGAGAGTCCTCTTCGACTATGAACCAAACCATTCGTCATGCCACACGCATGACACACGCCACACTTGTCAGTCCAGCCAGGAATGCCAAAACTATCTTGCTGCCTGAACCATGCAAATAGAAACCGCATTCCAGTTGCCGTCCTGGCTTTCTACCACACATGCCAACAAAAGCAGGAAGGCATCCCGACAAATCTAAATTGCTACCCTGTTGCCGATCTCATCTCCTAGAGGCTCCGGCATTTCTGTCCCTGGGAATGTCCGGCATTGAGTCACGTCCACCAAGGTCGAAGCATAATATCCTTCAGACAATCTGCACGCTCACACCTTGCGTGTGAGTGGCCCAGCAAACATTGCGTCTAATCGTTCCTTTCTAGAAGAAATCCCTTTGTAGGGCTGCCAGCGATTTCGCATTCATTCCAGCGATCTGGCTCCGCACCGCAAATTGTCCTTTTCCATTTTCTGTCCAGTCCTCATAACGTTGACCCGCTATTCTACACCACAAAGACACCTGGCCTGTCAATAGCCTCGGCGCTGTTGAAGTCCAGCAGTCCAGCTTCAGCTCCAGCTGTCCACTAACACGCGTATGATCCTCTCGACGCTGCGCACTTGTGCTGCCGTCCGCTCAAGTCAGTGCTGCGCGCCCAGCTGTGCCTGGCCCGGCGCGCGTGCACGTACACTTTCGTCCGCTCTTATGCTGCAAGTGCTAGTGTCCCCCCCCGGTCACTAGCCTTTGTCGAAAATGCGTGGAAAACAAATTCCTTGCGCACGTCACCGGTCTTGTGCATAGTGGGCGCCCGGATGACATAGCTCGCGTCCGTGACACCAGTCCAGGATGATATGGCACGCAAACGCGACATAGCAAGTCAATAATTGATTTGCTGAATAACCCGCTCCCCTCCACCACCAAACTAGATTACCTTGTGTTGGCAGAGTCCGCCACGGTGTTGCATGGATGAGCGGCGGTGGATCCCCGAGAGCGAGAATATTGCCGATGCCTTGACCGGCCAAGCCAGCGATGCTGTCGGGGCCTCAGTACAAGCTGCTGCGGCAGCTCATGATGACATGAGTTTTTTTCCAGACTGTGTGACCTGTCGTCTTTTTGCATGGGAATGGGCGCTTCTTTCATCTGTGAATACATTTCCCTAGTAGTCACCTGACAGGCGGCGAGTGTGCCTACTAATGATGCATGTGGCCGGTGCAGTTGCATGCACCCAAGTAGAAAAGGAGGCCGGGAGCAAAGCCCGGGTGTTTTTGGCGTGCTCAGATCCCAGCGTAGGGCACCCGCTCCTTGGGGTTTAGGATTTGGGGACGGCCAGTGTGCCGTTACGTGTTTCTCTACTTGAACGTACGTAGGGTCAGTGCTACCCTATTGCCCCTCGCTTTAAATAATTTATAATAATTATTTAAAAAGAAAGTATGGGAGTTGTGCTCCCGAGTGGCATCTATCCACCGGCCGGTAGTCGCCGGCCCGGATGCCTAGTTAGGTGGGCATCAAAGATTGGTGTCTAGATGCTAGTCGGTGCCTAAGCACGGTACGGAAGCCAGTGTGCGTCGGGACGGTCAGAGAACCGTCGCCCTCGGTAGCACAGATCCGCTGAGTGCCGGTAGTCTCGGGTTAGAGGCTCGAGCATGCACTATCGGGTAGCTTACCGGTAGTCTCGGGTTAGAGGCTCGAGCATGCCTTATCGGTTAGCGCCGCGCCGCTGAGCTCCTTGCGGCCTGACCAGCTGCAAGGGTTCAATAGCAATCAGTGGCGGCTGCGGGCTCAGCCTCCCACAATCGGTTCCCCAAACAACAAAAATCCCGTCTCCATCACCGGCGTGCTAGCCAGCGGTGAAGGGCATTCAACTAAGGCCGAGTTCAGGCCGAATTTTCGTAGTTCCAAGGAATAAAAATTAGTTTGGAAGATTTCCCCGTGAGGGACGGAGCGTGGGATCGACGGTGCGGCGGGCCCGCGCGATGGGGATCCCCCGGAAAGGAAGGGCCGCCGAGCGTTCGCCCCCCGGCGTAGTGGCCGGCCTGGTCGGCGGGCACCACCCGGCGGCCCGAAACTTTCGGCAGAGGCCTCAGACCCCCTGGTGGCGTAGTGCGTCCGAACAAGTGGGGGGCCTTGGCCCCCCCACCTTGTCAACATATATACTACAATTTGTAAAATGCAGCCTTGGCACAAATTTAGCTAACACTCTTTCGAACGGCTTTCGGCTCCAGCCACTCAGCAGCGCGACTTACAGTCCGCTCGACGAATGAGCTGCGCGAAATTTCGTTGCGACCAATCACAAAAAGGTCAAACCACGGCGTCCATATTATGAGGGGTTTTGTGCGTTACATCCAGATGAGCCATTTGGCAGAGGTCCGTATGCCCGGATATAGGTCTGTATGCCCAATATTGCTCCTACTAGAAAACTCAGCAATTTCCTGTGTTCGCGAGCTCCAGATATAACTGTCGCAAACTTTTGGGCTGTTGGACCAAACTAATTTATCCTGACGAACCAGTTACAAAAGCGCAGGAAGCCCACACGTGGATTTCCTCTGCTCCACCGCCTGTAAGCGATTTTTACCTGCTGTCTGCGGCGAGGTCACTCATCCCCGCGCGCATCACGCTCCCGTGCAGGGGTAGCAGTCAATCTGGAGCTAGTTGAACCCCGCAGGACGTAGTTCGCGAGCTCCGTCCACTGCGCGGCTGCGCAAGTTGTCCCTTTGTAGCTATATACATATTGTGCAACTTCAACAAAAGTTGGTTGTGTAGACTTCAGGCGCCAAGGCACACTTCATCGTTAGGCTAATTGTGAGGTTCCGGGTTCGAGTCTTCCTAGATCTTGTATTATTCTCGGTTTTCTTTTCTTCACCCTTTTGCCAACCTCCATGAATCTATTGGTCGAAACCCTAAAGCTAGCGCGCTCCTTGGCGAGGCTAGCGCCACCTGGCCCTCGGCGGCGGTACGTGATCAGTGATTGGCCATACGCGATACGCGTCGTACGCGGCCCCAGGTGTATAATGTATACTACGCGGTGTATAATGTATTATACGCTAATCGTACGCTAACTGTTGAAAACCCCTTTTTTGGCATGGTTTTGAGGGGTTTTCAACATTCTGAGCAACCAAGCATGGTCTGCTGGTGTTTTTGCCATACCTTTTGGCTATACATGACATATATAGCATGACCTTGGCATTGTCATCACTACCTAGAAATACAAGCATAGTTTCTAACGGTCTAACTTGATAGTTTCTCTTCAAAATCGAGACAACATGCAACTCAGTATCAATACCAGTACGCATCAATTCACAACTCACTGGAAAGGATAATAAATTTGTAGAACTCAAGATATGAATGCACTCTATACATGGAAGCGGCAGAGAACTGTCTTCCAAATATAGTACTTAAAGAGAGCTTGGCCGACTGCCAAGCTGCCAAATATAGAAGTGATAAGAACATTGTGCCATCTGAAAATAAGACATGCTGAAAATAAGACATGGATCTTTCCTACTCGTGGGAGGCCACCATCATTAATTCCAGCTACATCAAGCAAGGACACGTATAGTCGTATACAGGCTACACATGGCTGAAAGCCTGAAATGCAGGGCAGCAGGCTACCAATGTGCACTACATGCTATCATGCATATGCAACCTGCCCCTCAAAGCTGCAGTTCGACCTGAAAACTGAACAATGTCATGTGGTAGGGTGCCCAAATGGCAGCAGCCTGCACGGCAATAGGCCAAAATCACAATGTTCATCACGCTTCCCCCCGAGGCCCCGACAAGCAGCTGCAATAACCGTCACCACAGGTCAGGGCATGGGCTCATTTACTCATCATCATCCTCAAACACCTTGATCTTGTTCAGGGCACGCAGGTTGTGGCAGACATAGACCATGCGGTTAAGGGTCTCATCAGTCATCCTGTTGCGCCTGAGGGACTTGATCCACCCAGCCGTGCTGTTCACACGCTCCACGGCTGAATTGGATACTGGCTGGGCCAGCACCTTGACAGCCACACGCTGCAGCTCAGGGACACCTCCCCCCCAGGTAAGCCACCACTGGTAGGGCTCGACAATGAAAACCCCCGGCTTGCCCTGGACTTCCACGCTGCACAAGTGGGCTTGCCTCCTGGCATCATCAGAGTCAAAGTCTCCCACCTGGTTGAAGTACTGATCCAACTGCAGCATGGCGAGGTCTGCCACAGGCCCAGGGAGTTGGATGGAGACTAGGGACGACGAACAACTGCTGAAGCTGAAAGCGAATGATGATTGTATTAGCAATAATACAATGAGAGAGCAATGGAAGCTGAGGGCTCAGAATGGAACGTCTGGGCAAACTCGGGTGCTGCGGCACTCCCCAGTGCTACGCCTATATGCCTATGGCGGTGCTCCCTGCAGCACCTGCCAGTGGACAACTGGACACTGCAATGCCATGCGACCACGTCACTAGCAACCAGCTAAGACTCGGCCCGTCAGGCCCGGCTACACCGGACCTGGCGGGTCGACCTAGCACCTAGGAACAGTCTGGCACTAACTGCACGTCAGTCCACCTGACGCCTCAGTACCGTACGCCCTGCCGTACAGTACTGAGGTGTCCCGCTCAGCCGCGGTAGGCAATACGCGGCGCGCAGGCCGGAAATCCGTGTGTCAGCCTAAGCATCTCATCTAACTCCCATTATGTTTTCCTTTCAGGTTGAAGGCTAGCAACTTCAAGCCTGATCCTGCCCAGCTAGGAGACTGACTCCAAGCTGACTGAGGTGCTGAGCAACTGACACCCATACTGCAACATCTGGACTGAAAAAGATGGGCCCCAGAACTCGTGCAATACTTGTGATGGCATCACGTTTAGCTCAACATGCCCGGGGAGTTCCTCCTCCTCGCGAGCTCACAAGGGAGATAGCTATGCCTGTCTGCCTATCCAGGGAGCGCATCACCAGCCAAGAGAGCCATTGTAAATAAAAAATGCCAAGGTAACCGTTTAAGAGGTTCCATGTTGTTCCATCATCATCGCCCACTCAGAGAAAAAATACCCAGCCAGGCTGGGTCAACTGAGCTCAGGTTACCTGCAACCTGAGGAGTGACAGGAGGCAGGTTTATTGCACCCTGCACTGTCCATGTTGTACCTGCACAACATGTGAGGACCAGCCACCCCTGCCCTGCACAGAGGGGGCTGAGGTCCTAGTGACAGGTGACAGGACTATGACATCCTGGACCTGGCCACGTTGCACCTGCACAACGTGTGAGGACCAGCCACCCCTGCCCTGCACAGAGGTGACTGAAGTCCCGGTGACAGGTGACAGGAATATTTCATCCTGCACCTGGGCTGAGCACGTTGTACCAGACAACATGACAGCACCCATGCCTTTACTGCCACTGAACAGTAAGGCCAGGTGGCCCAGGATATCCACAGTGAACTGGAGTCCTGGGTAACCACCTGTCAAGGGAGCTTTGACCCTCCACTTGAATGGGAGGCACCTGAGCCACTGAGCTCAAGGCCAATCCACCAAGGCATCCAGCCCTAGTGGAACAGAAAAGTGTGAGATACATCCCATGCCCACCTATGCAGGTGTGCATAACGAAATTCCATGGTTTTTGAAAAAATCGAAACAGACTTTATTGGCATAGGGCACGCAGATGCACGAAAACAGACTCCAACCAACCCCCCTTGCTGGTAGCCACAACCTACCCCTTGGACCTGCCCAAGGGGTACTGGGTTACCTAGGCGGCCCTGGTGAACAGGACCCTGCTAGGCGTCCCCCCGATGGGGCAGGGTTGCCTGCTTGCCATAGGGGTTCATCAAGTGG
This sequence comes from Mesostigma viride, assembly GCA_009746045.1. Classification (NCBI taxonomy): domain Eukaryota; kingdom Viridiplantae; phylum Streptophyta; class Mesostigmatophyceae; order Mesostigmatales; family Mesostigmataceae; genus Mesostigma; species Mesostigma viride. The sequence goes on along the minus strand of RPFO01000901.1, from coordinate 43,762 downwards.
TACAACAGCTGATATTGTTCAGCTGCCTGCTGAGGCACTTTAGTGAGTGCATCAGCAGCGTTGTGTTTGTCCTCCACGTGACGGGTGGACTCCCAGTAGGTGGACTCCTGTTTAAGGACCACCCAGTCAAGATCAGTGTGCACAGCATAAGGGTTAGCAAGGAAACTGAGGACTGACTGGCTGTCAGTGAGCAAGTGTGCCACCACCCCAGCATTGCTGCCTGCTTGCATCTGCAACCAAACCAGCACATGATTCAAGTACCTGGCATGAAGCACTGCTGACACCACTGCCCTGCACTCAGCAGCATTGCTGCTGACAGCCTTGCGTCTATGCAACCGGCTGTACCATGAAATGAGAGACAAGGGTGCATCATCATTCTGCACAAAATACAAGCCTGACTCCCTTGCCTGCAACTTGGTAATCTGCCTGGACTCCATGGAACTATCCATCATAGCTTGGATGTGAATGGTTTTGTGGAGATCCAAGGAGTGCAAGATAAGGGGAGGGCCTTCCTGGAGAGTTTTGGTGATGGCTTTGTGACCTACTTGCATCAAGACATCATCATCAACTCTGCTAACCACAGCCAGGTGAGGTGCACACGTTGAGCACAACCACCCCAGCTTGCCTCTAATGGTGGGACAGGCTCCAGGTTTGATTTTGGTTTGCAAAACCTCCAAGCAGCTGTGCATGTAATCATTGGGAGAGTAAAGTGCACACACCCACTGGTTTTGATGCTGCTGGAGTTGTAACATTGTGCCACAAAATTTTATGGCAGTGGTGCCCAGCTCTACTTGCTTGCCAATCTCAAAATGCTGTGACACTTGTTGAATAAAATCATCTACAGCACGCCTTGGCCCAGCAATCAGCTGATCATCCCCATGCCACACAAAGGTGAGAATGCCATGAGGGTGTGGGACCACAAAGAAGCAAGGGTCTATGTCATCATATCTAGCCCCTAGCTTTTCAAACACAGCCTGAGCTGACATCCTGAAAATTCGAGGAGCTGATTGCAGCCCTTCAACACCTATGTTAGCTTTCAGGTACTGCTGAGGGATGTGTTTTGCCCAAACTCTGGGAGTGGAGACTACATACACCTGACCATGCCACACTTGTTGTGCTATCTCAGGTGAGCCTTTCAAGAAAGCCCTTTTAATGTCTGTAGCCTTACATACATAGTCATCCCCATCATTGAGATGACCCACAAAGACAGACAGCAAGATTTTTAAGGATGTTTGCTGAATGCCTGGCGTGTACAACTCTGCCTCTGTCAGATCAGTGGTGCCCTTGAACTCTGTCACACAAGGTCTAGCATGAAAATGACTGACCCATCTGCTGCTGGCTTATGTTTACACACAAACTTCAGGCGCAAGTGCTTGCACCCTGCAGGCTTTTTGTCAATAGGTGTGACAGGTGGAGTATGAGAAGGACTAAGAGGATCTGGCACTACCCATTCTTCCCTGGCCTTGTTAAAGGCCTCCACCCATTTTAGGAATCCTATGTGTGTGCGACAGTCTTGCTCTATCTGTTCATAAGAAAGAGGAGACATTTTAGCCACATCATGCTTGCCCAATCCAAATGAGTTGGGATGAAGTTTTTGGTTGTGAACCAAGTCTGCCACACAGGGTTCTTGCCCTGGGGCATACTTGGGTGTAGCAAATTTTACAGAAGCAATGTTGGTGTTAAGAAGTTTTTCAAGAGAAATTTTGAAATGATTCAGATCAACACCACCCAGGTCCTGGATGGATAGTCTATCACTGGAGATGAGGACACCAGGGTAACAGAGAAAAGGATCCCCCAACAAAGCATTCCCTTTATAACCTTCCAATACCTGAAAAGGAGTGGGGATACCGAGTATAGTCAACATGACCTGACCTAATACCTTGAGGGATGACTGCCCTGAGAAATCAGCCACATGGTGCCAGGGTGAAGGTTCCAAAGGCATATGGGGCACAGCCAGGGCACTGATAATGCTGACCTGGGCTTGTGTGTCCACTGCAACCATAAATGGGCTATTGTCATGCTGCCCAACCTTCCCCACCTTAGCTGATCCTGCAGCAGTTTGAGCTTTAGCTCTATGAGCTGCTTGTAAAATGCGAACAGCGTCTGCTAGGCTGCGTTTGGAAGGTGCAGCTAGTGGCTGAGCTATGTTCACACTTGAAGAGGTGATAGGTTGCTGATCACCTGTTTTGCCAATGTGACCCTCTGCTGCAGGGGGCCAAGCCTGCAGTGACTGCCTACAATCATCAAGGGTGACCTGGGTGTCACAGTGGGTGTGGCTCTCACACTCACCAGTGGGTGTTCCAAACAACCACTCACTGGGCAACGCTGGGATGCCAGGCAACTGTACAGGGCTGTCGGCCAACAGCTCTTCCTCCTCTGCCACGTCTGACACAGTTGGAAAATACAATTTCATCCTGTGAGGTGAACACCTGTGAATCTTTCCCGTGTCATTGTGTTTAACTAACACTGTCCTGCCAGTGGTGTTAAATTTTAGGATGGTGGCTGGCCCATGCCAGGTACCCACCTTGCCTAGTCCCGACTCCTTGTAGAATAGGACCTGATCCCCTTCTCTGAAGGTGGGACGTGGATGCTTTGCATCCTTGACAGCTAACCTGCTAGCTGTCTGTGCTCGCTGTGCGTTGTATAGGGCTAGTACCTCAGGTGGATAAATGCCTGCATGCAATCCATCTGGTGTAATGATCACCCCTTGTGGGGTTTTCATGAGTGGCCTCCTGTTGAGGACTTGGCACAACCTGGTGGACCACAGAGCTCTGTCAGCATATGACCCACTGTCAGCCAGCAGATTGCCATCTTCTTGGCTACAAGGGTTTTAATGGACCTGATGGCCCTTTCAATAATGCCTTGCCTCTCATGATCTTCTAGCCCAGCCAGATCAATAGCCTCACACCCTGGTTCATTGGCAAGACACGTGAACTGCTGATCCAGTAACAATGCCTCCACAGGGTAGTACCTGGCCTGAGCAATCAAGAGAGCCCTGAGCAACTGTGTCTTGTCCATTCCAGGTAATGGTTCAATGGTTGTGTACCTTGACCATGCATCTTTAAGTGCCAAGTAAGATTGTCCTTTGACATGAAAGACATCTCCTACCACCCTGCCCTTGCATTTAGGTGGGGTAGCTACATGCCACTTAGGGGGTTTGGGTGCATTGAACTGACAATGCTGGCAGTGGGATCTGACCACCTGGCATGCACGTCTGAGTGCTGCCCCCCCTATTGCTGCTGCCACCACCTCTGCACTCACTTCATGCCCATAAAGGAAATGCAACTGCAAAGCAAGCTCCTGAAAACTGATATGAGCATCCTCTGATGGGACACTCTGCACACCTTGGGAACCATAGATGTGTAGGTTGGTTTAGAGACATAATCTTCTGAAACCAGCTGTAGCACCTTTCCAGAACTGCTCACTGCTCTGACAGTGGGGCATGCAGATGAAAGAGGTGAAGCAGGCACACTCAAGCCAGCATGAGAGGGAGACTCACACTTCTTGCCGTAAGGAGGCCGCTTGCAGTCCTTGGGGTCACCGTGGGGCGGCCCGTGGCACTTGTGGCACAGGACGTCCAAATGCTTCAGCTCGTCCACGTTCTTGCGGCAGGTGGGTCGCTCATGGTACCGCATGCCACAGCGGGTGCACCGCTGAGAAGACTTGTCCTCCTTGTCCTGCTTGTTGTTGTTGTTGTTGTTGTTGTTGTTGTTGTTGTTGTTGTTGTTGTTGTTGTTGTTGTTGTTGTTGTTGTTGTTGTTGTTGTTGTTGTTGTTGTTGTTGTTGTTGTGTTGTTGTTGTTACTGTTGCTGTTGTTGTTGCTGGAGCTGCCCCCCTTGGAGGGAGACTGCCCCTTACCCTTGCCCTTGCCCCAGCCCCTGCCCTTGCCCTTGCCCTTGCCCTTGCCCTTGCCCTTTCCCTTTCCCTTAAACAATTGTCCCAGCAGGGACTTCACTTCTGCCATGGTGACAGGCCTCTTGCTCCTGTCTTCCCTCTCCCTATCCTCCTCCTCCCTCTCTTCCCCCCTGACCCTCTTTACAGAGGTGCCCATGGCCCCCTGGCTAAGGGGAGCCAAGGCCAGCTTGATATAATCCAATGCCTCCTTCATGTCCTCCCAGTACTTTGCCATTCCTGTTGCAAGCATAGCGTAGGTGTTTTTGTCAAGTTTGAGTTTCTCAAGGAAGGAACGCAGCAAGAACTTGTGATCTAGCTGCTGGACATCAGGACGTGCTTTGATGGCTAGCTCATATTTCTTTGTCTCAGCCACATAGTCCACTGATGTGACCCTGTATTCCTCTACCCACCTGAATGCCCCATAGATGTCCACAGATGAGGGGGTGGAGAGGAGGTCAGTTAGCTCCTTCATGAAGCCTCCCAAACTGCCCTAGCCTGCGTGTCCTGCCACTTGGGATACCTACGCTGGAAGACAAGGATGAGATTCTGAATCTGAGAGGAGGACTGATGGTAAAAATCCCCCTGCATGAGAGATCCAAACCAATTCTTGACATTCAGTTCCTCCCTAGCCAGCTGAAGAGAGAGAAGTGCATGATTCCCCTGCTCCCTAGTATACCCCTCAGGCAGCCCCCTGACATTAATCCTATCCACAGGACGGTTTTCATTGTAAGTGGGCAACCTAGAGGGGGATGCAGGGGGAGAGGGAGAAGATGGTGTTGCTGCTGCAGCATTCACAGGAGAGACATGCTGAGAGGGAAGTGCTACTTGAGTGAGCTGAGCAGGAGGGCAAGCATGGGCTGTGTAGGAGGGTTAGGCAACATAGGGGTGGGCTGGGTGGGGGTGTGAGTGTGTGTCACTTCCCGCCTCCTGCTGCGGGCCTCCTCCCAATCATGGAAGGTGGGAGAGAGGGACACTTCATCGTCAGTAGGGTTAGTAAAATCATGATGCAGCCAGGTAGGCAGCCACCTACCCGCCCCTGCCAGGATGGCATTGTGCAGGAGCTCCAGGAGCGCACCAGGGAACCCTGTTACCCTGCACCCTCCTTCCTGAGAGGAGGGCCTGCAGGGCAGGCAGCAAGTCGTCACACACCCTGCGTGTGTCTGCATGGAGGTTGGGCAAGCCCAGGATGTGCGTGATAATCGCACACACCAGGCTGCCCGCCTCCGCGACGTGCATCTGCTGGCTCCGGTCGGCCAGCCCACGGAAGGAGGCTGTGGCTGCCTGTATGGCACGCCACACGGCCTCATCACCCAGGGTGATGAAGTCCCGACCTTCCAGGTCGCCTCCAGCTGTGCTGGCTGCTGCCCAGCCCTGGTGGGACCCTGAGGCCCCTCCGGCCCTGCCAGGGACTTGTCCTGTTGCGGCTAGAGGGGGCCTGCCCCCCAGAGCCGCTGGAGGTGCCCGTGACACCCTCCATGGGGGCTGCATCCCCCGCCAGCGCCGGAGGCGCCGGCGTCGCTGCCGGGGTCCCTGCGACCCCGGGAGCTTGCGTCGCCGCCGGGGTCCCTGCGACCCCGGTGGCCTCCTCAGCCACCTGGCCCCCCACGCTGGGCGGGGGAGCCCGCGGCTGAGGTTGGACCCTCTGACCTGCCAGAGGGTCCTGGGTGGTTTCACCACCCATGGGCGTGGTAGGGGCGTCTGCCGCCCCGCGCTCCGTCGCAGGCGGCATCGCAGCCGCCTCACGCCTCTCCGGGCCCCAGCCAACTGGCGTGACTTGGGGCCACGGCCCCAACGGAGTCAGCGTGATCTCCTGCGTGGCGACCACGCGCAGCGCCTCTCTCTGACGCTGCCTGGACGCCCACTGATCAACAGTGCCGGGGTTTCGCCTCGGCCTATTGGTGAAACACCAAGCCAAACTGCCACCTGGATCAGGTGGAACTGCATCCGCAACGATTCTCGATCATCGTTGCGTCCGATGAACCTCAATCGCATGGATCGGCTCATCTGCCGTCAACTGGAAACGTTGCCGAATGATCCAGCCGTTCACCGAAATGAACGCTGGGATGTCGTCCTCCCCAATGGGGAGATAATGGGGTGCGCGCCCGAACACGACCGGGGGCGGAACATGTTCCCCATACCGGTCAATGTCCATGATGGCCATCTGTCGGCCCACGGAAAGATTGCCGGACGTCGCAGGTGTCTGCGACGAAAGCTCGAGCGAAGGCCGAGGCCTCGCAGGCTGCACCTCCCCATCCTCCTCCGAGGAATCACTCCGCTCACGACCCCCGTCACCTGCGACGGGGGAATTATGTGCCCGGGGGACCTGCCCCCCAGGTGCCATGGCGGACGAACCGCCAGTGGCAAACGGACGACCGCTCGCCATCCCCCGGGCGCCGGGCCCCACCTGCGGGGTCCGACGCCTGGGGTGGTCGGCGACCACCGTGCGGAAGGTGACGTTGGGCGTCACCCTCGCATCGTTGGTGGAGGGCGTGCCCTCCGGCGAAAGTCGGGGTGAGGTGCGCCTGGCAGGCGCCTTCCCCTTGTTGTTGTTGTTGTCGCCGTTGTTTGAAGCCATATTTTTTGCTTTTCGAAAAAAAATAACGAACTTTTCAGTCCAAGTTGGATGGAGACTAGGGACGACGAACAACTGCTGAAGCTGAAAGCGAATGATGATTGTATTAGCAATAATACAATGAGAGAGCAATGGAAGCTGAGGGCTCAGAATGGAACGTCTGGGCAAACTCGGGTGCTGCGGCACTCCCCAGTGCTACGCCTATATGCCTATGGCGGTGCTCCCTGCAGCACCTGCCAGTGGACAACTGGACACTGCAATGCCATGCGACCACGTCACTAGCAACCAGCTAAGACTCGGCCCGTCAGGCCCGGCTACACCGGACCTGGCGGGTCGACCTAGCACCTAGGAACAGTCTGGCACTAACTGCACGTCAGTCCACCTGACGCCTCAGTACCGTACGCCCTGCCGTACAGTACTGAGGTGTCCCGCTCAGCCGCGGTAGGCAATACGCGGCGCGCAGGCCGGAAATCCGTGTGTCAGCCTAAGCATCTCATCTAACTCAGGGCCATGCACCTTCTTGCAGCATTCGCGAAAGCCCTTCATGACCTCTCCATTGGACTGTTGATTGTGCCCTTTCCAGAAGGACGGGTCGAGCACGTAGCCCGCCCCGTGGATGATGGAGTACATGTAGTCCCACCGTTTGCGGACCGCTACAGCCAGCCTTGCCTTCACGGTGGGGGGGAGTGACAAATCCTTGCCCCCGACGAACTCGTTGAGCTCAAACATGCGGTGGTAGACCTTGCCCGTGCCCGGTCTGTCGCTGTCAAACAGCTTGAGCACCTCGTTCAGGGGCTTGAACAGCTCCACCAGCATCTTGACCCTGGGGAAGAAGGTGGACTCCTTGATGATGCCAGCCACCTTGTCGAATGTGATAGTACCACGATCCCCTTTGTTGGCCGCGGCAGCCAGCTGGTCGTTCTCGAATGTCACCATGAGGTTTGCCTTGAGGTCATGCACGCTCTCCGCTGAAAGAAATCTGGCAATGATGACAAGTGACAAACATATGGCACATCCCAGTGTGGCAGTGTCCCACATGTGTGGTTACCAGGAACATGTTATAACCATTGCACCGTAAAGCGAAGACAAGGTATTCGATTATCGGGTACGTAATAATGGCAGGTGATACGAATGAGGGAAACCTTTAATGAAAGCATACAGGCAGGCAGTCGACATCCCAAGCAGGATAACCCTCCTAAACAACAACCCCTCGCGGGGGGCGCGTGAAAACGGCAAAGGCAAAGCGGAGCCCGCCGCCTTTGGGCGGGCGGAGCGGAGCTGTTTCACGCGCCCCCCGCGAGGGGAAATTTTTTTTGGAAAATGGGGCAAACCATGGGGGTTTTCTTGAACATTTAATGTAATTCTCTACCTTGTACCAAACCGGGTCTCCGCGTGCTTCTTCAGGCACTTTGGCTTGGCAGTGCCGTCGTTCGCCCTCACACGCATCATGAAGCAGTTCACCTTCTCATGGCTGAGCACGTAGGTGACCACCGTGTCCACCTTGTCAAGCGTGTCCGCGATGATTGACTCCTTGTACATGTCCTCCATGAGGAGGTCGATGCAGTGCGCGGCACACTTGGAGGTGATGATGTGGGGAAAGTCAGCCACCACGAGCTCCTTCATCTTCTCCATGGAGTTCGTGGTGTCAGAAATCAGCTGCACCACGTTCTCCGGGCCCACCTCGCGAAGGCGGTCACACAGCAGGCCAGCCATGTACTCGGAGGTCTTTTTCTCGCCAGTGGCGTTGTCCAACCCCACGAAGTGCACAAAATCAGGCAGGTGGAACACATTCATGATGAGTGACTGTCCAGAGCAGTCCTTCCACCCATCAACACCAAATGTGCCTCCCGTCCTTTCAGCCAGCTCCAGGCGCTTGCTCACGTCCTCCTCCACCTTAGCAGCCACGCGGGGTGCATCGCGTCTCTGCATTGTGCGCTGGTCCGGCGGAATTTATCCCAGCTGGCTGCACATGCCCCCCCTGCTGATCTTGGTGAGAGCAGCCCGGAATACTGGGTTGCCGATGACATGGAAGGGCACGCCAGCGCAAATGAATGCCTTGCACAGCTCCTCGTCCAGCTGCTCTTTGCTGAGCCCATAAGCTGCGGGCAAATTACCGTCGGTGGATTTGCTCTTTGATGATCCGCTTGGCCCAGCCGCCCCAGCAGCGCGCCCCGAGTCGGTGTTGCTGGCATCAGTGGCATGAACGGACTGCCAGTCCAAGCCGTCGGTTTCTACAACGTCTGGAAGCATGATGCGTTTAAACGCCGCCCGCACATCAGCCTGCTTCTTGGCGTCACTAGTCGCCTTCCGTTTCTTGGCAGTGCTATCCTTCTCCGCCTGCTCAATCAGCATCTTGTAACGGAGTACCGGCGGTGGCTTCTTGCAAGGGCACACTTTTGCGTCCTTTGCGTACGAGCCGCCCAGGAGATGGCACCTTGCTCGGGTAGAAGAACCACTGAACTTTGCCTGGCAGAGTGAGCACTCCATGAAGTACTTATTTGTCGGCAGCCCGTTCTTGAGGATGCGCTCTTTGGTAACGTATGTCCAGACAGTTTCGGATGCGGCCTCTTCTTCATCGGGCCGCACATCATCATTGTGTTCCATTGACTCCTCACTCGCGTCAGCCATGCCTGGATGTCGATATGCTACGCACTGATGTTGCTGGCAGACAAAGAACCCTTGTCACCTGTTGTCTTTAGTCTTCAGCCTTCCCGCCTTCACATTCCCGCCTTCACAAGTCACGATTCGAACGCTTTCTTGCATTATACACTAGCTAGCTCATCACGCAATTATTTGTTCCTACTACAGGTCGGCGCGCCGCAGTCTAGGCAAGCAAATGCACCCACCTCGTAAGCCAACAATATGCCAAAAAATACGCGAAAATACGCAAAAATACGCAAAAATACGCGTTTGCGTATGAAAGTACCCCATTTTCATACGCGCCGCGTGCGTATCGCGTATAATACGCTTCATACGGCGTATAATACGGCGTATGGCCAATCACTGTACGTGATGTCACGCATCTCCCTAGCCGGGGCTCCCTGGCCGGGGACCGGCCACAAAAAGTACAAGCTCCAATGTCGCGGGCGAAGCCCGCAAAACTTGTAAAAAATTAAAAATCCGTCAATCCATCCATGCATCCATCCACCGTGTGCTCACGTGACGCAGTCACGTGTCTATTAATTAATCCACCGTGTTTGTCCCGAATTTGCAAGCAGAAGGGTGAGGTTCTTCCAAAAATTGGCTCCGCCGTAGAGTTTTAACGGGCAAGTTGCAAACACGCATGTTACTTGATAAGGCCGTACACGTGAGAAAACATAGGTAGGAATACAAGGCGGGGGGGGCTCCGCCCCCCCCGACCCCCCTGGTTTTAAACGGGTGTCCCGGGGTTGGACCCGGCAGGGAGGCTAGAGCACGGTGGTGAAACTAGCCGAGACCGGCGTACAGTGCATGGCGGCGAGGGACGCGAACAGATAGGAAACCATGCATGGCTATGACACAAAACCAACTCAGGCTTGCGTCTACCCAGCTAAATTAAATCAGATCAGTAGGGTAGACAGTGTTGCACGGATGCAACATTGCGGTTGGTATTAAATTACAAGTTTTGCGGGCTTCGCCCGCGACATTGGAGCTCGTACTTTTTGTGGCCGGTCCCCGGCCAGGGAGCCCCGGCTAGGGAGATGCGTGACATCACGTACCGCCGCCGAGGGCCAGGTGGCGCTAGCCTCGCCAAGGAGCGCGGGCTAGCTTTAGGGTTTCGACCAATAGATTCATGGAGGTTGGCAAAAGGGTGAAGAAAAAAAACCCGAGAATAATACAAGATCTAGGAAGACTCGAACCCGGAACCTCACAATTAGCCTAACGATGAAGTGTGCCTTGGCGCCTGAAGTCTACACAACCAACTTTTGTTGAAGTTGCACAATATGTATATAGCTACAAAGGGACAACTTGCGCAGCCGAGCAGTGGACGGAGCTCGCGAACTACGTCTTGCGGAGTTCAACTAGCTCCAGATTGACTGCTACCCCTGCACGGTAGCGCGATGCGCGCGGGGATGAGTGACCTCGCCGCAGACAGCAGGTAAAAATCGCTTACAGGCGGTGGAGCAGAGGAAATCCGGCACGTGTGAGCTTCCTGCGCTTTTGTAACTGGTCTACCTTACTCATGTGTTCCGGTTCAGTCCACAGGCTCAGCCGGCAGTTCATCTCCGACCGCGACAAGCTCTTCACGGCCAAATTCTGGCAGGAGTTCTTCGAGCGGTTGGGCACCAAGGTATCATTAGGCACGGCCTACCACAGCTCGTCGTCGCACATGGTGGAGCGGCTGAACCGCACGGTGCAAGAGACCATGCATGCGCCATAACACCGACGCGGTGGGTAGCAATTGGGAGGAACTCCTGGGGTTGGTGGAATTCTCCTTGAATCATGCCCCCCAGGCTGCTCACGGGTTCACTCCCTTTTTCCTCAACTCCGGCCGACATCCCCTCACCCCGCCCGACTTGCTCCTGAGTCCAGAACGTGGTGAGGATCAGGTCAAACGGGATACCCTGCAAGGGGTCGAGCGGCTGCTGCAACGGATGCACCAGGCGCATAACAGTGCCGTCAAGGGTTATCGAGCAGCGGCAGAACGGTACATGGCCAGAACAGCAGGGAAGTGGGATGCTCGGACGCCGCCCATTGAGGTGGGCGACTGGGTCCTGGTGGAGGGCCCGCAGATCGGACGGTTTTCTCATAAGGTGGAGAAGGAACTGAAGACTAAGCTCCGTCCAATGTTCTTGGGCCCCTACAAGGTGCTTGACAAGTTCGACGATGTCATGTTCCAGGTGGACATACCTGTGTCATGGAACCTCACTTCCAACCGGTTCCATCGCGACCAGCTCAAGCTGTATCACCAGAACAACATCCAGGGCCGGGTGAAATCCCCAAGCCCCGCTGGAGTTCAATCCGGACACGGGGGAACAGGAGGACGAGGTGGCGGAGATCGTGGGGCACAGGGATGTCAAGAGAGGACGTGGGGCCCAACGACAATATCGCGTGCGCTGGAGGTTTGCACAGCATGAGTCAGAGGACTCCTGGCGCACCGCGACTGAGTTAGCCGGGTGCGCCCGATTACTAGAGGCGTACAAGAAGACGCACCACTTACGATAGAGGACTCACCACGACGTAGGAAGTAAGGGTGAGGGTTGTGTGTGAGCCAGGTATCAAGGTGCACGTCGACTGACGCTTCTTTTGTTGTGTATTGCACATGCAGAGGGACGCCGCGGAGGCGCTTCCCAGGAACCAGCCGATCCAACGCCGCGGAGGCAGCACGGACACTGAGTTACCTGATGCAGAGGGGGCGCAGAGCGACGGGGATTTAGTCGACCTGGAGATGCCGGATCCTGAGTCCCCTGTGCAGAACCTTCAGCAGTTTGGACCGGTCACGGAGATAAACGAGGAGACCTTCAACCCTCGTCTGTTTCTGCATGACTACGGCAAGGGTGACGAGACATTATTCGAGTGGCGGCGTCGGCGCCATAATCAGATGCCATCCGACCATCGGGCCGACTCGATCCTGTCGCGCGTCAACCGAGTCCCGTTGGAGCAATTTCGGTTGTTCCTCCGGAGCAATGTGGGGATCAAGGTGGAGACCCGCACCGCAGTACGCGACGGTGTGGTGGTAGGCACGGCCTGGGATACTCACGATCGAGCGGAACTGTCCGCCTGTAACAAGTGTATCACCACCGTCGAGGCAGGCCTGGCCTACCCGCGACTCCTGCTATTCCTAGTCCCAAAGCCGGCGCGGGACCTCTTAAGGTACCGGTTTCCTCGGTATCTTCCCTTGGACACGGCGTTGCGGGGGGAAAATGTTACGTCGCGTAACAATTCGTTGTAGTTACGGACGTAAATTAGGTCTTTTGCCTCAGTTGTCCCTAGGTTTACGTGTAGCTCCTACCGGGACACTATTGTCCTCGTAACAGTACTGTGGTACATTGGGTGCCTTTGGGCGCCGCGCCGCGTACTTTACTAGTGGTCCTGATCCTTTGGTAGAATGTAGTGGACCAGCGTGCATCTGTAGGCGAGGGCCATGTCGGCCCGAGCGTGTTGGACCGTTGGTGACCATTTATGCACGTTCTACCCCTCGTGTGTGCACTCGGCGTGTGTTAAATGAATTAACACATATAGGCTTGGGTCACGGCAGTGTAGGGTGTTTCCTTCCTCTATTCCTGGAGTAAACGGGTTTTGGTAAATGGTTGTATGGCGTATTACAGTAACACATACGTTAATGCATTGAGATCAGCTCCGTCACGTTCGTCTTTCGCTAGGGGTTTGAGTAGAGGAGGCCTGACCAGTTTAGGTAGCATCAGGCCCATTAGAGGTAGAGGTGGCGGTAGAAATTTAGGACGTAACAATGGTTCCGGAGGAACTTTCGTAGGTAGAGAACGAGACGACGGTCCTTTGTCACATACGCCTTTGCAAGAACCCTTCCGCGTCCAGGGATACGAAGACGACACCTTCTTGACAGGTAATGGGCGGGTCGCCTTCAAGCTGGGAGAGTAGTGCTGCCCGGTTCGGGACACGCTCTACCTAGATGCTAGACCTGCTCGCAGCGGATAAACCCTTTCGTAGATAGCCTGTCTTTCGCCTTGTTTTCCTGCTTACGGTTGCTTCCTGTCGTAGATAGGGGATTATTATTGTTCGGATCGGCCAGCGTGAGACGATTAGCGTCGCAGTAGCCTACACCTTTTTCCTTCGTGCTGCTGTTTTATTAGACGGCCGCACCCACAGAGATACGGGTCGCTGCTTTAGGACGAGCGCTGGACTATTCGGTCGCTGATTTAGGACGAGCGCTGGACAATTCCGCCCTCATGCTGCTTTCGGTGATCCAGATCGCCCAGATAAGTCGCCTACCCCTTCTTCTAGCGTGACGTCACAAGACCCACCAGGTGCGTTACCATGAGCCAACGTCGTGTTTTTACTGCGCCTTCCCATTCGTCCAGTGACAATAGCTTAGCTAAATATTACGTAGTTATTACCCCTCAATGGTCAGCCATTTTCCTCTCTTGGTCAGATGCTAGGAAGATAGTGCAAAATCGTACATATAATGTAGTTAGGTATAAGAAATTTGTTACCTTCGAGGAAGCCCAACAATTCCTTATAGACCATAGTGTATCAGATTTAGGCCTACACGTACGTTCTACTCCTCATGGTCGCCCTCCTGTAGAAGCTCTAGATTTTGCTACCCCTCCTTCGTCTCCCCCTAAGCGGGCTGCATCCTCATCTAGCTTAGATACTCCTCTCACCTTAGAATTCGGTTCCCTATCCATTACTGTTGTTAAAAAGGATTGATTTAAATTGTTTCCTTCTTTTAGGACATTAAAAGCTTTTTCTTTTCTTTCCTTGCCTTAAATTAGGCCTTGTCCTTTATCCTTGTTGCTTTCAGTTAGATTCCTAATCATTTACTTAATTAAAAATGGATCCAGTGGGTGGTAACATGTCGCCTATACCTACCAACACTCCTACTATGAGTAATAATAATAATAATACTAACAACCATAACAACAATCGTGGTAACCGACGGGACTCACTTGAAACGGTGCACCATCTCACTCCTCAAGGTAATCTTCGTACCTCACCTCCTTCTCCTGTTACTGGTGGTCGCCGTCGTCCCTCACTTACCCCTCCTACCTATGAACAACGTATGTCAGATTTAGTGATGACCCTTCCCTTACCCTGAACCAGGCCCCTGCCCCTCCTGCAACCTTGGCTCAACCCTCCAGCAGGTCCTCACTAACTAACAATGTTTTCTAGGCCTCCTTCCCACCCTGTGCCTTCCATGCCTGCTTTTAACACGGGTCGTGCCTCTGCCCCTGTCGGCCCTTCTGGGCGCCCTAGTGCAGTTCCCTTTTACCCACCTGCTTCCTGGTCCTACCCTGAGACGGCCTATGAGGCAGCCCAGGTCCCTACCCGTGTGGCTGATTTAGAAGTTAATAGTGATTTCAGCACCATGCCCCTAGATGATAGAAATTATGATCATTTTGCCTACTCCTCTCTTCGTGAGCAATATACTGTCCCCTTCTCTTATGGGCACCAGCCTGAAACGGTGGCCCCTTCTAGACCCCTACCCAAGACTTTCCTCTTCCTTCCTTCTATCCCGCTTATGTAGCAGTGGAAGATAGTGGCCCTATGGGAAAAACTGACTCTTCTAATCCCCCTAAGCCCCCTGCTCTTCCCCTCTTTGCTAACCTTCCCAAGCTGGATGTCAAGTCTACCCCTCAACAGTTTTTCACCTTTATTATGTTGCTTACCCAGAACACAGAGTCGTGGCAGAATCATAATAGATGGCGTCTCTCTGATGCTGTATTAGTTCCTCACTATCTTACAACCTGCATTACTCCTGAGCTTGCTAACCTCATTCAGTGTGAGTCTTTGGCCTCTCATGCCTACCCTAACTCTGTAGCAGAATTGTTTAAGCGTTTAGAGAACCATTTAGTCCCTCCTGATTCAGATTGGCAGGATAGATTAGCCTTTGGTACCTTGCAGCAGGGTACTAAATCATTTAAGGAGTATATGAAAGAGTTTGATGCTCAGATGGTACGAATTAGGGATTTGTCGGGTGCAGAAGTACGTGCTCGCTTCCTCCAAGGCCTCAGTAGACCTTTATTACGTGAAGTCAAGCGCCAGTTCTCTGCCTACCGTTTTACTGATCTGCCCCTCAAGCATGTGCGCCAGCATCTCTTGCGAGTAGCAGATTTCTTCACCACTCCTTCTCTCCCTACCCGTTCCCGTATTAATAATATTATCCTTACCCCTGAGGAGGAGAACTCCTATGTAGAAGAATTAGATATCTGCGTTGCTGATCTTCAGCTCTTGATGTCTCTCATATCACATGCTATCATTGTAAGGAAGTAGGTCATCTTAAACGTGAGTGCCCCAAGTTCCTTTCGGGTGCTCCCCCTCATCCCGACGCTCGCCCTCCTCGTACCCCTCAGCGTGCTCCTATTCGTCCTACTTCAGGACGCATTCCCTCAGCTACCCCTAGTAGGCTGAATGCTGTGCAGGCAGGACCCCCAGGGTTCCCCTATGATAATCAGGCTCCCGCACCCTCTTCGCTCCCTCGTGACCCTCCAGCAGTGGCTTTTTCGCCAGGGTCTTCTTCGGGGTTAGTTCCTATGGATTTGGGGGGGAGGGGGAACAGTAGGCCTGTCAGCCGGGGGTAACCTGGACAGGTCCTTAGATAGTACCCCAGATAAAAATTTTTGCCTGCCTGTTTTTATAACCTCTGTAGGAGCTGAATCTTCCCTACCACTACGTGTGCGTCCTCTTATGTTCTTGAATGGTGGTTTAACCGTTCCCCACACTGTTGTAGACCCTTTCTTGCATGCTGATGAACTTTGAATGTCTCTGTGTTGGTAGATAGCGGTGCGGCTAGCTCCTTTGTGAGCGAGGCCCTAGTTAGGCGTTTAGGACTAGTCCCTACCCCTCACACCAAACCTGTCACTGTTCATTATGCTGATGGTCGCACCAGTCATTCCCCGGGTACGGTGTCCCTTCCCCTGGTCATACAAGGACGTACTGTCAACCTGACGGCCACTATAGGCCCTATCACTACCGCTGATGTATTACTAGGATTAGATTGGCACCAGGATAATAAGATTACTATTAATTATGATACCATGGTCATTTGGTTTCCAGATAGCTCTTACTGGGTACCGGAACGTCATTATAGATTGGAAAATTTATCCTTGGTAGATATTACTCCTCCTACACCTGTTGATCCTCCTGTAAGACCTATACCTGAAGTATTAATGTCCAATGATGAGTTGCGTTCTGAATTAAAGGAATATGGATATTTATTATGTATGTTCCTTCAGTTAGAAGTACAGGAGATACCTATCACTAATAATAGTGTGGATATAGATATAAACACAGTGGATACAATAGGAGTGGGATTTACTGAAAATGAAATAGTAAGATACATGGCTGTGATAGATTCCTCAAAAGTTTTTGAAGAAAAGACTCCTTCTTATCCTCCTCCTCGTTCTGTTTTACACCGTGTAGTTATCAAGGACGGTGCAGTTCCTACGCACTCTCCGATGTATAGAATGGGCCCTACCGAGTTAAAGGAACTAAAACAGATTTTAGTGTCACTATTAGAAGCAGGATTGATAGAGCCTAGTAACTCTCCCTACTCAGCTGGTGTCCTGTTAGTTCCTAAGCCAAATGGCAAGTTTCGCCTAGTTACTGATTATAGGAAGTTGAATGATATTACTGTGAAGTCTAAATACCCTCTACCTCGTATTGATGATATATTTAATAAGGTTAAAGGTTCCACTTGTTTCACAGTACTGGATTGTGCGGATGGTTTTTGGCAGTTGCGGATAGCTCCTGAGGATTGCCATAAAACCGCCTTTGCTACCCCTTTTGGTCATTACCAGTTTAGAGTAGCGGCTATGGGACTCTGTAACTCGCCTGCCTCTTTTCAAATGTTAATGAATGAAGTGCTTAGACCTGTTATGGGAAATTCTCACCTTCCTCAGGTGTCCTCTGATTTAAAGGATCCTTCCTTCTCCTCTGTTTCTTTATCTGAGCATGACCGTTCTTGTGCTCAAGCTTACTTAGATGATATTCTTATTTACTCTCCTGATTTTGAAACGCACCTACGTGATTTAAAGAAAGTATTAGAAATAATGGCTGAAAATTCTTTGTGGGCGCGCCGTGCTAAAGTTCGTTCGGGTAGGAGTGTCCCATTTTTAGGGCACGTTCTGTCAGATGCCGGGGTCGCTACCGACCCGGATAAAACTAAGTCAATTCAGGAATGGCCTACCCTACCGACGTTAAAGGTGTACGTAGTTTTCTAGGAATTGCTTCTTACTATAGGCGTTTTATCCCGCGTTTCGCAACTATAGCAGCCCCTATTAATCATTTATTAAAGAAGGATATCCCCTTTGTTTGGAGTAGTGAATGTCAGTCGGCTTTTCAGTGTCTAAAATCCCTACTCCTTTCCCCTCCTGTACTCATCCTACCGGATACTACTAAACCCTTTGTTGTAGCTACAGATGCTAGTAAGGTAGCTATAGGGGCGTCCTTCTCCAGGATCAGGGTCAGGGCTTACAGCCAATTGAGTATATCTCTAGGACAATGCTCCCTGCGGAGCGTAACTATCCCGTACACCAGCAGGAACTCTTAGCGGTGGTGTATTGTTGCCACGCGTGGCAGCACTTTCTTAAAGGTGCTCAATTTGATGTCTGCCTGAATGAACCCTGTGAGCTAGATCCTTATAGATTAGTTATCCAAACGGATCACCGTCCCCTTACCCATCTTCTCTCCCAACCCAACCTTACCCCTCGGCAAGCGCGCTGGATGGAATTTTTAGCACAGTTTTCCCCTTTTAAACTTCAGTATGTTAAGGGTGTAGATAACATAGTACCAGATGCACTCTCTCGTCGTGCAGATTACTCCTTTTTCGAGGACCTTGATGTTCTCAATACTACTCTAGTTCCTACTACTATGGGTGTAACCCCTTATGGTGAACTACCTGATGATGAATCCTATGCCTACCTCTTTCATACAGCTGTTCGCATGCCTGATCTCCTTTCTCACGTAGGACTCTCTCTCCCGTGTGAGGCCCTTCCCGTGGCCTCGGTGGGGGGGGAGGGGAAAAATAAAATTTCTATACCGCTTAGCCATATAGCGACTAGGTCAGGAAAGTCTTATGAAAACATAGTCCCTCTAGGACCTCCCCTTCTCTTTGGCAAGGCGGTAGGAGATCTCTTTAAACCTGTTCTGGATACCTCTGTAGCGATGCCTACCTCTGATCTTGAACGCCTTATTAGTAGATTTACGGCCACTGAGCCGGAAGCATTAGCTGCCATTGCTGCACATCCCCAACAATTAGGCAAGCACCCTTGTAAATTTGTAGGTGGGTTTTTATATGTGCAGATAGCAGATTCTCCCCCTCAATGGCGCCTGTATGTCCCTCCTATCTGTCGCTCCTCCTTGCTCTTTGAGTTGCATGACTTAGCTGCTCATCAGGGTGGTAAACGGGTACGGGACCTAGTAGCCCGCTCTTATTACTGGCCTTCCCTTTATAAGGATGTAGATGAGTATGTTAGAACTTGTCAATCTTGCCAGGAGATGAAACCCAATAACGTAGGACAGATAGCAGAACCTAGGACCTTGCCTGACCCCATCATGCCGTGGGATTCTATCATGATGGATTTTGTAGGACCTTTTAGAAAGAATGATAGGGGCAATGCCCAATCCTTGTGTTCATAGATCGTTTTACTCGTATGTGCCATCTCGTGCCGTGTCCTTTAGAACTCACAGCACGTGATTGCGCACGCCTATACCTCAATAATGTATACAGATATCATGGTTTGAGTAGGCAGTTTATTAGTGATAAGGATAAGTTATTTACCTCAGATTTTTGGCAGCAGTTTTTCGCTGCCATCGGTACCAAGGTTACCTACGGTACTGCCTACCACTCCTCCTCCTCTCATTTAGTAGAGCGTCTTAATAGGGTAGTGGAAGAAGCGCTTAGGCACTATGTTAATGGCTCGGGAAGTGATTGGGAGGATTATTTATGTTTGGTAGAGTTCTCCCTCAACAATTGCCCCCAGGCTGCGCATGGATATACGCCCTTCTTCCTAGATACTGGTAGACAGCCTCTTACCCCTACCTCTCTCTTAGCTAGTCCTCTACGGGACAAGGATGATGTGTCCCGAGATACTGTAGAAGGTGTACAGTCCTTACTAGATAGAATGAAAACTGCTCATGACCACGCGATCTCAGGGTACCAAAAAGCTCAGTCTAAGTACCTTGCTAGGTTGCGTGCCTCCTTAGATAGAAGAGCACCTGAGATAGAAATAGGAGATCTAGTATTAGTAGAAGGCCCCCGTGTTGGCCGTTTTGCTCATAAGTTTGAAGCAGAACTTAAGGTCAAACTTAGGCCCGCCTTCTTAGGACCCTTCCATGTGTTGTCTAGAGTAGGAAATTTCTTATATAAAGTCGATATCCCTACCTCTTGGCAGACACATTCAAACACCTTCCATAGAAGCCAGCTGAAACTGTACCACCCTAGTACGTTCGCTGGTAGAGAGCTAGCGCCTGCCCCTTTAGAGCATAACCCTGACACTGGGGAAGTAGAAGACGAAGTAGAAAGCATCGTGGCCCATAGAGATATCAAAAAGGGCCGCGGTACCCAGCGTCAGTATAAAGTGAAGTGGATGTATGCTCGTAGTGAAGTAGATAAGGTCTGGTATACGGAGAGTGAGCTAGATGGGTGTAGTCGCCTGCTGCAGGAATATAAAACCCTGCACAAGCTCTAGTTGTAGACCTTCTCCTCTCTTATGTTATGTCTGCTGTCGACGGGTGGTTGGTTGTCCCCTCCCCTCCGCAGCCGTCATGTCAGAGCCTACCCCTCCGGCTGAGAGCCCGCTGCCGTCCCGCCCCTACCGGACCCTGAGCTGTACTTCGAGGCCCTTCCGGGCCGCTGGGTGTCACGGTCCAGTTTTCCGGGTGGCATCGTGCAGCCGGCCCTCCAGGCCCAACATGCGGTTTAGTCAGGGCTGCTCTCTTCGGGGTCACGTGGTACGGTCCCTCCCCTGATGAACCGCACCAGCTTGTTTTGCACGGGTTCGACGATGCCGGGCACTGTTTGTTAGGATGTGGCTCCAGCTGTCCAGCCTTGGGACAGATAGCTGCGGTTCTCCAGTGCCCCGGGTGTTTTCCTACCTTTCTACCCCTGTGGGCCGCTCCTGCCTACGGGATGTGTTCCCCTGGCTTCCGGCCGAGGGTGATGCGGAAGTAGATGAGAACCCCTGCGACCTTCTACGGGCAGTAGAGTTCATGGAGATAGCAGACCAGACAGCGGGCGTAGGATTGGGCGACCCTACTCCTACGGACGCGCCGGTAGAGGCACAGTATTCTCCTGAGTATTCGGCCTCCCCTGCGGCGTCCTCCTCTTCAGTGTCGGCGCCTTCCCCTGTCCCGTCTTCACCGAGGTCGGTCCTGTGCGCATCGGTGGAGCCTACCCCTTTGGGCTCTGGTCGTGAGCCTGATCCTCTTTCGGCGACAGTTTCTGCGATGCAGGCGCAGATCCAGTCCCTGACGGCGGCCTTCGGGGCCTTCATGGCGGCCCAGGCGCACGCTCCAGCCACGCCAGGTGGGGTGTCTGCTGCAGCTGTGCCCCCTTCCCCTTCGGTCGCCTCGACGTCTACGGGTCCGTCTGTGCCGCGCGAGCCCTCGGCGGCTGCGGTTCCCTCTGTTGCTGCGGCTCCTACGCCTTCGGCTACCTCTGCGCCTGCTACTGACGTACCTGCGCCTCGGCGCGAGTCCGCCGTCCCAGCGGCCGCGCCCGTCGCCGCCGCGTCCGAGCCGCCCACCACGTCAGCGCCGCCCTCGCGGGGTTTCTTCAGCGACCCGGGCGGTCTTCCCAGGCTTTGGGAGGGCGGTCCTCCGCAGAGGATCCCGGTGCCTGACTGGAGCTTAGACGGTAACCAGTCGTATGCCGGATTGCCTGTCCCCACGGGCCCTATTTTCAACATGTGGCCTGGTGGTGCTCCGCCCCCAGAGACCGGCGCGCCAGCTGCGGAGGCGGGTCCGTCGCGACCCCCTGCGGCATCGGGTCCGACGCGGCCCCCTGTTGTACCGGCGCCGTCTGCGTCTGTGCCGGTTCCTACCCCTTCGTCGGCCCCTGTCCCTTCGGCCCCGCGGTCTTTGGCTGCGGTTGTTCGGTCCAGTGGCTCTGACCCTCGCGCCACCCGCGCTGCCGATTCCCTTCGGGAGTTGTCAGAGGGCGATCGGGATCGGGCCCCTTCTGTGGTGCATGCGACTCCGGAGTCGCGCGACACGCCTGTCTTTGGGTACGGTATGTCTGCGCTCGCCTGCCGCCAGTGTGACCTGCCGCGCGCCTCCGCCGAGCTTGCCATTTCGCCCATGTCCTACGGGTTCTCCCAGGTGTGTCGGGCGCCGCGGGACCGTGGCCTACCAGTTGAGACTGATCGGCCTCCTTTCGATATGGTTATTTTAGCTGATCCGGTGTTCCAGGGTGAGATCCTGGTTCGGCGCGTCCTGTATCGCTGGGCTAGGCGCCACAATGACTTGGACACCTACGGCGGGTTCCAGTGGGCTTACCCTCCGCCTCTGGGCATTATGGCCTCAGATGCCCTTACGGTAGAGTTTCCTGCGGTGCCGGGTGCCACGTACAGCACGGTCCTTCAGCCCATCCTAGAGTGGGATGCCCGTCGTCCAGCGCCCATCCCGGGCCAGGGTTTGGACTCTCGGGTCATCCTCCTCCCCGGGCTAGCGACTACCTCGAGACGTTCGGGTCGCGACAGTGTGCCCGTCGGTGGCGCTCCCGTGAGATTCGGCATATCCGGTTGTGGCCGTCCAACGTGGAGCCCCTGGTAGATCTGTTTTTCCCGACGGGTATGCGCCCTCGGATCCGGTACCATCGCCTGCTCCTGCGGGCTCTCTGCCTGATCGCGGTAGAGCCTTTCCTACGCCTCTTTGCCTGTGGTTTCCTGGACTGGGCCCGGGGCCAGGTCGTTCTTACGCAGCATAGGTATTACTGGGCCTTCCTGGGTCTTTTTCCTGACGGCGTGTGGGCCGATGTTTTCCTCACTGTAGATAGGCACGACAATGCTGAGGATGTGTCTCACTACCAGGCGTACCTGGATGTCCTGCTGGCCTCCCGTGGTACTTACCAGACGGATGGCCATTAGATAGAGGGCCTTAGGCCCGACCTGAGGGTGTTGTCCCTCCGGTATATAGAGTCGCCCTCACGTTCTGGCCAGTTGACTGGTCGTTCTTGGTCCTTGGTACTGATTTGTTTACTCTGTGTGTCCTGCCCAGTGCCGTTCCCCCCGGCAAGGACTTTGTTCCAGGCAGTTAGGGGAACCTACCACCAGGCTTGGTGCTGGCTAACCCTACACCTCCCGGCGTGGTGGTGGAGACCGAGTTAATACGTTGGTGCCTTGTATCTTGGATGGTCTGCCGATTGTGTTGGTGTGTGCTGGGTGCATTAGGTTTCCTACCCCTTGTTTTCCTCCCTGTGCGTAGGGAGAGGGCTCCCTACCTTTGTGGGGGGGGAGGTGTTACGTCGCGTAACAATTCGTTGTAGTTACGGACGTAAATTAGGTCTTTTGCCTCGGTTGTCCCTAGGTTTACGTGTAGCTCCTACCGGGACACTATTGTCCTCGTAACAGTACTGTGGTACATTGGGTGCCTTTGGGCGCCGCGCCGCGTACTTTACTAGTGGTCCTGATCCTTTGGTAGAATGTAGTGGACCAGCGTGCATCTGTAGGCGAGGGCCATGTCGGCCCGAGCGTGTTGGACCGTTGGTGACCATTTATGCACGTTCTACCCCTCGTGTGTGCACTCAGCGTGTGTTAAATGAATTAACACATATAGGCTTGGGTCACGGCAGTGTAGGGTGTTTCCTTCCTCTATTCCTGGAGTAAACGGGTTTTGGTAAATGGTTGTATGGCGTATTACAGTAACACATACGTTAATGCATTGAGATCAGCTCCGTCACGTTCGTCTTTCGCTAGGGGTTTGAGTAGAGGAGGCCTGACCAGTTTAGGTAGCATCAGGCCCATTAGAGGTAGAGGTGGCGGTAGAAATTTAGGACGTAACAGAAAAGTGCCAACAGGAGGGGCAATATTCCCTCACGTATGGCATTGGATTGCATAGCGAAGATGGACGACGAGGACCAAGACAGTGGGAGTGACGGCTCTGATTCAGACGATTCTCCCCCTCGTGACCGACCTCGGAACCCTCCTCCGTTGGTGGGCGGTCCAGGACACCGTCCCGAGGTGCGTTACATCGCACCTCCGCCCGCGACAGGTTGGGGTCTGCAGCCCAGCCGGGAGCACCGGCCTTCTCAGACGGCGCCAGGGTGGGGTGAGCGGAGTCGGCCAGCTACAAGATGCGAGCCAGAACGACATGTTCCCCGCCGTTCGTCCTCACCGCGTCCGCGATCTCAACCAGCACCGAGGGCCGACGAGCGACCCGGCTCCCGCCGAACGTCACCGCCCCTACCCAGCCGTAGGGACGATCTGCAATGGAAGCGGACGTGGGACGCCGCGCGCGACCTCGAGAGGGAGGAAGCGCAGCGACGGCAACAGGAGACGGTGGAGACAACACAGGAGCGGGCACCACGGCATCCTAGGGGGGAGGCCTCCGGCGAGGCTTCGGGTGGACCCGCGGAGACGGAACAGCTGGAACCGACCTTCACCGTTTCGTTGCTTCCCCGTTCCCGGGCTGACACTGGGCTGAACCGCCGGCTCGCCGCGTTCCGCGGAGGGACCCAGCGGGCCTGCCAGGGCTGACCGGCATTCGTCTCGTTCCGCGGAGGAACCCAGCGGCCCTCATGCCAGGGCTGATGCGTCACTGCGCTTCGCGGAGGGGCCCAGTGGGGAGGGCGCAATAGTGCCAATGGAGCCCACCGTACCCTACGCCGTACTCGTGGCAACGGTGCAGAATCAGCAAGATCTCCTCCGCCAACTGATGGCTCAGCAGGGTCGTCCAGCGGACCAGTCGGTCGCCACGTCAGGAGGTTACGATGCTGCATCCGGTGCCCCCGGGTTTCCTTATGAGGAGTGGACGCTGGGGAACGTCATCCGGCCTCAGGCTGGCAGGGTGGTGGAGCATGGTGGACCGGCGGGGCCCGCGCACGGAGAAACTGCGTATGCACTTTGTGGGACCGCAGCTCCAAGTTCCTCCCGGAATGCATGTGCCCGAACCCCTGGTTTTCCAAGCTGGATCCTGGTGTGCCGTGGACCGTGGGGCATACTGGGAGCAGCTGGAGATGACCTTCTCACCATTCCAGCCGGTGCCGTTGCCGCAGCCGTCCAGCCCGCACCTACCCTTCACTGTGGGGCATATAGTGCGGTACGGCACGGAGGACTGGTGGGACTGGAGGTACTATGTGGACGGGATGGCGCACACGGTGGCGCCCCCTAAGGTGGCTCCAGCGGATGGGCGCACTTTCCTCGACAAGACGGCGCCGGACTTCGCGTGGACCTTGAAGACTGTCTATGATGAGGACCATGTGCGCACTGCTGTGTTCAAGATGGGGGTGGACTTTGTGGGGGCCCACCGCTGTGGGGTGGTGGACAAATCGGCTTTGACCCTGTTGTTCACCCACCCTCAGTACCTCACCGGTTTCTTGGCCATGTGGCCCCCTGGCACGTGGGTGGAGTTCTCTAGGGTCGGCCGGCAGAAGGTGTCGCCCTACCAGGTGGCCTTTGAGACAGACCTGCGGGCGCATCCCGGCTGTCTGATTCGGACTATGACGCCAGCGGGCCGTCAGGCCCTTATTGCCGCACAGCAACAACAGCCACGGCGTGCCACCAGGCGTTAAGGTGGTTGTGAGAGATATGTGACGGATAGCGGAATGATCCTGTCACCCTGTTTCATTCTACTAAGTCAGGGTTGGTCCTGTGTATCAACCTCTAGAGGAATTGGTATTACTAACCCGTGGGCGGACCGGGGTTGGGACATAGTACTCTTATAGTAGTGAATGATACCTTGTTTCTTCTCTATCTTACGGTAGGGACTACCGACCCCCGCGGAGGGGGAGGAGTGTTGCGGCCCGACCCTTAGAACGGGCGCAACAATGGAATAAATTACTAAGGCAGTTTGGCATGTTGTTCCACTTTGTATGGATCTTGATAGTCATGTGATTTGGACTGGTTATTTTGGTCCTAGGTCGTTATGTGCGACCTTCTAGGGGCCGGTGCAGTTGCGCCGCGCCAGTTGAGATCTTGCCTGTACTTATATGCGTGGATCCTGTAGTTGAGGGTCGATGTCGGCCCGAGGATCTTGCGTGGAATGCATGCTTTGGAATTCTCTAGAGGGTCGGTGCTGTATCTGCGCCGTCACATGTCTAGGTTGAATTAGTCCAAGGACGAGAGTCTCGTCCTCTTGGTTTGATGAACGTCAAGTGCGATGACGCCTTCATATTGAACCTGGGGCAACTATCCATTTGTAATTGGTCTTGCTAGCCATTATAATTGTGTATCAATTAGCTTGGCATCAAGCCGCGGTGCCAGACATCTCATGACTCACGTTGTGAAGCGCAATCTACATTAGGCCACCTTGAATCTTCCTAACTCCGGCAGGATGGATCGTTCGCTACGTAGCTCAAGTTAGGAGTCTGGGCTGGGACGTAACAAGGGATTCCCCATTCCCCCAGTCCTTGTCTTGACTTAAGATCAAGCTCTTGCAGAACTCTTGAGGACATCTGTCATGCCAGCACTGGGCTGTCGCGCACCTCTTATACATTGAAGGCTGAAATGGTTGGCCATGGGCTAATTAGGTGATTACATAGATTATAGCAAACAAACATTCCGTTGATGGAGCGCGTTCCCAATTCATGTTGGTTTTCGGTGAACTTGGCCGTTGTTGACACGGTGCATATTCCGTTCAGGAACATTCCTACATGTCCTTTCCCCGTTCAATACATTTATGCGGTTGACAACTATACGTCAGAAACACATACAGGAGGTGGAAAACTTCAACCATGGCTGTGGCGACCAAATCGGCAAAAGCAAGCCTTTTAATTTAGAAACTCTGCCGATGGTGTATCGTTCATGGGCAGGATATCAGGGGAGATCATGGAGCCACCGCCCGCTACATTCTGTGTCTTGCCCTGCGGCAGCAACACAGCCATGGACAGCACAATGAGTTGTGAGACCACCATTCCACTGGCAATACATGATACTTTTGTAAAATCTTCCATATCTAGTTGTATCTTTTGCTGACCGCCACTCCAAGCTACTGCAACAGGCCAGATATTATGCCATCCTGCTGTCTGGTGGTACCCACAGGAGGTCTATGTGTTGCCACCGGCAACCCAACGGCAGAATCAACGCAATGTACTCACATGTTCTCAGTACAGACAGGAAGCGTCAATCATTGTGCTTCAGAGGTGGTGAAGCACCGTAGAACTTCTTTAGGAAATGTGAGCATGTAATCACGTATTGAATCAACTGTCCCTGGCAAACGAATTCGTGACACCACCCGCTGATGTGAGGCTCACAACCGACTGAATGAGATGTTGCTGGAAAAGGACAGTTGGCGGGGCGGTGGCTGCCCTACCTGCAGGTAGCGCTTCATCATGTTGGCGGTGGACAGGTTGAACCCAGACAGCTGCAGGGGCCCAGGACAGGCAGCCAATGCCACGATAGGCAGGGCACATTGCCAGGATGGGCAAGCACGGCAGGACTCAGGCATGGTGGCAACCCAGACGGAAAAAAAGAAATGCAAACAATGACAGGAAGAAAAAACCCTCTACGTCTTACTTTTCCTTTGCTACCATTGGCGCTGTACTACAGTATTCTCCATTTAGCCATGCCCATGCGCTCTGCCCCCCCCCCCCCCGACACCCACACACACCATAAAGCCACCAAACATAAACAGACAGCCCATTCTTTTTCTAAAATGCAAGGAGATTACCATTAGGAGATTTGCAGAAACAAACATGGCCTATCACACAATGATTTAACTTGCTGCCTCGAATTCATGGATTCCCCTTGGTTTTGCATGGGCCTACACTAGCGCAACGCACAGCACCAGCACATGACATCAGAAGCTCCTGGCCATTCGGGGCATCAGCGGCTAGGAGAAAACAGTAGAGTGCCATAGAGCATGGGTGATACACACATGTGGATCACGACGATGAGAGGCGCCGCTGGGATGTGATGTGTTTTGCTGATAGAAAATACCAGGAACTGAAACCGTATAGGACGCAAGCTCGACCGCATCTCCCCCCAAAACACAAGTAATAGGACGAAAGCTCGACCGCACCTTCCCCCAAAACACAAGTAGCAGGACGCAGGCTCGACCGCGTCTTCCCCCCAAACACAAGTAATAGGACGCAGGCTCGACTGCGTCTTCCCCCATAACACAAGTAATAGGACGCAAGCTCGACCGCATCGTCCCCCAAAACACAAGTAACAGGACGCAAGCTCGACCGCACCGTCCCCCAAAACACAAGTAATAGGACGCAGGCTCGACCGCATCTTCCCCCATATCACAAGTAATAGGACGCAAGCTCGACCGCATCTTCCCCCAAAACACAAGTAATAGGACGCAGGCTCGACCGCATCTTCCCCCCAAACACAAGTAGCAGGACGCAGGCTCGACCGCGTCTTCCCCCCAAACACAAGTAATAGGACGCAAGCTCGACAGCACCTTCCCCCAAAACACAAGTAATAGGACGCAGGCTCGACCGCGTCTTCCCCCCAAACACAAGTAATAGGACGCAGGCTCGACCGCGTCTTCCCCCCATAACACAAGTAGCAGGACGCAGGCTCGACCGCGTCTTCCCCCCAAACACAAGTGACAGGACGCAGGCTCGACCGCGTCTTCCCCCCAAACACAAGTAATAGGACGCAGGCTCGACCGCGTCTTCCCCACTAACACAAGTAACAGGACGCAAGCTCGACCGCATCTTCCCCCGAAACACAAGTAATAGGACACAAGCTCGACCGCATCTTCTCCCCCCAAATTCCCATGGCTACTCTTGCCACCCGCCACTGCCCGCACCGGCTGCCGGCTGCTTGGCGCGCCCAATACCGCTGCACATGGCAAGAACCCCTAACCCTGCCTGCACTCACCGCCTGCTGCTTGGTGCGCCAGCCGTTGATCTGCTTCCGAACATTACCCGCGAGCGCCTGCACGTGCAGACAAGGGGCAAACGTTGGAACCGTTGCATGGGTGCATGAAGGGATATGTCAGCTGCAAACATTGGAAGCATTGCATGGGTGCGTGAGGGGCGATGTCGGGCAAAAGGTTGGAACCGTTGCATGGGTGCGTGGGGGGCGATGTCAGCTACCCTTGCACATGAACATGCTCATTGCTGGCAGTCTGCACATACACAAGACTGACATGAGTGACATCAGGAAGCAAACTAGGAACTCAATAGTAGCGGTTAGGTGTTTCCTAACTTTTGAGGCTGCCACCAGGAACAAAAATGACTGAGGCTCCATGCATTTGCTGATTCTGGTTTACGCTGGTTGACGTGTTGCAGATACACATTTACGATCACTAAGCTCCCAAGAAGACCAGCATTTGATTGATACAATAAGTAGAGCCCCACCACAGATGCAGCACTTACAGTGGCCTTCAGGTTTCTCAGTCCCCACATGGAAGCAAGAAGCCTCCAGGGTGGGAGGGAGGGAAAGAAACAATTGCGGATCATTGATTGCTTACGGCATGGCCCACCGGCACACAAGCTGACATCATCCTAAACTAATTAACACCAGCACGCGTCATGCCAGCCTGAACAGTGCTGAAAACGCCGCTACAAACCAACGTGGCCACGCACCCCAAGGCTAGTACGTTAACCGTACAGGTAGTCGTACAAGGTTCTTAAAAGTGACCAGCATAAATTTCGCCCGTCGACCCCTTGGGCCGCTCCGAGTCCAATATACAATGATTCATCACGACTCACTAAAACAATCAGCCAAAGATAAGCTAAGCAACCAGCCAACCCTCTAGGTCCCTAGCTTCACAGCCGCTGCAAACCATTACGAATCTTTGCAAGCACGTCGCATAAAACTTACTAAATCCATTTCTGGCCTTGCTTTGCTTTGCATGCATCACCACAAAACATCAAATTTATTACAATATGTGTGCTAGCTCTATACGGTGGAATAACACAGACTTGTCTACCAGATGGCAAGACGGCCATCTGTATGCTTGGGTGAGCACACTATGTGAATTTGCAGGGCCAGCCCACAGCAGCTGTGCCCCTGCTCTATCCCCTTTCGCCAGGGTGGGCGGGTGGGAGGCAAAAGAAACGGGGTTCTTTGAACGGAGTTTCTTCTATACGTGAATGCGGGAACAAGAGGCTGCTGATTGAGCGGCTTATAGGTCGTAGTGTTTTCTCGTAGCTTTTTGGCTAGAGCTTTCGTGGTTGGTAGATGCAGCTCTTTCTTTGCTCGTTGTCGTTGCGGCGGCAGCCGCAGCTATGGGGGCTGCGGAGCAAAATCCCCAAAGCACTGGTTGCACCGGCCACTTGGCCAGTGGTGAGACTTCCAGTTGTTAACCGGCCAGGCGTAGTTCCTCGCCCGGGTAACTAAAAGAAAAGAAAATGATTACCTCCGGTCCGCACCTTTTCCCCAGCTTGGGGTCTTTGGTGGGTGCCGTGACAGGTGCTCGCTTGTCGCTCGGTCGGCCCAGTGCGCGAGCTGGTGCTCCGTATGTACCTGGGGATGCTTGCACCCCGGGTTGGAGCCGGATGGCTGGCACTGGCGACCCGTGTCTCGGTCCGCGGCCTGAGGCTTTTTCTTCGGAAATTGCTGCTGGCCAGCAGACTTCGCAATTGCCTTCCGCCGAGGGGGGGGTGGTTGGGGACGGCGATGGGGAAAGCGCCTAAGTATAGAAATTTTTTCCACACGCATAGAAACCTCGGGGGGGAATGCGGTCTTGGCTGAACGGACTCTCGTTCAGCCAGGTGCCCTGGGCTGTGGCCTCGGGCATCCGGGCTGGCAGGGCCTGAGCTAGGTCCACGTTTTTTCTCGAAGCACCCCGGGTCTATGGGGAGACGGCCATAGCGGTACCGACTCGGGGCCCCGAGAGGGGTCATGATAGGCTGGCGGTGCGCAATCGCAGTGCAAATGCGCTGGGCCTTTTTGGGCCTGGCCATGCATCCACAGCCGCCGGGCACACGCCTCCCGATGTGGGGGGGCTCCCGTTTTGCGGCAGGGCGGTCACTTGTGACAACGAGCAAGGTGGAGTGCGGCTTCAAGGGAAAGCCAGGGCGGGGGTGATTGGGCAACGTACTTCATGAAGGGCCTTGAACGGCGTGCCTCCAGGCATGTCAATAGTGTCACATTTATGCTTCCACTTATTGTTTTAATGAAGATGCTGGTTTTTGTGGGAGCTACGTGGGACATGAATCGGGGTTCTTTGAACGGAGTTTCTTCTATACGTGAAAGCGGGAACAAGAGGCCGCTGGATGAGCGGCTTATAGGTCGTAGTGTTTTCTCGTAGCTGTTTGGCTAGAGCTTTTGTGATTAGTAGATGCAGTATAGTGCATGGTTGAAAAATGAATTAAATAAAATGTGCGTTCCGCGCTTGGGTTGATTATACCCGGGCGGAACGGGGCGTGAGGTGCAGTGCCCCTGAAAAGAACAACCTGCGCATTATTTAATACTAGCCGTGCAGATTCGGGATATTCTACCCCCGGTCTGTACGGTTAGCGTCTTACTAGCATCACTGAACATAAGGGTTTAATGACGTCAGTTAGCTAGGGATAAGGGAGGTTTTGCAGCTAAAAGCCGCTCAGGCTGGTTTTGTCGGCCTCTTTCTTTGCTCCCCATCCACCCACCCTTGTCTTGGTTGCCTCTAGGGGCAACGTACTTCATGAAGGGCCTTGAACGGCGTGCCTCCGGGCATGTCAATAGTGTCACATTTCTGCTTCCACTTATTGTTTTAATGAAGATGCTGGTTTTTGTAAGAGCTACGTGGGACATGAAACAACCTGCTTCCCTAGAATGGAAGCCCACCTTTTATAGCAAAGACCTGTCCAGCCAACCCCTTCGTGGGTGGCTGGGGTACCGCTGCCACCACAAAAAAGCACATATTTTTCTGATTTTTTTTTTTTTTTTAATTTTCGTGCTATACAGGGTTGCATTCTCCGCTCAGCAGGTTAGTCATAGATAAAATGAGCATAGCTCACCGAATCCATTTCTGGCCTTGCTTTGCTTTGCATGCATCACCACAAAACCTCAAATTTATTACAATATGTGTGCTAGCTCTATACGGTGGAATAACACAGACTTGTCTACCAGATGGCAACACGGCCATCTGTATGCTTGGGTGAGCACACTATGTGAACTTGCAGGGCCAGCCCATAGCAGCTGTGCCCCTGCTCTACCCACATCTCCTTACATGGCTTACAGCCGAAAATACGTAGGACATGCAAAAAAGAAAACTTAAACTACCTAACTATGGGGGTACTTTGTCCCAACCCAGGCTCACCCTCGGGTTAGTTAAACCATTTCCCCCCTGACCTCCACAAGGGTGAGGTCAGTTGATAGCTAAAAGACGAGAGATGAAAACTGGAAGACGTCAAAACTCGGCGCCACCCAAGTGGCGCCGAAAAGCCGCTAGGTCAAAACCCAGGGCCTGAGCCCAAAAGGCGGGCGGGATGTCCCGCCCTAGGAGGCTGCGGTGGAGGCCAATGTAGCGCATGACCGAGAGGGCTGAAGCCCACCAGCTGAGCAGCTGAATGGCCTCCGGCGACTCGCCAGCGATGGCGTCGTGCGTCGCCCCCCCATGCCGGATGCTGTGAAAAGAAAACATCCCGGGATGCCCATGCGGGCCTGCACAGCCTCCCACTGCTGCCTAGCCTGGCTGTACGTCAAACCCCGAAAAAAAAGTGCACCCGGGGGCTGGCTGGCCGTCAGGCGTCACAGGAGCCACAAAGAAAGTGGATCCCGGACGAGGGCGTGCTGGGCCGCCGCCTGCGCAGTCTTCGGGTTGCGCAGCACAAGGGCACCGACCGTGGGCCCTGGCTCGAGAAGGGGGTGGCCGGGATGAGCCACATCCCGAACCCGGAACCCTAGCGCCTCGCTAATGCGTAAATACTGCTGGAAAGCAATAACAATCAACGCACTCAAATGCACCTGTCGACGTGAAACTAGCAACAGGGCAGCAAAATAGTAAAGGCGCCAGGGCATAGACGGCGGGCTGACCGCCGGAACGAGCCGCTGCCGTCCTGCAAGCACGCGGTCCGCCAGTACCCAATTCCAAACAATGTCGGGGTAGTACAGGTGCAGACAGGCCTTGTTGTGCTGGCAAAGGTACGCCCCTGCCCACCTCAGGCATGGTAGACAACAGAAATCCACTCACACATGGGCTTCCGCGTCAGCTGGGTCGACGGGGCCAGGTGGCGCCCACGCCACGTAGACAGCCACCGCTGCCGGTAGGCTGGCAAGGTAGACACAGGGTTGACTGTGCCCTCCAAAAGTCCCGAGGGCGTCGTGCCCCCTCTGGCCGAGGGTTGGGACGCACGTCACCGCACCGGGTCAAGTCAGGAATCCAAGCGCCACGCCGACTGGCCTTGTCAGCTGCTTTGTGGTCGGTAGCTACCCAGACCCGGTGGCTGTGCATGTCACCAGCCAGTGACAGAGCGCAGTAGCTCCGAACCAGCTGGTTGAGGCAGTAGGAAGACAAACGCCCCCTGACAAACGCCCCCACCACAGCACTAGAGTCCACGAGCCGGACGACTCGCTTACCTTGACACGCTTTGGTCCGGCACGACCACTCGACCCCCTGCGTCGCAGCAATCGCCTCCTTGCGTTGATGTGGTTAGGCTGCCCCCGCCACCTGTAGGACAGTGCCGTACGCCAGTGGCCACTATCCAGCAGGCTGTAGTCCCCCTCCTCCATGCGCTCCACGTCCCAGCCCTCCCCAGACGTTAAGGCTGTCATCCGCCACCCCCACGCTTCACACCGGGTTGCCAGCCGGGCACAATCGACCCCAGGCAGGGCCCTGTAGACCACCCCACCGCCGGAGCTGCTCGCGTCACTTGCGACGACCGGGTCAGAAAGGGGCCGGGCCCTAGCAGCCTTTAAAAAGGGGGCCAGGTCGATCGCTGCCTGAAGCTCCCGACGGGCCCCCTCAGGGAGCCGCCAGCGGCGCCCAGGCAGGGAGGCGTTCATGACTGCTAGCAGTCGATACGTCTCAGACCACACCGAGAGCATGGGGCGGCACAGCAGATGCATCCACACCCACTTCCCAAGCACAGAACTAAGTTCGCGGTAGTATGTAAATCCGCGGTCCAAGATTCGATGAGTAGCGGCGATAACCGCCACCACAAGTTCAGGAACATGCACCACGTCACCATCTCTCTAGTGCATGACACCCACCGCCTGCACACCACCTTGTCAGGTCGTACCACCTTGTCAGACTTTTGCACCAGCCCAACAGCGGCGTAGGCAGCCTGAACACGATCTAGTTGCTGATTCACTCCATCCACTGAAGCACAGTGGGTGAAATGTAGATCATCGATCGTCACGGCATGCATACCTTCCAGATCCTGCCGAGATTCAAATCAGGCCGAGGGCGCCAAGGGTGCAGTAGGGTTCTCTAGCCTCAGCCGGATGGTCTGTCCCGCCTCGTTGGCCTCCGCCACCAGAATCAGCGCTGACATGTCGATGCTCAGGCCACGACTAGCCTCCAACGGGGGCTTGGGGCCACAGTGATACAGCACAGACTGGTGCACGCACTGGGCCACAACGACGGCTAGTTTGTTTCCAATTGGCCACCACAACATCCACGGCCACACCTTCCGACGCAGCCCACTAAGGCCCACAAGATCCGACCACACCGGCATCCAGGCACGGTACCGCCGCATCCAAGTGGGCAGGCAGAGTCTGTGTAGTAGGAATCCAAAGCTGAGATGCCCCCTAAAACATCCTCCCCAGCGCGCGTGGGCAAATCGCAAATCACGCCAAGGTTTGGTAAAAAAGCGTGCATAGGACCTGCTACTGGCATATTGCCACGACGGTTGTTTACAGTCAGTATACGGCCGTCGGGCTTTCCGACCCAAAAGTACCGTCCACCATAGGCAGCTCCTCAAAAAATCAACCCAAAATCCCCCTCTCCACACACACCGTGCAAACCCGCGTGAAGTCCTCCATGGTACACCCCCGCGAGATCTGCATCAACTTTTGCAAGATCCGCTCTGCCGGGCTCAGCGTCCGTACCATCTTACTCTCATCATTCAAAATTGCTCACCAAGAGGGGAGTAGTAAGTTCAGCACATCCACTTGGCCGCCTTCCCCCGGACCAGGCAAGGCCAAGCGTGCGGCTACTGACGGTTCGTAAGGGGCTCCTTCAGCATATTCACACCCATCCACTTCAGATCCTACCATTGCCACTACCGAACCACCGTTCCGGCGGACAAAGGACCTGCAAGCATCATCGATCCCATCTATCTAGGGCCGCTTGCTGCAGTGGCCCGGGCACACAGGCTGAGTCTACAGCAGGCGGGTCTCGCCCCCGCGCCCCCATCCAGTTGAAAGCCCTAACCGCTTGACAGGCTAGTGTGCAAGCATGAAAAGCCCGACTCATCCTATCGCGCCTACAGCCTGAGCATACTTGCTGCCACCAGTCACGAGCTGGAAGCGGCGTTGGAAGAGGCAGCGGAAGGAGGCACCGCTCCCTTATTGCTTGTTGTTGTTGGAGGGGCCGCCCTGCCCCTTCTTGCCGGGGCCCTTGCTCCAGCTTGTGCTGAAGCTTCCCCATGCTCATCGTGGCCCGGACTGCCGGAGACGCCAGCATTGCCCCACCCTCCTGGAATGGCAGCATTGCCGACGGAGTGCCCTTCCAGCCCGTCGACCCCACATCCACCAGCTGACATGCCGTGATCAGCTTCGCCAGATACTCGGCTGCTGCCAGCTCCAGAATCACCTCGTAGCGTGGCGTGGCCCAGTAGCCAAATTCTGTCACCATCGTGTCCAGAATTCCTGCCATCTGCAGGAGCAGCATCCGCCTCTCCCCGCTGGCTGAGCTGCCGTGCATCGTCAGCATTAACGATGCACGGATGGACTTCCCCCCCACGCTCTCTGCGTAGTCCAGCATCCCAGGCAGCACCGCCTCCAGCATGTTGCTCAGCAGGAGCGACACTGCATTTCCACTCAGCGCCACTCCCTTCGTGCGTGCCAGCCTGCCAAGGGTCGCCGCCGCTGCGGGGCTTGTAGCTGCTGGAGTCTTTGCCTGGTCCAGCAGCTTCGACACGGCCGCTATCAGGACGCCGATATCTCCGCCAGTGAGGGCGTTGCCCGACCGGGTTGGAAGGCCACCAACTGGGGTTGCGTAGCCCGTTTCGGTCCCCAGCAGCCGACCTATGTTTCGGTCTAGGTCCGGCCACATCCCGGTCGGTTGCCCTTGGGCCGCCATCCTCCTCTCCACCACCAGCCCAACCATGCCCCGCTCCTCCGCCCCTGCCGGAAGGGAAACACCCCCTGTTCCCACCGCACCTGTTGACGCTGGAGGATCCGGCTCTGCAATAGCCTCCCCCAGCTGCGCTGCTAGCACATCCACCAGGTCCTCCCCATCCCAATCGCTGACAAAACCCCTCTCCAATGCGTCCATGACGTTCTCGGCACGTCCCTTGTTGAGCTTCCTGATGTGCTCCAGCCAGACCCCCGCCCCGCGGATCTTCTGAACCGCAGTGGCGGCCTCCTTTGGGGTGCATCTCACCTTGGCTGCTTGTTTGAGTTTCGCTATGAAGATGCGTTTTGGGGCGGTCACTGTCGTGGTCATGGTGGGTTATAATGCCTGATGTGCTCCCTTGCGTTTTGTTTTTTGTGATGTGGTCACGTGAGGTTCTCAGGCAAAAGAAACAACCTGCTTCCCTAGAATGGAAGCCCACCTTTTATAGCAACCACCTGTCCAGCCAACCCCTACGTGGGTGGCTGGGGTACAGGTGCCAGCACACAAAATATTTTTGCTTTAAATAAATTTTTCTTTTTGTGTTGAACGGCGTTGCATTTTCCGCTCAGCAGGGTAGTCATAGATAAAATGAGCACAGCTCACCAATTAATGTTTTCGGACCACTAATTAATAGCCACCAACCCTAATAAACAAGAAGGGTCTTTCAAGAATCTCAGCGAGCATGAAACCCTTGGTACAGAACGGATTAGTCAGCCCATGTCGCAAACAGCCTTCCACATCGCAGGCCAAGGCATAGCGGCCCTATCAGTTTCCCGCATGCGTTATTTAAACTATATTCAGAGAAAACCGATTTCCTTACTATAGAGATCACATGATATATAGATCACATACTTAATGATAAATTATTAGCATGCACAAGATCTTCAGGAGTGCAGAACCACAGCACACCTTTGGGATCTGTCGACGTTCCATGCTACAGCTGACAAAGTTGAAAGAGTATAATATTTTTGTAAAATGGTGTCCTATCCCAACCACCACCCCACTTGATGCCATGGCATATGCTATGTGGACGCGGTGCCTCCCGTGACAACTCGCGCACATCACATGCTGCACATCACACCATGGAAAAAAGCGCTCTTCAGCACGTGTGCGCACACTGCCCTGACAAGAACTATGGCATCCGGCCCATATATACACATATAGACTCATACATATATATTGTATTTATTGAGAGTGATAAATTACGAAGGCGAGATCGGCATACAACATAAGGAAAGCCCCCACGAAAGGAAGAACCCGTTAGGCAAGATACACTGGCGAGGACCAAGCCAACACAACAAAACTACAATGACACACAGCAACAAAGCTGCAGGCCCGCAGCAGGCCTGGGAAGGATCTAGACCGCATGGAAATTCTATATATTCATGATAATGATAAATTGCGGTGAGAGCCATAAATATGCTGCCTAGTGCAGTATACATTGTACACCGCACATAAGACATAAGACTGCGCAACGGCACGTCTCCCCAGGTGCATGCACTCACCTCGCCCCAACCCCACAGGTCGCAACATTAGAATGCCAGCCCTTTACAGTCGCATGCCCTCACCTTGCCCAGCTCCACCCCCCACTGGTCGCAACATTAGATGGAATGCCAGCCCTTTACAGTCGCATGCCCTCACCTTGCCCAGCTCCACCCCCCACTGGTCGCAACATGACATGGAATGCCAGCCCTTTACAGTCGCATGCCCTCACCTTGCCCAGCTCCACCCCCCACTGGTCGCAACATTACATGGAATGCCAGCCCTTTACAGTCGCATGCCCTCACCTTGCCCAGCTCCACCCCCCACTGGTCGCAACATTACATGGAATGCCAGCCCTTCAAAGTCACATGCCCTCACCTTGCCCAGCTGCACCCCCCACTGGTCCAAACCGTGCATGCATCCCCCCTGCCTACCCCCGACTGAATGGTGCATGCGCTCACCTTGCCCAGCTCCACCCACAACTGGTCGAAGCTGTTGGTGACCTCACCTTGCCCAGCTCCACCCCCCACTGGTCGAAGCTGTTGATGCCCCACACCCAGCCCTGGACGGCGATGCGGTGCTCATAGTGCGCCAGCAGCTGGCCCACGGAGAAGGCGTCCAGGTGCGGCAGCAAGATGCTGGTCGAGGGGCGGTTGCCAGAAAAGGTCTGCGCAGCGCAGGATAGACAAGGGCGAGAGAAGAAAGTGAGGACGCAGCCGCAGACAGGCCTACAGGACTGCAACCTCGCATCCCTACAACCCTCCGTCCCTCCCTCCGTCCCTCCCTCCGTCCCTCCCTCCGTCCCTCCCTCCGTCCCTCCCTCCGTCCCTCCCTCCGTCCCTCCCTCCGTCCCTCCCTCCGTCCCTCCCTCCGTCCCTCCCTCCGTCCCTCCCTCCGTCCCTCCCTCCGTCCCTCCCTCGCTCCCTCCCTCCCTCCCTCCCTCGCTCCCTCCCTCCCTCCCTCCCTCCCTCCCTCCCTCCCTCCCTCCCTCCCTCCCTCCCTCCCTCCCTCCCTCCCTCCCTCCCTCCCTCCCTCCCTCCTCCCTCCCTCGCTCCCTCGCTCCCTCCCTCCCTCCCTCCCTCCCTCCCTCCCTCCCTCCCTCCCTCCCTCCCTCCCTCCCTCCCTCCCTCCCCTCCCTCCCTCCCTCCCTCCCTCGCTCCCTCGCTCCCTCACTCCCTCACTCCCACCCTCGCTCCCTCCCTCCCTCCCTCGCTCCCACCCTCGCTCCCTCCCTCGCTCCCTCGCTCCCTCGCTCCCTCCCTCCCTCGCTCCCTCCCTCCCTCCCTCCCTCCCTCCCTCCCTCCCTCCCTCCCTCCCTCCCTCCCTCGCTCCCTCCCTCGCTCCCACCCTCGCTCCCTTCCCTCGCTCCCTCGCTCCCTCCTCGCTCCCACCCTCGCTCCCACCCTCGCTCCCACCCTCGCTCCCACCCTCGCTCCCTCCCTCCCTCGCTCCCTCCCTCGCTCCCTCCCTCGCTCCCTCCCTCGCTCCCTCCCTCGCTCCCTCCCTCGCTCCCTCCCTCGCTCCTCCCTCGCTCCCTCCCTCGCTCCCTCCCTCGCTCCCTCCCTCCCTCCCTCGCTCCCTCGCTCCTCGCTCCCACCCTCGCTCCCTCCCTCGCTCCTCCCTTGCTCCCTCCTCGCTCCCTCCCTCCCTCCCTCGCTCCCACCCTCCCTCGCTCCCTCCCTCGCTCCCTCCCTCGCTCCCTCCCTTGCTCCTCCCTCGCTCCCTCCCTCCTCCCTCCCTCGCTCCCACCCTCGCTCCCACCTCGCTCCCACCCTCGCTCCCTCGCTCCCACCCTCCCTCGCTCCCTCCCTCGCTCCCTCCCTCCCTCGCTCCCTCCCTCCCTCCCTCCTCCTCCCTCCCTCCCTCCCTCCCTCCCTCCCTCCCTCCCTCCTCCCTCCCTCCCTCCCTCCCTCCCTCCCTCGCTCCTCCCTCCCTCACTCACTCACTCCACCCTCGCTTCCTCCCTCCCTCCCTCGCTCCCACCCTCGCTCCCACCCTCCCTCCCTTGCTCCCTCGCTCCTCGCTCCCTCCTCGCTCCCTCCCTCGCTCCCTCCCTCGCTCCTCCCTCGCTCCCTCCCTCGCTCCCTCCCTCGCTCCCTCCCTCGCTCCCTCCCTTGCTCCCTCCCTCCCTCCCTCCCTCCCTCCCTCCCTCCCTCCCTCCCTCCCTCCCTCCCTCCTCCCTCCCTCCCTCCCTCCCTCCTCCCTCCCTCCCTCCCTCCCTCCCTCCCTCGCTCCCTCCCACCCTCGCTCCCACCCTCGCTCCACCCTCGCTCCCACCCTCGCTCCCACCCTCCCTCGCTCCCTCCCTCGCTCCTCGCTCCCTCGCTCCCTCCCTTGCTCCCTCCCTCGCTCCCTCCCTCCCCCTCCCTCGCTCCCACCCTCGCTCCCACCCTCGCTCCCACCCTCGCTCCCACCCTCGCTCCCACCCTCCCTCGCTCCCTCCCTCGCTCCCTCCCTCGCTCCCTCCTCCTCCCTCCCTCGCTCCCTCCCTCGCTCCCTCCCTCGCTCCCTCCCTCGCTCCCTCCCTCGCTCCCTCCCTCGCTCCCTCCCTCGCTCCCTCCCTCGCTCCTCCCTCGCTCCCTCCCTCGCTCCTCCCTCGCTCCCTCCCTCGCTCCCTCCCTCCCTCCCTCCCTCCCTCCTCCCTCCCTCCCTCCCTCCTCTCCCTCCCTCCCTCCTCGCTCCCTCCCTCCCTCCTCCCTCCCTCCCACCCTCGCCTCCTCCCTCCCTCCCTCGCTCCCACACTCGCTCCACCCTCCCTCCCTTGCTCCCTCGCTCCTCGCTCCCACCTCCCTCGCTCCCTCCGCTCCTCCCCCTCGCTCCCTCCCTCGCTCCTCCCTCCTCGCTCCCTCCTCGCTCCCTCCCTGGCTCCCTCCCTCCCTCCCTCCTCCCTCCCTCCCTCCTCCCTCTCCCTCCCTCCCTCCCTCCCTCCCTCCTCCCTCCCTCCTCCCTCCCTCCCTCCCTCGCTCCTCCCTCCCTCCCTCACTCACTCCCACCCTCGCTTCCTCCTCCCTCCTCTCGCTCCCACCCTCGCTCCCACCCTCCCTCCCTTGCTCCCTCGCTCCCTCGCTCCCTCGCTCCCTCGCTCCCTCCCTCGCTCTCCTCGCTCCCTCCCGCTCCTCCCTCGCTCCCCTCCCTCGCTCCCTCCCTTGCTCCTCCCTTCCCTCCCTCCCTCCCTCCCTCCCTCCCTCCTCCCTCCCTCCCTCCTTCTCCTCCTCCCTCCTCCCTCCCTCCTCCCTCCCTCCCTCGCTCCCTTATCCTCCCTCCCACTCCTCGCTCCACCACCCTCAGCCTCGCTCGCTGCTCCCCAACTCCATCGCTCCCTCCCTCGCACCTCTCGCTCCCTCCTTGCTCCTCTTCGCTCCTTCCCTCCTCCTCGCTCATATATTCACACCTATACCCCCACCTCTCCCACCCTCGCTCCCACCCCTCCCACTCGCTCCTCCCTCGCTCCCCTCGCTCTCCCTCTCCTCGTCCCTCCCTCGCTCCTCCCTCGCTCCCTCTGTCCCATCCCTCGCTCCTCTCTCGCTCCTCCTCGCTATCCCTCGCTCCCTCCTCGCTCCCTCCCTATCGCTCCCTCCCTCGCTCCCCCTTGCTCCCTTGCTCCCTCCTCCCTCCTCCCTCCTCCCTCCTCCCTCCCTCCCTCCCTCCTCCCTCCTCCCTCCCTCCTCCCGCCCTCCTCCCTCCCTCCCTCCACCCTCGCCTCTCCCTCCTCCCTCGCTCCCACACTCGCTCCACCTCCCTCCTTGTCCCTCGCTCCCTCGCTCCACCCTCCCCTCGCTCCCTCCCTCGCTCCCTCCCTCGCTCCTCCCTCGCTCCCTCCCTCTCCCTCCTCGCTCCCTCCTCTCCTCCCTCCCTCGCTCCTCCCTCGCTCCATCCCTGGCTCGCCCTGGCTCCCTCTCCCTCCCCCCTCCCCCTCCCTCCCTCCCTCCTCCCTCCCTCCTCCCTCCCTCCCTCCCTCCCTCCCTCCCTCCTCCCTCCCTCCCTCCTCGCTCCTCCTCCCTCCCTCACTCACTCCCACCCTCGCTTCCTCCCTCCTCCCGCTCCCACCATCGCTCCCACCCTCCCTCCTTGCTCCTCCCTCCCTCCCTCCCTCCTCCTCCTCCCTCCCCTCCTCCCTCGTCCTCGCTCCCATCGCTCCCTCGCTCCCTCGCTCCCACCTCGCTCCTCCCTCGCTCCCTCCCTCGCTCCCTCCTCCCTCGCTCCCTCCCACGCTCCTCCCTCGCTCCCATCCCTCGCTCCCTCCCTCGCTCCCTCCTCTCCCTCTCGCTCCCTCCCTCCCTCCCTCCCCCTCCCTCCTCCTCCCTCCTCCTCCTCCTCCCTCCCTCCCTCCTCCCTCCCTCCCTCCCTCCTCCCTCCCTCCCTCCCTCGTCCTCGCTCTCCCCTCACTCCCACCCTCGCTCCCTCCCTCCCTCCCTGCTCCTCCCTTGCTCCTCCCTCGCTCCCTCCCTCCCTCCCTCCCTCGCTCCACCCCGCTCCCACCCTCGTCCCCTCGCTTCCCTCGCTCCCACCCTCCCTCGCTCCCCTCCCTCGCTCCTCCCTCCTCGCTCCTCCTCTCCCTCCCTCCCTCCCTCCCTCCTCCTCTCCCTCCCTCCCTCCCTCTCCCCTCCCTCCCTCCTCCCTCCTCCCTCCCTCCCCTTGCTCTCCTCCCTCCTCCTCCCTCCCTACCACCCTCGCTTCCTCCTCCCTCCCTCGCTCCCACCCTCGCTCCCCCCTCCCTCCCTTGCTCCCTCGCTCCCTCGCTCCTCCCTCGCTCCCTCCCTCGCTCCCGTCCCTCCTCCTCTCGCTCCTCCCTCGCTCCCTCCTCGCTCCCTCTCGTCCCCTCCCTCGCTCCCTCTCGTCCCTCCCTCGTCTCTCCTTGCTCCCTCCCTCCCCCTCCCTCCCTCCCTCCCTCCTCCCTCCCTCCTCCTCCCTCCCTCCTCCCTCCCTCCTCCCTCCTCCTCCCTTCGCTCCCCCTCCCACTCCGCTCCCACCCCTCGCTCCCACCCTCGCTCCTCGCTCCCACCTCCCTGCTCCCTCCCTTGCTCCGCTCCCTCCCTCGCTCCCTCGCTCCCTCCCACCCTCGCTCCCACCTCGCTCCACCCTCGCTCCTTCGCCCCTACCTCCGCTCCCTTGCTCCCACCCTCCCTCGCTCCCTCCTCGCTCCCTCGCTCCCTCGCTCCCTCCCTTGCTCCCTCTCGCTCCCCTCCCTCCCTCCCTCCCTCGCTCCCACCCTCGCTCCCACCCCGCTCCAACCCTCGCTCCCACTCCACCCTCGCTCCCACCTCCCTCAGCTCCCTCCCTCGCTCCATCCCTCGCTCCCTCCTCGCTCCCTCCCTCGCTCCCTCCTCGCTCCCTCCTCGCTCCCCCATCGCTCCCTCCCTCGCTCCCTCCTCGCTCCCTCCCTCGCTCCTCCCTCGCTCCTCTCGCCCCTCCTCTCCTCTCGCTCCTCCCTCGCTCCCTCCCCTCGCTCCCTCCTTGCTCCCTCCCTCCTCCTCCCTCCCTCCCTCCCTCCCTCCCTCCCTCCCTCCCTCCTCCCTCCCTCCCTCCTCACTCCTCGCCTCCCCTCCCTCCTCCCTCCTCCCTCCCACCTCTCGCCTCCTCCTCCTCTCCTCGCTCCACACTCGCTCCCACCCTCCTCCCTTGCTCCCTCGCTCTCGCTCCCTCGCTCTCCCACCCTCCCTCGCTCCCACTCGCTCCCTCCCTCGCTCCCTCCCTCGCTCCCTCCCTCGATCCCTCCCTCGCTCCCTCCCTGGCTCCTCCTGGCTCCCTCCCTGGCTCCCTCCCTGGCTCCCTCCCTGGCTCCCTCCCTGGCTCCCTCCGGCTCCCTCCTCCCTCCCTCCCTCCCTCCCTCCCTCCTCCTCCCTCCTCCTCCCTCCCTCCTCCTCCTCCCTCTCGCTCCCTCCTCCCTCCCTCCCTCCCTCCCTCCCTCCCTCACTCCCACCCTCGCTTCCTCCCTCCCTCCCTCGCTCCACCTCGCTCCCACCCTCCTCCCTTTGCCTCCTCCTCCTCCCTCCTCCTCCCTCCCTC
Source organism: Mesostigma viride (assembly GCA_009746045.1). Lineage (NCBI taxonomy): Eukaryota > Viridiplantae > Streptophyta > Mesostigmatophyceae > Mesostigmatales > Mesostigmataceae > Mesostigma > Mesostigma viride. Next base: position 870 of record RPFO01000901.1, on the reverse strand, counting down.
CCTCCTCTCCCTCGCCTCCTCCTCGCTCCCTTCGCTCCCATCGCTCCTCGCTCCCCTCGCTCCCTCCTCGCTCCTCCCTCCCTCGCTCCCTCCCTCGCTCCTCCCTCGCCCCTCCCTCGCTCCCTCCCTCGCTCCCTCCTCCTCCCCTCGCTTCCCTCCTCGTCCTCCCTCGCTCCTCCCTCGCTCTCCCTCGCTCCCTCCCTCGCTCCCTCCCTCGCTCCTCCCTTGCTCCCTCCCTCCCTCCCTCCCTCCCTCCCTCCCTCCCTCCCCCCTCCCTCTCCTCCCTCCCTCCTCCCTCCCTCCTCCTCCCTCCTCCTCCCTCGCTCCCTCCCTCCCTCCCTCGCTCCCTCCTTCCTCCCTCCCTCCCACTCGCCTCCTCCTCCCTCCCTCGCTCCCACACTCGCTCCACCCTCCCTCCCTTGCTCCCTCGCTCCCATCGCTCCCACCTCTCGCTCTCCTCGCTCCTCCTCGCTCCCTCCCTCGCTCCCTCCCTCGCTCCCTCCACCCTTGGCTCCCCTCCCTGCTCCTCCCTGGCTCCCCCCCCCTCCCTCCCTCCTCCCTCCCTCCCCTCGCCTCCCCCCTCCCTCCTCCTCCCTCCCTCCCTCCCTCCCTCACTCCTTCTCGATCCCTCCTCCTCTCCCTCATCCCTCCCATCCCTCCCTCCCTCCCTCACTCCCACCACTCGCTTCCTCCCTCCTCCTCTCCACCTCGCTTCCCACCCTCCCTCCCTTCTCCCCTTTGCTCCTCCCTCCCTCCTCCCCCTCCCCCCTCCTCCTCCCTCCCTCGCTCGCTCACTCCCTCGATCCCATCGCTCCTCGCTCCCTACCCTCTCCTCCCTCGCTCTCCCAATCGCTCCCCCCTCCCTCGCTC
>RPFO01000769.1:22500-103222 GCA_009746045.1 Mesostigma viride | reverse complement strand
TGGAACGTCTGCAGGCCAAGTGGGGGTCTGCAGGCAAGGGGTCGGAAGGTGTTCAGGCTGGTGGGTGTGGAAGGTGTTCAGGCAAGTAGGTTTGAAAGGTGTTTACGCAAGTGGGTGTGGAAGGTGTTGAGGCAAGCATGGCACTGCACTTCTTTGTGTCGTGTGCTGCTACCCTCACAGACATATGCCTTCCGTCAGGTGCACGCGTGGGGTTGAGAGACCGTCACATCCGGAGCACATGGAGGGTAAAAGCTCGCAAACAGTAGCCCCCTTTTTATGTTCTCTTTTTCCCTCCCCCGCGCCTTTTCCTTTTCCTTCTCCTTCTTTCATGAAGGGAAGGCCCTGCAAACGTCAGCATTCTTCTTTTCTCATGCGGTCCCCATGCCGCGTGAAACTGTACCAGGACCAATTGTGGCCATTCCCCGGTTGTGCAATTAATGACATCCGCGATGACATCTGCAATATCACCTGCCTATACCCATGGCCTCGAAGACGGTACCCAGGGGCACCGCGCCCACCGCTATGCATGGCATGCTATATTGCTTATTGCTACCCATGACGCCGCTTCCCAGCTGACGTCACCTGCCACATTCTCACTACGGATGCCATGGGTTTACCGCCTCTGAGAGGTTGAGGGGCCAGCGCGCCGCCGGATGTTGATGGCCCGGCATGCCGGCGCGACTGCATGCTGTTCCTGTTACCTCCAGCTAGCTTTGTAGGCCGCCCCAGCAGCCAGGTCAACATTCTCACAATCCAACCCCTACGCTTGCAAGGGTGGCATGGCTGACAAAGAGGGGTGGTCGGCAGCATGGCAGTTTGGTGGCCATGGCTGCGTACTACCTACTTGGATTTCCTGTCGCTGGTAGACAGTACTGATTCCCAGGCGTGGTCCTATTTAGGGTTGGTTCAGCGGCATCTAGCCTTTTGTTGTTTACAACAATATCGGCCTCTGTAATTGGCGGGGTCAACACTGCCAGGTCCCGTATGCCATCACCACGCGAGAATGGATTCGATTACCAAGAAGCCTACACGCCGCAAGTGCAAACTGGCGATTTCTGCCCCAAGTGCAAACTAGTATTTTATGGCCTAAGTGCATACGGGTGATTTCTGCCCCAAGTGCAAACTGGTATTTTATGGCACAAGTGCATACGGGTGATTTCTGCCAGGGTGGACGTCGGGCCGAGCCAGGGATTTCGACCCCTGATGAATACAGACAAAGTTCCTTCTGCTATGGGACCGCCCGCGTTGAAGCCCCCAGGCACAAGGGTGGATCTGGCCATTCAGAGGGATGGTTTCTTCCTGGGATGATGGCTCCCCCCTTAATGGAAAGTGACGGGCAATGGAGGAAACTTCAGCGGCGGTGGCGATGGTCGTGGTAATGTCAGGAATCCCTGCGCTGTGCGACGCTGCGACGCTGCGACGCCTCCTCCCCTCCCCCTCCCCTCGGTGTTTCTCAAAGGGGCATGAAACGCTGTCATGACGCGGGCGGTCATAACTTTCCCATATTGCATTCCCGTTTGCTTGTGTTTGCAAGTCTGGAAATCGTTTGGGTGGGACCTTGTGTGGTGGGTTTTTGGATGCCTTATTTTCTTCTGATCATAGTGCATCCCTTTGCTGGCATCCCTTTGCTGGCATCCCTTTGCTGGCATCCCTTGGATAGTAGGCCTGGAGATATGCTTGAGTTGGGATGCAAGGCAACCTACCCTACTGCACCTACGGCTTTGCAAGGCAACCCATCGATATTGCAATCCATGTTGGTGTCGTTGCCATGGCATCGCCGCTGCGCGCATGGCCACCTTCTCAGCTTGCTGCTTGCCTTCTGGTGCAACCCCGCATCGGTATTCAGCCTTTCCCACTGAGTTGATTGTAGCGAATGGACATACCGTGCTTGTGCTTGCCTTCGTCGTTCTCCTGTTGCTTTGTTCGATGACCTTCTCACGCTATCACCCCCACCCCACCCACCACCCGATGATTCCCCCCCCCCCCATCATCCACCCACCCCAACACCAACCTACCGGCCCACTTAACCCTGTCACGGGCCGACCCTTGAACTCCATGGGGCCTTTTAATGTCATCTATTTTCCCATTCAATACCCTTGCCTCCCCCCCCCTCCCCCCTTCCCCCATTGGAAGCAATCCTCTTCTTGATTCGCTGGATCCTTAGTCCCCATCCCAAAATCCATCCTGGCAAGCCCCCTTTATATATTTCTTCCATCCGTCTCGGCCCTTGCCGGGTCAACAGGCAGGGGGCGTGCAACATCGCCACGCTGAACACGCCGGGCGCGGAGGGCTGCTATTTCAAGCAGAAGAGCCCGTTCCGTTTCTTCGAGGGCCAGTTCATGGCCGTCCTGTTCCTGCCATCGGAGGTAATTCTGGCATACCTTAAATGGTCACTGTAGATGTGGTATCTATTATACCTTCGGTTCTGTTCATTGCCGTCCTGTCCCTTCCGCCCGAGGTAATTTCGGCTTTCCTCAAATGGTCACTATAGCTTAAGTATCTAGTGCGTCCTGGTCACTATAGCGAACGCATCTAGTGTGTCTGGTCACTATAGCTGACGTATCTAGTGCATCCTGGTCACTATAGCTAACGTATCTAGTGCGTCCTGGTCACTATAGCTAACCTATCTAGTGCGTCTGGTCACAATAGCTAACGTATCTAGTGCGTCTGGTCACTATAGCTAACCTATCTAGTGCGTCCTGGATTTGTGTACCGCCTCGTTTTGTTCGTGCCGTCCGGGGTATCATTGGCTTGCCTTGCACGGTCACTATAGCGATGGCATGCAGTGCCACACGGCCACCATAGCGATGGCATGCAGTGCCACACGGTCACTATAGCGATGGCATGCAGTGTCACATCCACCCTTCACATATTCTCTGCCGTCCTGTTCCTCCCGCCTGAGGGAATTCTGGCATGTACCTTGAGCAGTGTAGTGGTCACTATAGCGATGGGACATTGTGTCCCGCCATTTTCCTTGTCCGGAACCCTGTCCCTGCAACCCCGGGAGCTGTCAACTTACGAGTACGACGAGTCTCCGACATTCCTTGGATGGCACCCAGTGTTTTCACAGCCGCATGTTTGTGTGGAACCAGCGATGGGGACCTGGATGGGATATCCAGGTGGGGATGGTTATCCTATGCGAGGGAGCTGCGTTCCAAAGCGGATGTACGTTGAGACATTTGAAGAGAGCGGACGGGAGCAGTTTCCCGAGGGGCACCTTGACCACGACGGGCCGCACAAAAGTAGTCCTCTTAACTTGAAATGAACCCCCACAGCGTGGCCATGATGGGTATAGTATGGGTTATGTCATTTTTTTTTTTCGTTGCTGATGCCTCCTGTACCTGCCTGCACTTACCTGCACCTGCCTGCGCCTGCCTGTACTCACCTAGAGTGGGCGCCTGCCTTGCGCCAACGCCTGCCTTGCGCTCGCGCCTGCCTCCTGGCATTGTCCCGCTCCCTGGTGCCACCTTACCATGACCCCCTGTCACGTGTATGCTGCAGACCCAGTGGGTGTACTGCCTGGAGACGCCGCCGCCCATCCTGAGCGTGTCCGGCCAGATAACGGGGGTATCCATGACCGATGCCGACCGCCTGCGCCGCTCCCGCGACCGCCAGGGCTTCCTGGGCTCTGAGCAGCCCCAGGAGAGCAACCTGGATGCTATCTTCCGTCAAGGCCAGGCGACAACGTATCTGGTGGAGCCACGATTCCCTCCGCCGCCGGGCCGGCTGCCCCCGTCAAAGGGCGGCCCGGTGGTCCGGCAGCTCGTGTTCTGGGATTACAGCCGCAAGGAGTCGCCGTGCCAGCACGACTGCTCGCTGCTGTCCGCGTGCGCGTGGCGGTGGGTTTGGGAGGAGGGCGTGGGGTTGAGGTATTAAGGATTGAGGATTTGAGGTTGAGGATTGGAGATGGAGGATTTGAGGATTGAGGATTCGAGGTTGAGTGCTCGAGGTTGAGGATTTAAGATTGAGATGGAGATTGGGGGGATTGAGGGTATGAGATTTAGGGTTTGAGATGAGGTCTTGTTTCAAGGGGCACAGATAGGCCTGGCGACCGGTTTCTGTCACAGGGACCCTAGCATCTAGGCTGGGCGATGGGTATTGGATTCATAAGGGTTGATTTTTTTTCTTTCACTGCTTTGCGGTTTGTCCACGCAAGGCTTTAAGGTCACGTTTCTCTGCAAGGATGCCAGGAGGTGGGGCTGGTGTTCTTTTGCCTTGATTGCTGAGTATATTAGCTAGGCCTGCCCTTTCATGTCGATTACAAGCGGGCTGTCTTAGCTGTTGTTCCTTTCTGGATAAGCTCGATTTCAGCTGGATTTCAGTTGGATTTAAGCTCTATTTCTTGAGTCTTTCAATGTATTGAGGAAGCGTACTACGCATAAGCACCAAGTACTTGCGTGTCATGCGCAGAGTAGTACTATGCTAATCTCCTTATAAATTAATTACACAAAAGTTAAAAACAAAGATTGCATTACGCATGGACGGACGGGATCGTTAGTTTATTAGTAGTATCTGCTAGCAGCGCTACAGCTCTCCCCACAATGCGGCCTAACAGATTATCTGGGCGGGTCGGGTGATCTCCTGATCTGGCTCACTCGTCTGGTCCCAGGGAGGGAGGGCAAAGGACGGGGCATGCCATTTGGGTAACCCAGCACCAGCTCGAATGTTCCCTCCTGCCGCTCCTGTTGTATTGCCCCCATGCCACCCGGCCAGGTGCCCCGGCACGCGCGGTTTCAACACCACCCAGCGGCTGCAGGCATCCCAGGCGATCATGGCGGACTGCTTGGCCCGCCTCAACTGCAGTGCCAACGAACAGACACGGCTGCCCGTGAACCCCCAGGACACCAAGACGTGGGACTGCCGGGACTACCCGACCGCGGACTGCGTGCTTCTCAACTGCGGCGTGGTGGACGGGTTGTATCAGCCGTGCCCGATCTCCAACGATGTCAACGCGCTCACGCAGGAGTGCGCGCCGCGGTGCCCATTCGTGTAGGTTTTTGATACTGGCATCTGCGTTTTGGAATCTGAGTCGTTCTAGTGATGCGCGGGGCAACCCTTTAAGGGAGTGTTGATGGCTGGCAGTGGGCACTGCGGTCTACTGGGAAATGCATTTGTTTGGCCTCGATCCCGAGTGCAGCCTAGCTCCGGCCACGAGCAGGCTCTACTGCTGGGTACGTGCCCTAAAAAGCAAAGCGTATCCGGAGTACTACGAGTATGACTATTTACTGCGTTTATGATTTGTTTATTACTAAAGTATTGTCATTTTTTTCTTTGACTGTGTTTATGAGTAGATTATTATTACAAGCATTACAAGCATTACGAGCACTATCGTCTGTTGTGAGTGGATTTGTTTTTAGTAGTTTGTTGCTGGCATCCGTATATTGAAGGAGGCTTCCTGCTGTCGTTTTGGTGTTTCTCTTAATATAGTTTACTGCTGGCATTTGCCTCCGCACGATCGAAAAGATGATGTGGCTGCCAGTGACGAAAATTTATAAAAAGGGCTTTGCGCCGCTGGTTTTTTTTTTCCCCCCTGTATGCCAGCACCTCCATACCTGTGCCACACTGACCTGTACTTGAATAATAGATCTCTACTGCATTAAACCAAGTTGGCGGAGTGCATGACAAGGTGTGTGTGTGTGTGTGTGCGCGCGTTCGTGTGATGCTGGCCATTGTCGGTGCCCTTCCCTGCAACGAGATTGAGTGTTGTGTCCTTCCACGTACACGCAGGTACGTGGGCCATAACAGCTGCGACGAGGTACCGTAGGACACCCACTTCACTGACCTTTGGAATCACCCATGGTAGTTTGCACTTGTTGGCACATGTGTTGGCAGATGCAGGTACATGGGCGATGATGCCGCTGCTCACTTCATGGTCATGGGACGGCTTCTTGTTCTGTGTGGGGAGGTGATGGCAGCTATACCGTCACTAGCATCACGTTGTTTGCACGTGCCTGCAGATATGTGGGTGACGGCAGCTGTAACATTGCTAGAATACCCACGCTACATGACACAATAACTACTCTATCACAGGATTGTGCTAGTAATGGTAGCAGCTGTAACGTTGCTAGAAAACCCACGCTACATGACATAACAAACACTTATATCACGGGATTGTGCTAGTAATGGTAGCAGCTGTAACGTTGCTAGAATACCCACGCTACATGACATAACAAACACTTATATCACAGGATTGTGCTAGTAATGGTAGCAGCTGTAACGTTGCTAGAATACCCACGCTACATGACATAACAAACACTTATATCACAGGATTGTGCTAGTAATGGTAGCAGCTGTAACGTTGCTAGAATACCCTGGCTACATGACATGATAAACACTATATCACAATACTATGCTAGTAATACGAGCAGCTGTAACATACCCTGTATCAAACATTAGCATGACATTATGATAAAACAATACGTAGCGTTATGAGCACACCCACTCTACTTACCGTCCTTCACTCTTGTGTCGCCATGCCCTTCCTCCCGCAGGTACGCGGGTGACGGCAGCTGCGACCTGGCGTGTGCAACATCCCCCGCGTGCGGCTACGACTTTACCGACTGCTGCGAGGAGCACGTGCATGTGGACGGGGAGCACCACTTCCACTGCCCGAGCAACAGGAACCGCTTCGGCGTCGACAGCCGGCTCGTGGTCATCGATTTCCACGTCCCATACTACCACCCGTCACCGTGGCTGGAAGGCGCGCTGGTAAGGGATTCTTTTCTCGACAGTTTTCTTAGCAATATTCATTTGGTTAGTCTCATGGATGAGTCGATTGCTTCAGCGTGGGTGTTGCTGGCAGCGACAAAGCGACAAGGGAACATCAGGCCGTCAGCCTTGGAGAATGCAGGCCGTCAGCCTTGGCGAATGGTTGGGAGCAAGTCCAGGAGATGGTTGGGAGGAAGTCCAGAAGATGGGAAGGAGGGGGTTGGCGGGTTGGTGATGAATTTTCTTTCTTGTTTAGGGGCTAGGCTTGACGTTTGTCTTTTGGCATGAAGATCAGCAAGAAGTTTTTCCAACGGTAGGAGCACTGAACCCTTGGACGGATCTGTTCCCTTTTGGCTTGGGGGAGTTGGACCCAGTCCAAGGGTTAAAGAGGGACTTGCGTCATGATTCTTGTGAAGGGCTTTGTGGTTGTGTACAGGAAGTTTCTTGAACCGGCACCCCATCGCCAGTTCACAGTTGTAAGGGCCTGGAGGGGCATCTACTTATGCTTGCCCCTCCTATGGAGTATGCAGAGTTTTGTGATGGTTCATTCTTGCCTTTTCTATGGCAAAGCTTGTGAAAGTGCTGCTAAGAATCTTGTCCGTAAATTGCATTATGCAATAAATTGCGTGCACAAGTGGAAACCATGGGCAAATAAATGCCCTTGTTCCACCCACCACCATGTCGCGTGCCCTTGTTCAATCCCTCATGCTGTCTTCTGCCTCTCTCTACCGACTGCCACGTCTCGTTGCAAGTCTTCACAGTCAAAGGCACCTTGAAAAAGAAAAAAGGAACACGCGACATTTTATCGAAGGAATGTCTGTGGGTTAAGGGTGAAGTATTATGGTTGAAGGATGCGGTCGAAGGAATGTCTGTGGGTGAACTTCTTTCCCTTCTCATGTTCCACGATTGCCCCGCACGATGATCTGTTGCCCCACGCAGAGGGAGCAACCGCAAGCACCACCCCCTTCCGCTGGCAACGCCACCCACCCCCACGAACAAGTGGACCACTCCCACCCGAACCTGCTGGGCCGATGGGTGGGCACCCGCAACAAGGTCATCGCGGGCATCTTGATCCACCAGAACCGTGCCGAGGAGCCGGCGGCCTCGTCCGTCGACCACAGCCGGTTCGCCAACCTGAACGCGAGCCTCACGCGGCACGATGGCCACATGTCAGTCGAGCCGTACGGCCGCAACCCGGTGTTCCTGCAGTCCTCGTCGCTGTACATGCCTCAAGCCGTGGGGCTCACGGGCGACCTGTTCCAGCAGGACGAGCTGATCCCAGCGTCGGGCGTGCCATATGGTGCGTTACTTTGGCCGCCTATGTTTGGTGTATCCTGACCTCTAACTCATGTGTGCTCCGCTATGGTAGGCATGCGTTCCAAAAGGATAGACTTATGGCAGCGTCAGGCACGCCATATGCTGCGTTATACTTTTGGCAGTCATTAATTTTGTTATTCTATTCTAGGTATCCTCCAGACCCTTCATGTGTGGACAGTGATCTAGGGGTGTGTTCAAAAAAGGTTGGACTCATGGCGGCATGAGGCGTGCGGTAGGGTGAGCACTGCTGATCATACTGGTGCTACATGGCGCGCCTTCTCTCGTGTGCGCTGTACGGTGAGTGTTGTTGTTGCTATGTATGGGGAGCCCTTCAACCCTTAGAGTGTGCCGTAGGTGAATTATATTTGGCTGTGCGGCTTTGGGGTGGCTCCCAGTTACCGTCTGCGTGTCCGTAGCATGTGCGTGTGTCCGTAGCGTGTGCGTGTCCGTAGCATGTGTGTGTCCGTAGCATGTGTTTGTCCGTAGCGTGTGTGTGTCCGTAGCATGTGTGTGTCCGTAGCATGTGTGTGTCCGTAGCGTGTGCGTGTCCGTAGCGTGTGCGTGTCCGTAGCGTGTGTGTGTCCGTAGCATGTGTGTGTCCGTAGCGTGTGTGTGTCCGTAGCATGTGTGTGTGTCCGTAGCGTGTGTGTGTCCTTAGCGTGTGTGTGTCCTTAGCGTGTGTGTGTCCGTAGCATGTGTGTGTCCGTAGCATGTGTGTGTCCGTAGCGTGTGTGTGTCCGTAGCGTGTGCGTGTCCGTAGCATGTGTGTGTCCGTAGCCTGTGTGTGTCCGTAGCGTGTGTGTGTCCGTAGCATGTGCGTGTCCGTAGCGTGTGTGTGTCCGTAGCATGTGTTTGTCCGTAGCGTGTGTGTGTCCGTAGCATGTGTGTGTGTCCGTAGCGTGTGTGTGTCCTTAGCGTGTGTGTGTCCTTAGCGTGTGTGTGTCCGTAGCATGTGTGTGTCCGTAGCATGTGTGTGTCCGTAGCGTGTGTGTGTCCGTAGCGTGTGCGTGTCCGTAGCATGTGTGTGTCCGTAGCCTGTGTGTGTCCGTAGCATGTGTGTGTCCATAGCCTGTGTGTGTCCGTAGCATGTGTGTGTCCGTAGCATGTGTGTGTCCGTAGCATGTGTGTGTCCGTAGCATGTGTTTGTCCGTAGCATGTGTGTGTCCGTAGCATGTGTGTGTCAATAGCCTGTGTGTGTCCGTAGCATGTGTGTGTCCGTAGCGTGTGTGTGTCCGTAGCGTGTGCGTGTGCCCGTAGCGTGTGTGTGTGTGTGTCCGTAGCGTGTGTGTGTGTTTCCGTAGCATGTATTTGTCCGTAGCATGTGTGTGTCCGTAGCATGTGTGTGTCCGTAGCATGTGCGTGTCCGTAGCATGTGTGTGTCCGTAGCGTGTGCGTGTGCCCGTAGCGTGTGTGTGTGTGTGTGTCCGTAGCGTGTGTGTGTGTGTGTCTGCCTCTATTTGTAAGTAAATTCATGGTGAGAATGTTTTCCTGGGTGGGTGGGTGGGTGGGTGGGCGGGCGGGCGGGCGGCGGGCGGGCGGCGGGCGGGCGGGCGGGCGGGCGGGCGGGCGGGCGGGCGGGCGGGCGGGCGGGCGGGCGGGCGGGCGGGCGGGCGGGGGGCGGGCGGGCGGGCGGGCGGGCGGGCGGGCGGCGGGCGGGCGGATGGGTATGGGTGGGTGGGTGGGTGGGTGGGTGGGTGGTGGGTGCGTGGGTGGGTGGGACGTGACCCCTCAGTGTTTCTGTGCACGCAGTCATGACGTGCACGAAAGCAGCGATGGGAGCGCCAAGTCCTATGGCAGAGAGTCGGACCGGCATTGTGGTCCCGTGGTGGCAGGCATCGCCAGTCTCTGAGCAGGAATGGAGTCCACCCCGACGGTATTTTTGTTCATGCCCCCTGGCGGAGCCTATGGTTTTGCTATATTGGGGAGTTTAGATGTTGTTCCTTCAGCAAGCAGACATGGCGTGCCTGGCATCGAGTACTGAATGTATAGGGCGTTAGGGCAGACAGTTGACTCTTCTCCTTTTAGTGAGCGAATTTCAAAAAGTCAACAACCAGTTCATGGCTTTACTCTGCCCTTTCCATCATCCCCGCTGCTGGCACCACCCACATGCAACACGTGGCGCCGCCAGGTTTCTTCGCGCTGCCAGGTGTCAGCGGGTACCAGGACGGCTTCCCCGTCTTCCTGGACGCGAGCTACTCGCTGCGTCGCGTGATGGAGGAGCTCGCGTTCATGATGGACGGGTCGTTCATCGACCACCACACAACGCACATCTCCATCCAGGTGCGAGGGATGATTTGGGCGGGACTTTGTTGGGAACTATAGTGACATGGGAGGGGTGCTTATGGGAACTATAGTGACATGGGAGGGGTGCTTATGGGAACTATAGTGATCACCGCGGAATCGTATCTCATGTGGTCACTATATGCACCGTCGAGCGCCCCCATGTTCAAACTGCGACAGTAGACATGTCTCATTTGGTGGGAACTATGCAGAATGTAATGAAATATTTTGACCGCTAGCCGGAGCGCACATCTTCGTCCTGGTGCACGGGATCTTGTGGGAAGGGTTTGATGGGCCGCATGTGGGAGCGTTTTGTGGGGACCAGAGCTGTGTTGGTCATATTTGCGCGCTGCCCATTTTCATCTGGATGGGAGGAACGGCTCCAAAGAGACGAAAGAAGGATGCTTTGCTAACGATGTCCATGGGACTCATCTTTGCCAACGATGTCCATGAAACTCATATTTCTACAAAAGGGATGCTGCCACGAGCGGGTTAGATGGGTTTGAAATGATTATCCTGAATCAATCCGCTACGATCCAGCCCTCATATGGCGGATGGATCACGTCTTTTTTGGAAGACGCTCCGCGGCTTGGAACCTGACGTTATCTCCCCAGCCCATCTGTTTTCACACAGCTGGTGGTGTGCAATGCTGAGCTGAACCCCTGACAGTAGCATTCGATTAGGTGATCGATTAGGTGATCGTGCTGGTCCGATGAAGCCAGTGCTGTGCTGCATCCCTGCTCACTGACCAGCATTGGATGATCATGCAACGCGGCAGCTGGTGGCGTACAACGCGGAACCCGATTCTCGACAAAGGATTTTGTTTTGCATGCTACAAATGCTATTCATGATTCAATTGACCATGTTCCTGTATGGTTTGCTGGTCACGGCAGCTGGTGGCGTACAACGCGGAGCTCGAACGTTTCGGCACGCTCATCGTTCACACCTACTTTGAGGCGGGGGGAGTGATCGTGATCCACCCTCAGATTGAGGTGGGTGATTGTACTTTGTAATCGGTCTTACCGCAGTCAACCATCTGTATGCTAACTTCCAGGCAGTCTAATATCGCCTTTGGGTCTCAAAGCACTTGGTTCAAGATCCGGTCCCTCCCTTCTGCTGTGCCCGGATGGCCAAGCGAATGAGGGGCATTGTTCTCCGTGATTGATCTGCATTGCGCCTCTCTACGGCTTCGCCTAGGCAACCCCCTATTCGGTAGTAAATGGCAGCCTCTCTACGGCTTCACCAAGGCAACCCCCTATTCGGTAGTAAATGGCAGAACACAGCGTCAACCTTGTTCATGCTTGCCTGTCATCCGCATTTGTCATCGATTTTCAAACGTTTTAGATGGCATGTCTCGGCTGTTATTTTCTCTCCCCCATAGTTGTTTCTCATTTGCCTTCGTGTCTATAAGTATCACATCCATCTTGTACCCATTTTTATCATAACGGCACCGTCCTTCCCCGATAGTCTACAGCTTTGCAAGGCACATTCTCCTTCAATACCCGCAAGCTCTTTTGTTTTGATTTTCCTATTGAATTCCAGATCTTCCCCCTTGAGATAAATGTGCAGTTTGGTTTATTTACGCAATAAAATGCTTAATCTTTCTTATTTGACCATTGATAAATAAGATTGACCTTTTATTTGCTTCAACCTGTATTCCTGTTCCCAGGTCTGGCGCACCCTACTAAATGTTAACCCTAACTTAAACACACGAATTATTTGCTGTCCTTTGTTATACATGTGCATGGCTGTGTCCAGATCTTCTCGGTCGAGATGTACAACTCGCCCGGAGACAAAGCCCGCGCCGCCTTTGAGGTCCTCTTCGTCGTCCTGGTGGTCATCGCGATGTTCATCGAGCTGGGCCAGATGTTGGCCATCTACCATGCCACAGGCTCCATCATGCCCTACCTCAACTCATTTTGGAACATCGTGGACCTCACCTCAATCACGCTCATGTACACCATCATCGCCATGTGAGTGACGGAGGCGTGTGAATGAATGGAATTTAAATGGCATTGTCATGAAGGTGACGCCCTCACCGCGGTATCCACATCAACTCCGCTAGTACTGTTCAACCTTGCCGTGCGAGTAATGACCTCGTGTCTATACTATTCTAGTAAGCTCCTTTCCAGTGTGACACACCAGTGGCCGTGACACTGTCATCCCTATGGCACCCACCATGCAGTGGATGTGGCCATGGTGACACCTTGTTTGCGATGCGACCCACAATGCAGTGCATGTGCACGTCACATTTCGTCCCCGTGCGAGCTTGGACATTGCGTCATGTCGTCCCAGTCTTGTTAGATCCCCCAGCTTTCCTCAACGACTTTTCTGCTGGTTTTGCTGGTGGTGTAACCGACCTATTATTTTATATTTCTCTAGGGTTATAGTTCTCGAGTGCTTGACTGGCGTTTTTTTGGCTGCAGATATATTGCCGCTGCCTCTAGGGTCCTGGGACCCTAAAAGGGGGTTGGACTAGGAAGATGTCGCCGCGCAGTGTCATCATACTGACACTTGATTTGTTGTACCATGTGGCTCTCCTCTGAGATGCCTTCAGTGGTCGAAACTGGACAGTGCGTGGCTTCTATCACAGCCACCAACCTGCGGACTTTGGTTCTAAAATGCTGCGATGAATGCTCCTAAGTCCCTTAAACGATGTCTTCGATATGTAAAAACGTCTATTGGTTGCTTTCGTTTGTGCAGGTGGCTGGTCTTTATCGTCAAGTACACCAACCGCTTCGACATAGAGGTGTCTTACCCAGGTGGGATGGCGTTTCCAGGTGGGCCGGGCTTGCGGACTCTTTTCTGCTTTTCTCCGCGCTTTGGTGTTTCGGTGGGTTATATGTCATAGTATAGGGGTTAATGTAACGGGGGAGTAGCTTGGGAATAGTGGGAAGGCAGGGAAGAGAAGATATAAAGTAAGACAATTAACAGACAGTTTGGAGGCAGGGAGGTGGGTTATGCGTCATACGTGGCGGAAACTTGTGAATAGTGAGAAGGCAGAGAAAAGAAGCGCGGATTAGCTTGGACCCGGGGAGGCGGAGGTGAGGTGCCTTTATTCTCGGGTTGGTTGAAAGCTATTTACTTTTTTGGCAATAGCTATGCAGCCGGCCCAAACACGTAAGTGATGCGCAAGGACTATGCAGCTGGTATCTTCATTGCCCTGTGATTACTCATTCGCTTGGCCACCTGAGTACGTGACACGTGTCATATGGGCTTCTTAAGACTTACGGCTATCTTTCCCACTCCTTTGGACTGTCCCCTGCTTGGCCACTGTATGCATCGCCTGCATGCCGCCTCGTACAGTGTACCAGCAGAGCTTCCCCGGCCCTGTCGCGGCCCAAGCCAAAATGATGCAGCTGGCCGATGGCGGCGCGGGGATGACAACAGTGATGAGCAAGTTCCACGAGGTGGGTGGGTGGGTGGGTGCGCTACTTGGTGTTCTTGATAGTCCATACCTGTCATATAGCGGCACATTGTGCTGGCATGATCACGAAAATGAGCAAGTTCCACGAGGTGGGTGGGTGGGTGCGCTACTCGGTGTTCTTGATAGTCCATACCTGTCGTATAGCGGCACATTGTGCTGGCATGATCACGAAAATGAGCAAGTTCCACGAGGCGGGTGGGTGGGTGCGCTACTTGGTGTTCTTGATAGTCCATACCTATCATATAGCGGCACATTGTGCTGGCATGATCACGGAAATGAGCAAGTTCCATGAGGTGGGTGGGTGGGTGCGCTACTCGGTGTTCTTGATAGTCCATACCTGTCATACAGCGGCACATTGCGCAGGCATGACAACGGTGATGTGCACGTTCCACGAGGTGGGTGGCCTTTCTGTACAAAGTCAGTCGACACATAGCTAATAGGAGTACACCATTAGAGTGCGTGGCATTGTCGCCAGTGATGGTGATGGAGCAAGTTATATAGTTGTGTGTGCTTGCACTGAACACTGCCCCTGTCCATGGTATTCAAATAAGGCACATGCATGGGTACAATAGCATGTGTACGCCTAATTAAATAGCGGCAGCACGAGACGTTGGTTCTGCCCCTTGCTGAACTGGGACTTGGCTTTTCCTCCTCCCGGCACATGGTCGCTGTAACACTCACTACCGCGGTTGACGCTCCTGGTCATTATAACCACTTTCGTTATAGCCCCTCAGGCCATCTCCATGCTGGATGGAGCTCCTTTTTGTCAAGAGTATGTGCTCATGACGTTAGACGTGGTTATGGGCACAACGGCCTCCCTTTTTACAACTAATTAGCCCCCCATCCCCCATCCCCCCCCTTTTTTTTTTTTTTTAAGGTTGCCTCCATCGTTGCACCTTTCTCGACAGTACTTTGTCCTCATGGCTCGAATGGTCACTATAGCCACTGCTACGATCCATCACACATCCCTCTACGCAGGTTGTCTCCATCGTTGCACCTTTCTGGACTGTATATTGTCCTCATGGCTCGAATGGTTTCTATGGCCACTGCTACGATCCATCACACATCCCTCTTTGCAGGTGGTCGCCATCGTGCGCCTGCTCGACTGGTACTTCTTCCTCAACTTCCTCAACCTCCTCCTCATGATGCTCCGCATGCTCAAGCTGACGGCCTTCCACCCCATGCTGGGCATCGTCGCGCGCACGCTCTCCCGCGCCGCGTACGACGTCGCGCACTTCATGGCAGTGGCGGGGGTCATCTTCTGCACCTTTGCGCTGAGCGCAAACCTGTGAGTGATAGGGATTAATAAGCACGTGAGTGAGTGATACGGATACTCTATTGGTACTGTTATAGTAATTCCCATCTTGGGTCATCTCATGCGCTGCCAAACCTGTGAGTGGATCAGGGCCAGTTAGTTAGTCACGCAGTCCCTTTGGGGAGATGATGCTGCCATGGCTGCTTATGTGTCTAGTAGGAGCAGTGCTTGTAATAGTAGTGCTTGTAAGCTAGCAAGCAGGGTTTTCTTGTATGCTAGCAGGATTTGCGTGTATGCTAGCAGGATTGATAATGAGAAACGAAGGCGGCCCACGCATGATTCTTATGATCTTCAAGCTTAACGTAAACCTCTCGTGTGTTTGAGGCAGTGCAAACCTGTGAGTGTTTGAGGATGCCTTTGTTAATCAGCGCAAACCTGTGAGTGTTGGAATATTAGCTTTTGTGAATCCGAGCTTTTGTGAATCCGAGCACACCTGTGAGTGGCGCATGGCCTTGACTACTTATGTGTCTGGTTACAACCTGTAAGTTAGCAGGGATAGCAAGGAATGTAAGGCAACTAGCGTGGGAAAAAAGCAGCCGAAGTGTGAAAAGAAAAACTCGTGCCATCTTCATGAACTTTGCGCTAAGTGCAAATCAAGTTTGCTCAAGAGTTAATAATCCACGCAAAGCTGTGAGCCGGCTCCGAGTTATCGTTTTGCATATCTTCTTGATCCCTTTTATGGTAAAAGTAAAGCAGGAATAACTGAATAATAGCCAGAGGTTCCTTAACAACCCGTGTCATGCTCACGATGTTCATGCACAAACACACGCGACTAGATGCATGGCTGGGCCAACATTGAAAGGGATCCTGGATATCCTTCAGTTAATAGGAACGTAGTTGAAAGAAACATCTCCTAAGACGTTCTTTACGTTTGAAACGGTATACCTACTCAACAGGTCAGTACCCCCTGACTCTCCCCACAGCGGTACGCATGAACGAATGAATGTTTGAAACGGGAACGCTGGCTGGTTCCCGGAAGGCGATAGCATTTAGAATGGAACATTTTCTAGATGTCCTTTTTTCCCCCTTCCTGCCCCCGTTCAAGCAAGGGCCAGAAAACTGCAGCTAGCTTCCCAGTTTATTGTCATCATCTTGTCACGCATCTCATGCTTATTGCCACCCCGTCTTTATCTGGGCATGTTGATGCTCATCTCCCCGTTTGCACTGTCTGTGCTCCGGTTAATAATGCTGCGTGCTCTTGGCCTCGCCCATCCCTCTCAGCGCGTTCGGGTACCGGGTGAGCGACTTCTCCACATTCGGCAAAAGGTAAGGGGGGGTAGCCAGTGGGTGGGGACGTGGGTGACTTCATGATTGGGGTAGTGATTGGATTGAGGTAATTAACTAATTAATTACTTATTGAGGTAATGATTGAGGTAATGATTGGGGGTAAGGCTGGTTGAGGTGATGATTGGGGGTTTCTTATGGGGTAAGGATAATCCAATTTGCGGTTACAATTGGGGTAATCATTGAGGTAACTTGGGCGAATATTCGCATATCTTATTCCTGCACAACGAGAGCACGCTCACCATTATCTCTAATGGAGTTTTTAATACTCACAACAAACGATCGAAGGTGAGGCAAAGGTCGCCAGCAAAGATTGCCGTTCCACTGTTACAGTGTCGATGTGCTTGCTGTATGCTCATGAACAAAGTGCCCTAACCCACCCATCCTTCTCCCCGTGGTGTTTGACCCGTGTGGCGTGCACCAGCCTCATCACCTGCTTCCTCAAATGCTCGCATTACTACCAAAACATCTCTGCCGTGCAGCCTGAACACCTGCTTCCTCATGCTGGTGGGAGAGGTGTCTGTGATGGACAAGCTGCGGCAGCTCATCCAGCTACAGCTGGTGGTCGCGTGGATCTTCTTCTGGTGAGGCTGGTCATGGGGTTTGGTAGTAGTTAGATGGTGGATGGTGACCGTGGCAGCTTATCATTTATGGCCAGTGCACACAGTCTGCTGTGATTTTATGTTCAACCAGCTACGGCGGATTCAGTATCGCATGAATTTTCTTCGTCTGGCCAGCGGTGGGAAACATTTTTAGTTCAGTAGCTATAACAAAGGCTCTAGCTGGAAAAATGTCGTTTAAAATGCGGCAGCTGGCTGGCCTTTGGGTGCTTTTCCTTTGGGTACTTTTCTCCAAGGGGCCCACCAGTGCATAGTTCTAATGAATACACTGGCATCCTGCACAGCGTTGACGGTTGCTCACTAGCTACCGCAGTGCACGCAACCGCCTGGCAGGTCACATCGTTGCATGCCTCTTTTGTGGTCAACATGGTGAGCTTGGTGATCGAGCTCTTGTGGTGGCTGATATAGGCTCCCATCGGTATCGCTTCAATTCATGTCTAGATAGCCAAATTCGCTAAGTTGTTGTCATGGCATTCTTATGCTACATAACGAAGAACTTTGCAAGTTGCTAAGTTTGGCTATAGTTGGCTATAGCACTTGTTGTGGTGCCAACGCGTCAGTGCACGTGTGGGACTTTACCCTCAATTCCCCGCTCTATACTTCGCTGTTTAAAACGCACCTCCGTGCACTGTCTGCTGGCCAACATGCAATTGACAAAGCAAGCTACCTGCTTTTACCGCGTAGCTCCTGCCTGCTGAAAATGGCCTAGTTGTACATCCAGCCATCGAAATGAAAGTTTCTTTCTCCTGGTCATTTGAAAAGGCCTAATCATATACTACGCATAAAGCCTTATTCTCCTCGCAGGAGGAGAAGTCCGCACCGAGAGAGTTGACGTCCACCGGGCTGCGGGATTAAAGCGTCCACTTTTTCCCTCGGCAATTTCAACGGCTTCTTTGGCACAGAACGTTCAGAAATGCGTACTTTTTCTTGCTGTACCTCTCTGTGCGTGGTTACTGGCTTCTTTGCTCGGTCATCTCAGCATGCACCCGTCTTTATGTCTGTGGGTTGAAACTCCCTTGTTTGCCTGGCCGCAGGATCTACATGATCTCCTTCTTCTTCATCCTCTTCCAGTTCTTCGTCGCCTTTGTGCTGGTGAGTGCGCGGCACCCCAATTACGATATAGTGCACCTTCCAACCTTTAAGCATGTCCAGCAATCGTTCTGCCAGCAAGCCCATGAGTTCTAAGCTGAGTGCAGTTTAACCTGGGCAGGACAGGTGTACATTGTACAAGTCCGCGGTCGGCCGGTTCACTCGTGTGTCACTGACAGTTTCATCAGATAGCATTAGTCATGCAAGCATGTTTTCACTAATAGTAGTTCATGCTTGTTTGACGCAATTAGAGTAGAGCGAGACCTGCTGCCTGTCACCGCAAACCTTTTGTATTGCGTAGAACGCAACTGTGGGGAACTACTTCATGATCTTCTTTACGCTGACACTGTGCTGTTTGAGATACCTATCACGTGGATTTCTTGTGAGCGCTTCCATATTCCAAACATGTATTACCAGAAAGGATGATCCTACCTAGACCGATCCTCAAACTTCACACTTTAACTGAAGATTTGAAATGACGGCATTTTGAACCTTCGAGGCTGTAAACGGTCCTGGTATTGCAAATCCGCTGTGTCTCCTATCTCTCGGATTCTTATCCACGATGTCAAAAAATGGACAATTGTAAAAAATGGACAAGGAGCGCCACCCCCGGGCGGCGCTGACGGAGATCATGGAGTCGCACACTTTGTCGTCCACTCTAGTCCCTTATTTACTACTTCTGCTATTATATACTACTAAAACTGTTAAACCCCTCCCCGACAGGCCGCGCTGACGGAGATCATGGAGTCGCGCGGCCCCCGCTCCACCTCTGCGCTCGCCGAGGTTTCCCACCTGCTGCTCGATGAGACCCGCACGCTGCTGCGGTGGCTCTCCTTCCGATCATCCAGTCCCCCTGACGGGGCGCAGCACAAGGCGGCGGGCGACCGCCAGGTGGCGCGCGACCTCCTCCGCTGGCTCCACGCAGCACAAGGCCAGGCAGGAGGTCCTGTGGAGGGCGCGCCAGGTGGCGTGAGGGAATCATGGCATGCCGGCCCGGCTTCCGGGAGCATGGGCCCCATGGAGAACGGTGGGGACAACGGGCCAGATGGCACCTCATTGCATGGGGCGCACGGGGTTTCTTTCTTGTTCAATCACGAGTCGTGGTTGAGCCTCCCCAAGTCTTTGTTTCGGAGGCGGCGGCACGGCCAGGTGGCAGCAGCTGACCCCGCCTCCAGGGTGCTGGTTCTGGACGGCCAGCGGTACACGTACGGGGAGGTGCTGTCCGCACTGGATCGCGCACGGATAGCCCGCAAGATGCAGCTGTCGGCGAGCGTGAGATTGGATCCTGCGTCCGTCACCGCCGCCGCCGGTGACGTCACCACTGTAGTCCCCGCCAGAACGCTGGTTGGGGATGATGCTGGCGTTCATGGCGATGGTGACAACGCCACCCTAACATTCGTTCCGGCCGATGAAGGCGAAAAGGAAGCGCACACCGGCACTCCCCCACCGCACAATGCCTACCATGGCATGCCGCAGGACACCTCTGGGCAGAATTGCCGCTCTCCCCGGCCCCCCCGCCCCCCCCCCGGGACAAGGGCGAGATGTTTGACCGGTGCGTGGCAACTCTTGCCAGCAAGGTTCACGCGGCCTGCTGGCCCAGCCAGGGGGCGTCATCAACATCGCACCGCCATCGCCACCACCATCACTTCCCCTGGACGTCTCGTGGGGGTCGCGGAGGGCCTGAGTCGAGCGGCGGAGAGGAGCCGGTTGACGGGCGATTGGATGCCAGGGACGATGTTGCCGAGGCGCCGGATGGGTCTGCCCTGGACCAGGGGCCAGCCACGGGGGATGATCCTGAGATGGGGCCGGGCAAGAGCCATGACAGCCAAGTCGATGGTGGTGATGGCAGCCATGACGTACATGGGGATGTGAGCCATGACGGTGACGGGTGCCAGCTATCCCGTGTGGAAGAGGGCATCGCGAGGCCGACACCTGCCGGGGGACCCACGGGTAACCACATTGGCGGCGCAAACGCTGCCGGCGGGTCAACTCAGTCCAGGCCGGGGATGAAGAGCAAGCGGAACCGCGTAGGGATAAAGTTGTCGGGGTCGTGGATGAGGAGCAACGGGAGCAGCCGGCCAGGGGGGGGGCAGGGGGAGGCGAGCACCCGTGCACGCTGGCGGCGCGAGATGTCCGTGGAGGCGGCGGCGGCGCACGTGATGCATCGATTCGGTGACTATGCGATCATGCAGGAGGCGGCGGAGGGGGAGGATTGCCCTGCGGCGACAGGGGGCCATGTCGGGACGGTGGCAGCGAGTGCTGTGACGCCGGGGCGTGGTGCTGTGACGGCGCCAGGTGTCAGTTTACGGGAGGCCGATGGGGTGAGGACTGGCCAGGCCGTGACTCCAACTGGTGGAGATGTGTAAATAGTTGTCCAGAAATTCTGGCTCGACTGGTGGTGTGGCTGATCTGTCAACACCGGTGGTGTGACTTATTTCCATCAAAGCGATGTACAAGCAATACTATCCAAGTATATCAGTCAGCACACTGTCGTGTCAGCAACTCGGTGCCATAACTCATGTCAGAGGGCTTTCATGTATATCAGGGGACACATGGGAGTCTGCCTGCAGCAGCTATATTGTGGATGGCTAGCTGTATCGTACAGACCACTGCGCTGTATTGTAGATAAATGGCTTTATCAGATGGTAGTGGATTATTTCTGCCGCGTGGTATGCAGGTAACATTGGGAGGATCCGCCAGCAGTGGTGACTGGCTGACAGAATGTGGCAGTGGGCCAGTGGCGCCCACCCTGTGTTGCGCTTGCTGGTGGGTTCGATCATCGGTCGGCTACATCATTTGAGCAGCCTTATCTTAAGCTTGGGAGGTCCACGGGTGGTCAACCACCTCGGGGGTTTGTTTACAGGTCGATCTGCATGTAGGAGCTACCAGTGGGCATTATTGAACGGCCAGGTGCAGTAATAGAGGGCACTAGTTCATAGAGTAATCATAACAGTCATGTAGACATCGTCATGTGGGTGCAATAGAGTAATCGTCGACCCCTAGTTAGACAACGAGGAGGAGGGAGGGCGCCCAAGCTTCTCTCACTGCGGCAAGGGGTCGGCGGCAGGCCACAGACAGAGTGCTCTCTCCGCATCACATGTGGTGCGGACCCAACTGTGGGTGCAATACAACAAGAGGTAGGCTCAATAAGACTACTATATATATTCATATTGAGAATGATAGATTACGGAGGTGACATGGGCATGCAACATAAGGGAAAACCTGATAAGGAGAATAACCCTGAAGAAATTAATAGGAATCTGACACGGACATCCTAGGATCACGCCAGCTGCACAAGGTACAACTGCCTATACCGCACAAAACTACGACACGCAGCCATGATCGCTGCCGGCCCACCATGCAGGCCTGGGAGGGATCTAGACTGCATGGGTCGCGACAAAGTCGGCCCGGGTGCGGCGGAATAACACATCAGCCACGGTGCGAGTGAGGGCGAGTGACAGGCTCTGCCGCCAATACGAGGACCACGTGCGGGCAGACCACGGGGCGGTCTGACCCTCGAGGTCGAGGCGGTCTTCACGGCGCTGCATGGCAGCACTCGTGGAAAAACTCCACTGTCTTGGGGCCCATGGCCCCGAACTCTTCAAGGACAAAGGGGATGACCCGGTGGGGCCCCACATTGCCGTAGGAGGCAAACTTGTCGCGCTCAGCCACAGCGGCAGCAGCGCCGGCATCCACAGCCGCCCGGAGGATGTGGCGACCGGAGAGCGGCCGAGCCACGGAGACATCGATGAGCAGGTGGCAATTACCCTGCCCGGCCGTCGTAGTCAAGCACGGTAATGTCGGGGCGGTGGATGGGTGAGTAGAGGGCGGCCCCATCCGCGCCCTCGCACTTGATGGCGGAGTGGGGAATGACCGACCGAACCATGGCACACACCACCCGGAGGACTACTATATATATTCATTGAGAATGATAGATTACGGAGGTGAGATGGGCATGCAACATAAGGAAAAACCCGATAACTGGGAGAATAACCCTGAAGAAATAATATATATATATTAAAATGAATATAATTACTTACAGCAGAGTGAAATCACTCAAACCAAAGTAAACGCCCAGCTATAAACCTATATACAGAGCCATGTCAAAGCTCTATACTACGATAAGACCAATGGAAACTCCTAACGGGAGGAACCTAATAGCCCTGCTTCACCGCAAAATCAGCCCGCGTACGGCGGAGCATGATGTCAGCCATGGCCCGAGTCAGCGCCACCGACAAGCGCTGACGCGCCAATATGACGTCCAGGTCCACGCCGACCATGCATGGGGCCCGCTGGCCCTCCAGGTCCAGCCGGTACTATATATAAGATATATATAATCGGCGGCCGCTCTCCGGTCGCCACATCCTCCGGGCGGCTGTGGATGCCGGCGCTGCTGCCGCTGTGGCTGAGCGCGACAAGTTTGCCTCCTACGGCAATGTGGGGCCCCACCGGGTCATCCCCTTTGTCCTTGAGGAGTTCGGGGCCATGGGCCCCAAGACAGCGGAGTTTTCCACGAGTGCTGCCAGCGCCGTGAAGACCGCCTCGACCTCGAGGGTCAGTCAGACCGCCCCGTGGTCGGCCCACACGTGGTCCTCGTATTGGCGGCAGCGCCTGTCACTCGCCCTCACTCGCACCGTGGCTGATGTGTTATTCCGCCGCACCCGGGCCGACTTTGTCGCGACCTATGCGGCCTACATCCCTTCCAGGCCTGCATGGTGGGCCGGCAGCGCTGTACGTTGCTGCGTGTAGTTTTGTGCTGTATAGTTAGTTGTACCTTGTGCAGCTGGCGTGATCCTTGGATGTCCGGCCGTGTCAGATTACTATTAAGTTCTTCAGGGTTATTCCCCCAGTTATCGGGTTTTTCCTTATGTTGCATGCCTATCTCACCTCCGTAATCTATCATTCTCAATGAATATATATAATAAGCACCTCATTACCACTAGTTCCATTGATTCAGATTTTTAGTCATTCATGCACTCGGTCATGTGCACCAGTACGTTAAATTAAATAAACTATTAAAGCACGTTAACTGCATGCACCAGGAAGTACGTAGGGACCGGGTCCAGAGGGAGTCGCACGGTGTACAAACTTTTTGAGTACCGGACTAGGTGTCCTTCATTAATTGATGTAGACTGTGTCACGAGAGCCTAAATGGGAGTCCTCAATTCAAAAAAATTAAATTAAATTAAATTATAACATGCCTCCGTGGGGAGGTCATGTAGCACATATTTCATGATGGATGGGGTGGAGGAAGCCGCGTGATCGAACTATCCTAACTCTATCTAGAAAATCCTAATAACTACACTACTCATCAAAACGCCTCCTCCGCTTGGGGGGAGGTGGCTTGCCCACAGGGTCGGGCGTGTGCGCCTTGACAATCTTCTTCCACCGCGTCTTGTCCTGCATGGCATGCAGTCCAAAGACGGGAGAGAGAGTGGATGCGGTGCTCAAACTGGGCTGGGACCACTAGGTCGTCCAGCAACATCTGAACGTAGTTGGTGACAGGTTTCCCTACCCTTTTGGGAATATCCTTGGGGCCAGGCCAGGTCAGAATGTGCCGCCCTGGCTGTCCAAGCCGCTGGGGGCCGGCCAGACCAAGCGGGTGGTGTTGACCTGGCTGGTGCGGGCAAGGTGTCCTACAAATGCTATCCTACGCTGCCTAATCTCGTCCGAAACACGAGGCATGCCATGATGCAAAGACTCTGATGACGGACGATCGGAAAAACCTACCGGACCTGCCGGAGCATCCTGTAAACTGTGCCGTCGAGCCGAGCTGCCAGTTTGGGTGGGAGGGTCCACGCCTCGGCGCCATACGTGAGCACCGTGAGGACGAGGACCTTGAAGAGCATGCGCTTGCGGTGCCCGTCCATGCAGGCCCTTCGAGCGCCAGTAGGGTGTGAGCGAACGGAGCTTGGCCCAGGCAAGGCCGATGTGGGTGTCCACATCGTCGGCGGTGTCAGGAAGCCAGCTCCCCAACAGCTTGAAGCGGTCGCGGAATGGGACCTCCGTCCCGTCGAGCAGGCGCGGCAGCGGTGGTTTACTGGATGCCCCTATCACCATCGCCTCAGTTTTGACACTAATCTCCAGCCCCACCGCCCGCGCCTCCAGGCCCAGGCAGTCCAGCCAGGTCTGAATGTGCTCGGGGCTCTCGATGAGGGTGGTATCATCCGCATAAATCAGGTCGGCAAGGCGGTAACCAGGTCTAACCCCGCCGTGCTCTTTCACGTTAAGGATGTCCAAGCAAGCCTGGCTCGAACCCCTTAAGAGCAGTAAAGCGCGCACGTGCCCGGCGCATGACGTGATCCACGACAATAATGAACAGGTATGGGGACAGGACACAACCTTGCCACACCCCGTGGTGAAGGGGGAATGGTGGAGTGGTGCCCTCCGCAGTCCGCACTACTGCCTGTGAGCCCTCATACAGACGGCGAATGGCAGCAATAAACGCAGGTGGTACCCGATCCAGAGCTAGGATGGCCCAAAGAGCCTCCCAGAGAACCGTGTCAAAGGCCTTGATATAGTCAACAAAAATGAAGACCAGCGGCAAACTGTCAGGGGGAAGTCGACGCACCTCCTCCATCAACCGGCGCGCGACAAACACAGCCATGACAGTGTTACGACCACGACGGAAACCCATCTGAGACTCACCCAGGTGTGGGTCCAGCGCGGCGCGGAGCCTGTGCAGCATCATGCGCATGAAGACCTTCAGCGCGGCGCTCTGGAGGCAGACACCCCGGTAGTTACCGGGGTCAGCAGCAGAGCCCTTCTTGTACAGCATGACGCGGATGGCCGTCTGCCACTCAGCAGGCGGAGGCTCGTCAGAGAGCAGGACACGGTTGCAGAACGCCAGCAGAAGATCCCTAACCGCCAGATCAGGGGTCTTCAGCAGCTCAGCAGAAAGGTGGTCGGCACCGACCGCCGCATCGTACCGCAGGCGAGCAAGGGCGCCGTCCAATTCCTTCAAAGTGAAGGGGG
Organism: Mesostigma viride; assembly: GCA_009746045.1. Taxonomy (NCBI): domain Eukaryota; kingdom Viridiplantae; phylum Streptophyta; class Mesostigmatophyceae; order Mesostigmatales; family Mesostigmataceae; genus Mesostigma; species Mesostigma viride. The sequence goes on along the minus strand of RPFO01000769.1, from coordinate 78,207 downwards.
GGACGACGTCGTCAGTGGCAAGGCAGCCCTCCTGCAAGGCGGGGACTTGGTAGTCCGCGGCCGAGGAGGGGGGCGCTGGCGGCGGCGGGGGTCCGGCGACCCCGAGGCGGGCGGCCGTCTCGGGGTGAAGCGGCGGGGGGGGGCGCGAGCCCCACCGGTCAAGGAAACATTGTGGGCCAACCAGCGGTCAAGGCTTACCGGCGCCGTGCCGTCCCCCGTGTGCTCCACCGGGGTGCGCTGCCGCCGGCCGCCGAGCCGGTCGAGGTGGTACCACATGTCCTTGCCCTGGTTGCGAGCCTGGCAGGCCTTGGCATCCGCGATGCACTGGGCCGCCTCCGCGTCCTGAGCGTGCTCGTAGGCCTCCACAAGGGCGGCCTTGAGCAATGGTTTCTGCAGCGGGTCCCGGTTACGCTTGAGGCGGTGCCGGGCGGCCAAGACCTTGGGGTCCTGGCGGTAGAGCGGGCCGGGGCGGCGGCGGGGCATGACCGGCAGGTGCCGGGCCGCCAGCAACGGGGCACGGGCCGCAAAGCCCGCAAAAATGGCTGCGTTGGGGGCACCATTGTCCAGCTCGTCGACGTCCGCCCGGGCGTCCAGGGCCGACAGGTACTCCGTCGGCACCGTTCCGCTCGTGCTCGGCGTCCGTCCAGTCCTCAGGATCTCCCTTGACCGGACGTAGAGCAGACCAGTCAGGGCGGACCACTGGGGCGCGGCGCGCGGGGACGTGGAACCGGAGCCGAAGGGTCGCGCGCACCAACCGGTGGTCAGAGCACACCGTCGGCGTGTCAAACACTCGGGTGTCCAGGACCGAGGTGCACCTGGACTGCCGTACCACCACGTAGTCCAAACAGGCCTGACGGCCGTTAGGGCCACGAAAAGTGACCAAGTCCTGTGAGGGACGTTGGAAGTGGCAGTTGACAGCAACCATCCCGCTATCCCGCAAAAAGGCAGAAAACAGGGGAGTGTTGTCGTTATAGCAGTAGTGTCAGCAGGCGCAAAGCGGCTGCCAGCAGTGCCCACGGGGAGCGTGGCATTGGCGTCGAGCAGCATAACCAAAAAGTGGCGGGCCGGGGTGACCCTCTCAAGGTCATGCAAGGATTCGAAGAACTCCTCACGGGCCGACTCAGGTAGACCACTGTGGGGTGCGTAGCCCACCCCCACCGTGAGGTGGTGTTTAGACCGCCCCTAGCTCGACAGAGGTGAAATGTGCTACCATAAGGCGTGGGGTTAGAAACTTAAGCGTGCTGAGGCTAGCAACTGCCAGCGGCGAACACAAAAGACCAACACCACCTTGGCCAGACGTACCGCTGCCAGCGAAGTAAAACCGCCAGCCACCCGCCAAGCGATCAGTGCTCACCATGCCAAGTGGCACCGTGCGGCGGTGTTCCTGGACGCCTAATATAGATACACGATACTCAATGCAGAATGCGACTAGCTCCTCTATCCGGCAGCTATGGTCGTCATCTAGCAATGTGCGGGTGTTAAAAGTGGCAAGGGCCAAGGATGCCTGCCATGGCCCACCAGGGGAGGACGACGATGGATGATGGGGGTGGATGCGGCGGGGGGTGGAGGTGGGGATGAGTCCTCAATGGGATGTAAATAAATGGAATGCATGGGGATGGATGGATCTAGCTGTCTAGTTACAGGGTACCTATTATAGCGGGCACCGCGGCCCGTCAAATTATCACTATGGCTGCCGACTTTGGTCACTTAATGCGGAACCCCCACCGACTTCAGCTGGGTTGGTATATCCTTCAGAATCGCCGCATCGGCGAGTCATCGATCTGCCTCCATGCATTTGACACGAAAAACTGGAGGCTGCCCGGCTGTGAGTCCGTTCCTCCTCTACTATGTAGGGTAGCAAATGTGTCGCGGCATGCAGTCGCGCACCGGCTGCTTGGAGTCTCGATTTAGGCACGGATGCGGATGGTAATAATACGTAACTTAACATCCGAATCGCGTCGCAGGGCATGACATTAATTAGTCTCGTGTCCGGCGTTGGGGGACCATGCACGGAGCACTGAATTCCCCAATTTAAGATAAAGTGGACGTCTCCCCAAGACGTCAATATGTCCACAGCAAGTCTTGAATCTGGGCCTCAAGCATTCATGAGGCCTCATGAGCTAATCTTGCACGCAAATTAACTATGCGCGCCTACCACCTTGCTTTTCATATTTCCTGGGACAGCTCACCCACAGTTGGGGGGTCGTAGTCTTTGACAATGTACATGCCCACCCAACCAAACGTTGCTTATCCTGCATATATCCGATCCCATATCTTCAGGAGTAAGAGGGGTTGAGCGGATGACGCCAACAGCGTGCTCTGCATGTCAGCTGAAATAATGTCGTGGTATGTCCACTGTTGGCCACCGCGTCGCCAAACCCTGGCAGGGCCTGACCATGCATCATTGTATAAGATATCTCCCAGGCTGGCCAGTTCGCTGAGGAACCAGCAGGGCCCTCATCTGTATCAACCTGATAAGTACGGGCCAGATGGCCAGCAAACTGTACTAGTCTACGCTGCCTAAAAATATTAGACACACTGGGCATCCCATCATACAACCAGGCATCGTTGTCTCACTTCATACAACGCCGCCAAGTAACGTGTTCGCCGTACTTCGCCCCCAAGATCCTGTTCCATTCAATCTGGACTCCAGATGTTCAGTGAGGGTCCAGCCAGGCTTCCGCCCCATAGGTCAGAATACTATTACGGTAAGAATAAGCCCTTGAAAAGATACCACGCTTCCCGCCGGCCAGCTATCAACTAATTAACTAATTAATAGCGTGCCCCAGGCCGAGCGCGGCCGGGGCGCCACCCGTGGACCTCTGGGATAGGCTAGGCATGGACATGTGTTTCCAAACCTCGCAATGGGCTCACGGCTCGATCACGCCAGGGCAGCCCCCTGGCATGTCTGTCCTCTGGTCAGGCCGGCAGATGGTTCGCAATTAAGGATAATAGGTGGCAGGTAGTCATCAAGGAGACCACCCCCAAGTCAGTGGGGGCTCCGCGTGTGACCAAGTATGGCATTCACAGTGATTCGGGCCGTGGTGCGCCCACAACCCCGCAACTAGGTCTAGCTTAGATAGCTAGAGCTCCCATCCCATCCCACCCCATCCCCGCATCCCATCCCATCCCATCCCATCCCATCCCATCCCATCCCATCCCATCCCATCCCATCCCATCCCATCCGGCCATCCCATCCCATCCCATCCCATCCCATCCCATCCCATCCCATCCCATCCCATCCCATCCCATCCCATCCCATCCCATCCCATCCCATCCCATCCCATCCCATCCCATCCCATCCCATCCCATCCCATCCCATCCCATCCCATCCCATCCCATCCCATCCCATCCCATCCCATCCCATCCCATCCCATCCCATCCCATCCCATCCCATCCCATCCCATCCCATCCCATCCCACCCCATCCCATCCCATCCCATCCCATCCCATCCCATCCCATCCCATCCCATCCCATCCCATCCCATCCCATCCCATCCCATCCCATCCCATCCCATCCCATCCCATCCCATCCCATCCCATCCCATCCCATCCCATCCCATCCCATCCCATCCCATCCCATCCCATCCCATCCCATCCCATCCCATCCCATCCCATCCCATCCCATCCCATCCCATCCCATCCCATCCCATCCCATCCCATCCCATCCCATCCCATCCCATCCCATCCCATCCCATCCCATCCCATCCCATCCCATCCCATCCCATCCCATCCCATCCCATCCCATCCCATCCCATCCCATCCCATCCCATCCCATCCCATCCCATCCCATCCCATCCCATCCCATCCCATCCCATCCCATCCCATCCCATCCCATCCCATCCCATCCCATCCCATCCCATCCCATCCCATCCCATCCCATCCCATCCCATCCCATCCCATCCCATCCCATCCCATCCCATCCCATCCCATCCCATCCCATCCCATCCCATCCCATCCCATCCCATCCCATCCCATCCCATCCCATCCCATCCCATCCCATCCCATCCCATCCCATCCCATCCCATCCCATCCCATCCCATCCCATCCCATCCCATCCCATCCCATCCCATCCCATCCCATCCCATCCCATCCCATCCCATCCCATCCCATCCCATCCCATCCCATCCCATCCCATCCCCCATCCCATCCCATCCCATCCATCCCATCCCATCCCATCCCATCCCATCCCATCCCATCCCATCCCATCCCATCCCATCCCATCCCATCCCATCCCATCCCATCCCATCCCATCCCATCCCATCCCATCCCATCCCATCCCATCCCATCCCATCCCATCCCATCCCATCCCATCCCATCCCATCCCATCCCATCCCATCCCATCCCATCCCATCCCATCCCATCCCATCCCATCCCATCCCATCCCATCCCATCCCATCCCATCCCATCCCATCCCATCCCATCCCATCCCATCCCATCCCATCCCATCCCATCCCATCCCATCCCATCCCATCCCATCCCATCCCATCCCATCCCATCCCATCCCATCCCATCCCATCCCATCCCATCCCATCCCATCCAATCCCATCCCATCCCATCCCATCCCATCCCATCCCATCCCATCCCATCCCATCCCATCCCATCCCATCCCATCCCATCCCATCCCATCCCATCCCATCCCATCCCATCCCATCCCATCCCATCCCATCCCATCCCATCCCATCCCATCCCATCCCATCCCATCCCATCCCATCCCATCCCATCCCATCCCATCCCATCCCATCCCATCCCATCCCCCATCCCATCCCATCCCATCCCATCCCATCCCATCCCATCCCATCCCATCCTGCATCCCATCCCATCCCATCCCATCCCATCCCATCCCATGCATCCCATCCCATCCCATCCCATCCCATCCCATCCCATCCCATCCCATCCCATCCCATCCCATCCCATCCCATCCCATCCCATCCCATCCCATCCCATCCCATCCCATCCCATCCCATCCCATCCCATCCCATCCCATCCCATCCCATCCCATCCCATCCCATCCCATCCCATCCCATCCCATCCCATCCCATCCCATCCCATCCCATCCCATCCCATCCCATCCCATCCCATCCCATCCCATCCCATCCCATCCCATCCCATCCCATCCCATCCCATCCCATCCCATCCCATCCCATCCCATCCCATCCCATCCCATCCCATCCCATCCCATCCCATCCCATCCCATCCCATCCCATCCCATCCCATCCCATCCCATCCCATCCCATCCCATCCCATCCCATCCCATCCCATCCCATCCCATCCCATCCCATCCCATCCCATCCCATCCCACTCTCGACTGTACATACTGAGGACTTATGCTCACGTAGTTAACGCTGTTACGTGTGAATGAATGAATGAATGAATGAATGAATGAATGAATGAATGAATGAATGAATGAATGAATGAATGAATGAATGAATGAATGAATGAATGAATGAATGAATGAATGAATTAAAGTCCAATTTGTCTTCATGGGCTGAACTTGTCGGACAAACCGGGGGCACCCCCATTATGGTGCAGTGCGATCACATCAAGATCTAGAGAGATAGGTGTGGCATGACAGAATTAAGACGCAATGATTGGGCTTATCTGAGGACCATCACGGGGTACTCCTACGTTGGAGCTGTTACGCCCGGACGTTATCGGTAGCTGATTGAACCAGTACGAGGACCTTCGTATGGCTGTATGAGACTAGAGCTCACCATCAGGGTCAGGACAGACCTCGGGTGACCCAGCTAGGTTGGCATGCCAGGCCACGCACGTCTGCCCCTACTCGTAGCCGGAATTGGTTGCAGTTTCGTCCTCATAGTTTAGTTTGTAAGTGGACGAGGCCAGCCTTTCTTGACAGGGTAACCATCGGCTGCATTGATTGCATTCCTATAATGCGTGTGATAATCATTGTTTGGAATATAAAGCATTAGCTTGTGACAAGCCAGGTCGGTTCGGTTGCTCCGCATCAGGGGTTGCATAGTTGCTCTGGCAGAGCGCTAACACCCCATTCTTTCTTTCCTACAAGCCACAGCATCCTGCAAGCCATGCGTCTCACTTTCCTTGAGCTGTCAAATCATGATTGGCCCAGTGCGTCCCCAATCCTCACCTTGTACACGACGTAGCCTGGCTACCTTGTACACGACGTAGGTACACAACCGAGTAACACATAACAGAGTTTCTGAAACATGTGTAAGCCATGCACTGACTACAATTGATTCTTTGTTCGGCCATGATCACGACCAGCCAGCAATAGTCACACGAACCCTATGGCCAAGGGAATATGGCCGGTGAGGAGGCGGCGGTCCGATGACTAGCAGTCGCGATCGATGCATGGTGCAGAAATTAAACGCGGTGGCGTCGTTGGCGGGGTGCGCCGGTACAGTGCAGGCGCTTGATTATTGAAACTTGAATGACCGCGAGTAGAAGGAGCGCTATTATGGTATGGTAGCTGCTACCAGTTACGTCGCGTCGGCACAAATTGGCGACGTGCAGTCCTCGACATGCTCGACGAGTGCTGGACGCTGTTTTTAGTGTGCTCAACTGCTGGTTATCGTCCCGATTAATTGCACAAACAGGGGACTGACTGGGATAGTCATCGTGGGGTGACTGGGATCATTGCGGGATAATTATAGCGGGCAAGGATATAATTTAGGATTAGAGGCAAAACTTACAATGCTAATGTACATGTAACTGGGTCGTTCAGACTTGTCACTCGAGCACGCGAGTCGCGAAGGCACACAAGCTTGAAGCTGTCTGCTTGTACCGTAGCTGTCGTTGGCATGATGTCCCCAATCACACTCGCCACGTGGCGCATCGTGGTAACTGATGGGAAGAGTCACTGAACGAGAATGGATTGAGTTGAGTTGAGTTCATTCCCGCGCCGGTGGTCCGACAGGGTTACGAGAATGGATTGGGAAGGCGATTGTACGCACGTACGCCGAGCGCTCGCAAAGGGTTAAAACAAAATCTTTAGAACTCATTCTGACAACAAGGAAAACAATCAACGGCAATACTCACTTACACCAAAGACACATTCCACACGGGAGGATTTATCGTTTGCCGGATACGAGCGCCTCAGACACGAAGTGTTTCTCATTTTCCGAACCGAGTGCTGCGGCGAGCTCCGATCCTGCAATATTGCACACATTAATTACTAAAAGCGAATGGCTTGCGTCTAAAAGCCATCCTCCGAATACGTTTTTGGGTAAGCTTTGCTCTGCTTGTCTTACGGTCTTCATGTAGCCGGGATGATCACATACAACTTGATAACATCGCCAGGTCTAAGCTAAGCAATTATTACGTCAGTCGTGATCTCAGCTTGTAACTGGCTGAGCTTGTTTTGCGTTGTGAAGCTTTCATGCGCGCCTGGAAGATTTCCGACGACTAGATATCCAATTTTATTTTAATTCATTGGTCTAATTCAAGCTATAATAACTAGCGTACTGCGAGATAACGATGTGTTACTTATACGACATGGAATGCCTCCCGTACTCATAGCGAGGCGACTATACTGCTATGGAAAATTGCTGCTGGGCGTCTTCTCCACGCAAGCGCTATTTACTTTTATAGGAATCACGCGCTTGCTTTGAGAAGACGCCCACGTTTACGATTTCGTTGCCGTCTAGGACGTTGCCGGGTCTGCCATATTAGCGCTTGAGCTGACATTCTGCCAATTTGCATGTTCCGAGAAGTGGGCTGTGCCTCCACGTCACCGCAATTACCAGTTTCTTGCGCAGCCTACAGATGCCCTTTATGTGAAAATGTTCGCAAACTGCAAACGTAGCTTGACAGTCTCATCATTTACTTACTCACTGCGAGCTAGCTAGGCGCTGGCCAATTCCAGACTCGTACCGGGGACATTTGCTCCTGTGCACAGTGAACAGTTCAGCACTCCCGCCAGTGCCTATTAGATGAGTTGTAGAAGGCTCCTGGAGAGTTCCGTGTTTGATCAACAAGAGGAAGTGGGGAGGGAGCCCATGGGGTTAGGGGTTAAGCAACAGATTTTGCGTTGGTCGTGGCACTAGTGATTGATGTTAGTTGCCTCCGTGGCGTGAACATGTTTCTTTGTTAAGCCTTTTGCACAATACGATTGTGTGTTCTGGGACCTTTTCGTCTGTGACTGATACCGCGTAAGTGGACACCGGCACCTGCATGCACTTCATCCATGGCATTCCCAGCAGCCTCCTGTTCACTAGGGGTTCAAAAAGGCGAACAAGCTCAGCCAACAACCATGGCGCCCATCTTTTTTTTAGCTGCTGCTTTTCTGTCAAGTTGACAGGGTCACTCTAACTGCATCGTGCATTATTGCACAAACTGCCGTTGCTTTTTCTTGCCAAACAGGAACCGCCTAACGACGATAATAAAACCGTTGCGTGCCTTGCTTGCGTGTCGCCAAAGGCCCGAGTGTACCAGCAATTGCATCCCTGAGGTACTAGATGTGCAATTACTAAGAACTATATATATATAACTAGCACCTTCTATGGCGGTGGAACTTGGCCATATTCTAGCGTACTGGATGTATAGTAACTAAGAGCTATAACTAGTAGCGCAAACTGCTATGGCGTTGGGACCTGCTACCTGCATGGCCATATCCTAGCGTACCCAAGAGAGGACCCTGCATGGCTATGCGGTACTGTAAAGGACGATGCCACCGTGCATGCATTATATCAGGGCTTCTGTCCTGTGGCTTGAAGTATTAGAAAAGCGGATACTACAACCATTCTCTTTATAATAGGGGTTGCGGATTGCCTTGCAAAGCGTGAGAATAGACATTTTGTGAGACTGTTGATTTACCAGCATTGTGGGTACACCGTGGAGGCTTGCCGAAAATAACTAAGGCCTGCCGTTGGTGTTTGACTGGCATGTTGGTGTTTGGCTGGCAGAGAGCATGCAGCAGCATCTATAAATAGCCCACCTAGTGATTACGGCCGCTCTTCATTCCTTAATGGGCATCCATCCATCCCCTGCTCTGCACAATTCATGCCCAGGATTTGGGCACTGCTTGCCATTCCATGGTCGAGGTTGCTACGGTTATAGTCGTAGAGTGGAAGTCCGGTTCATGCGGAAGTGGCGCGCCCCGTGTTTTTATATCTCGTGGTATTTTGGTTTCTTGCTGTCCCGTGCGCAGGCGCCATGGTTGGACAAACGTGCGAATTTTGCAGGACTAACGCACATCTGAGGAGTCGCGGCTTTACTATTTTCGGCTCCGTCCGGACCCTTCTGGGCAAGTCCACGGTACGTTTCGTTTCTGATTGTTCGATTAGCGACAGCGGCCTGAGTCGCTTTGGATTTAGGACTAGTTTCTGGAAGTTATTGCGTGGTCTACTTTTTAAAGTACCTTATTCTTCATACTGGATTATGATTTGTTATTAGTTGGCTTTGATTGTGGGCTCCATGAGGCTTGTTGGCTGTATCTTGCAGGCGTCTGGTCCCCACTCCAAGAGACGGGGAGGTGCAGGCACCCCTGGTCCGCGCTCCCGGCCGCCCTCGCCTCCGCCAGCGCCTCCGTCACCGGGTGCACCACCACCTCCGCTGGCGCCTCCACCTCCCCCGCCAGCGCTTTCGACTCCCTTGGCATCTCCGCCTCCAGATGACGGGCAGTCGAGGGCCATGGGCCTGCCCTCACCCAGGCCTGCGTTGGGGTCCGATACGCGCGAAGTACAGGCAGCCCGAACCTACGGCTTCGGATGGCTTGCGACAATGTTGACGGGGCGGCAGTCGTCTAGGGAATCCTCCCAGCCTTCTAATGCTGGGGGTGTACCAGCGGCGGGGGCGGCGTCTGCAGCTCCCCCGGTCGGCAGTCAGGGGCAGAAGAAGACTAAGAAGAAGAATGTAAGGGAATCGCTTGAGTACATCTGGGCGTAGAGTTCTTGCGGATTGAGTGCAATACGTATTGCCATTTTATCCGCGAATGGCCATGATGCGCGCGCTTTGATTGCGTGCAACCGCGTTGCCATTTTCCCCGCGAGTGGCTATTTGATGCTTTTGATGTTTGAAACTATTGCCGAAGTCCGATAGGCTATCTAGAATACATTCTTAGCAGAGGATCTCAATAATAAGTCACTCGGTGTGAGTGGCTCAGTTCTTGTATGGGTGCTAATAAGTACAGAGATGTTTGTGTTTGCGGTAGAGCCCCGCTTTGGTGGATCCCGGAAATTGCGCTTGTCCGCGGTCATTGGGAAGTGGAAACTGTGGGTTTATTGAATGACATTCATGAATGTGTCATTAGGCCTTTTTTTCCCTCTACTAGCGAACCCCTGTTGGTTTCTACCAGCTCTCTTTTCACAATGGGGGAGGGCAGGGCAGGGAGTGCTGGTGAATGGGAGTAAGGGAGAGTGATGCGAAGGGCATGCCGGATGTGGCATGGACAGCCATGGCTAGTGTGCCGGATGTGGTTTTGGGCAGTTATAGGTTCGTGACCATCTTAGAAAACATTCTTTCTAGCCATTAGGCCATCCTCCTTTTTCTGCCCCCCCATCCGGCATAGACCAGTTACATGGGCAGCATGTTATTCGCAGCGGCCATTGACAATAGACAAGTACAAATGTCATAGCGCTTTGTGCTTATGATGGCAGATGAGCATGCGTGGGAATGTAAGCATGCTCGGGCCACCAGCGTTTGCCTTACAAGAAAGATATGCCTATCTGTTGACTCAATAGCATATATATTCATTGAGAATGATAAATTAGGGAGGTGAGATTGGCGCTATATATGTGGAGCCTCCTCGTCATCCATATTGCTTGCTGGATTGCTTACTTATCAGCAGCTGTATTTTCTATGTATCTGGCATGGTCCAACATGGCCAGGTGTCAGCCACGGATAAGAAGGAGATGGCAGAAGAACCTGCAATTGTGAAGGCGAGGGAGCACGTATTGAAGAAAAGGGAAGAGTTGAAGGCAACCAGTGCTGAAGTTTTAAAATGGATCGAGAGGGCGACCAGAATGAGTGGCCATTTGCAGGAAGCCTCCACGTCACCAATTAGCTGGATCTACGAGCTTTTGCAGAATGCCGATGACAACCAGTACAGCCTCGCTCTCCTTGCTTTCCTCACGCGCAGCAACAAGAAAGGTGCCCAAGTGCCTTACATCAGGTTCAGCTTGTTGAAGTTTTTTGCGGAGGGCAGCGACGAGCTCCAGTATGCACTCATCGTGTACAACAACGAGGATGGCTTCACATCTGAGAACTTTGAGGCTCTTACCTCGCACGAATCTTCCAAGGGGGGCAACCAGGACAAGATCGGGGAGAAGGGCATCGGATTCAAGGTACCGTATTTGCCGCTGTTGTGCCACAGAATGAGCGACACGAGACAATGCTTGTATTTAGTTTTGCAACGCTGTATGTGATGCTGTGGGCAACCGTCATTTTGCATGTCCTGCAGCGCAAACGCGTGTTCTGCAGATTTTGGTACGTAAGTTTCAGCTACGGTTATCGAGATCGCCATTGTTGGTACCGTGTGGGGCTAACCGAGGCTCTGTGACGTTGGAGAAATGCTGAGTATTTTTTTGCATCAGTTCCTAAAGGTTGGCTTATCAATGTAAGCTTTATCAAGCTTTAGGATTGAATCATGCAGCAATAGGAAAAAATGGAGGTTGAAAGGTATATGAACAATGAGGATTTAGAGTGCCAAGTTATGCGATAGTTGGAAAGGCCAGAAAATGTGTTGATCTTTCAATCGCCCATGCACACTTGATCAGTGGCTGTCCGTGCGTGCAAAGTTGTCGGGTTAACTGGTAATTTCCATGCGATTACGTTCATTCTGTCTATGTCCTGTCTCGGGAGAGGAAGAGATATTTGAAGTGGAGGGACATTTTGTTCTTTGCATCTTTTTCACTTACATTCTTCATCAATCTTACCTGTGCCCGAACATGCAACTAATGACAGACCAACTTCAACTTCGCTCCCAAGGTATACATCTTCTCAGGGACCAATTCCGGCTACCAATTCTCGCTGTCGGAGGACAAGGAGCCAGGCCTGCCATTTTCCAAGATTATGCCCACCTGGGAGCCCAGCATGCCAGGGTGGGCAGAATCTGTGGTAGCACACCAGCAAGAAAGTGCTGGCGCCTACGGCAACTATATACTGCTGCCATTCAAGCGGGGGAAATACGAGGCAGCAGATCCTCACTTGCGCAACCTGCAGCCTGCAACGTTGCTATTCCTGAGAAAGTTGCGGGTACGTTTTCGATACCTGGCCACTATCAACTGAACTTTACATGTTTAGAGAAATTTCGTTGTCTTATAAGGTAAATTTCCCCGCTCCCACTTGTCATCAGGAGGCCTACCAAAGCAGATGCCTGAGAAAGGCAGTGCGGTTTCTCTTCTCGTGTTGTTTACAGTCTCCATTCTCGGTCAGTAGTCGGTGGCTATGCTGCTGCGATGCAGATTGTGTGTGGTAGGATGCTGTCCCGAGAAATGCATGAAGAACAAAGTGTAAGCAATGACAGACCCAGTGTGTGCTTTTCGTTCTAGATGTCCTGCAGCGGCCTCACCCTTCAAGACAGTTTATCACAAGTTTTTGACAAGTTTTGTAGGATTTTGTATGATGAGGTAGGAAGCAACATTTCCAAACTACTCCGGGCTTTCACATGTCATGAAACTCATGGCTTTCACGCATCGTGGCCTATCCTTGGCAGGCAATCCATGGTGGGCTCACTGGGCTGTGGTACCCCTTCCCGCCGCCCCCTCTTCCCCTTCCCTGCCGTAGCAGGTTATCGAAGTGGACACCTACGAGCAGCTGCCCTCCAACCAGGAGGGACCTTCAAAGGCGCACCTTGAGCGTCCCGCTACTGTGCTCAAACTGCAGCGTGAAGATGACATAGACCCGAAGATCACGACAGACTGCCCCAAGAGCCGCTTGGCATCCGTTGCTGTTACTAAAGACAAGGTCACCAAGCGGCACTGGTTCTGGAAGACGTCAAAGGATATTGTCCCTCCTGCAAGCGCCGTGGAACTCGAAGCCGAGCGCGAGGGCGTTCCCAAGACCACGGTGGTGGTGGCCTTTCCCTTGCCCTGCAGCATATCCCAGGCGGAGAAGCTGACGACCAAGGCTCTGTGGCGGCGGTGGGTGAAGGCACACGAGGAGAAGGCGCACGAGCCTTCCACGACGACCGTGTTTGCCTTCCTGCCCACCAAAGTCCGGTCGGGGCTTCCCTTCCTGATACAGGCTGACTTTGTGCTGAAGTCTAGCCGTGAAGACTTTGATACAGATAGACCATGGAACCAGTGGCTGCTGACAAGTGGCGTACATGATGTCTTCCTGGATGCCTTCCGTGAACTGCTGGCTAGCAGTTATGAATGCCTGGCCCCTGTGTTTGTGCCTGGGGTACCCAGCGAAGAAGATCTCAGCCAGGGGGTGGATACAAAAAAGGAGTTTGCCCAGCTGAGAGACTCCATCCGTTCTTCCCTCCGGGATGTGGAGTGGGTGTTGACAGAGGGAGGCTCGCTCGTAAAACCAAGCCAGGCGGTCCTTGTCTGTGACATACTCATGCTACGTTTCCTCCAAGACTGCAACCAGCAGCTGCAGCCGGCCATTCACCATCTGAGCGAGCGGTCGCCTAGGAAGATCGAGTGCAAAAGCAAACGGTCGTCCGATTCAGCTGGCTCGAATTCCCTTTATCACCTTGTCGATTTCACGGTGCAGGAACACTGTCTGCAGGGTACGGTGGCAGGCAAGAACCAGCGGGCAGTACTCAAGGACATGGGCGTGCGGGTCGCAGGCACGCAGCTGCTCCTGTCTGGGTTGGACGGGCGCCTGAAAGGCTTCACCCCTAAGCTGTGGAAAGAGCTGCTTGGCTACCTGGCGGAAGAGCCGCATGCTACTCAGAACGAGCTGAATGGTTCCCTGCTCCTTCCTGTCTGCTACGGCACGAACGCAGGAGTTGAAGCCCACCTGCCGTATAGGCCCAACTGCGGCATCTACCTAGGTGCGCCAGGAGACCTTACCGCGTTGAACCCACCTGATGGTCTCGACCTGGGTCCTCCCAAATTTCTTTCAAGGGAGGTCGAGACAATCCTGACTGACAAGACCCGCAGGTGGCTCACGGACGCCCTCAGATTGAAGACGTTTTCAAGAGAGCAGTATGTGCTGGACGTGCTGGATTCCGAGGAGGCCCAGGCGAAGTTCTCAATGATGCAGAGCGCAGACAGCGATGACGAATGGGAGCTTGATAGGTTTACGGCCAGGTCTCCCAGGGGGGACCATACGCTCGTTGTGAAGCTGTTTTGGTGGGTGTACGGAATGCTTCAGCCGGCAGGTTCAGCACAGGACAGCACGGACAGGCCATTTGGGGACAAAGTATTGGAAAAGCTGCCGCTGCTGAGGATGGGCGTAGACCGTATACCCCCGGAATACGACTTCAAAAAAGAGAAGTATACTCCTGCGGACATCGTGGTGTACGCGCAGGATGGCGAGCAGATCATGCTCCCGCCCAGCCAGGCGGGGTGGATTGATGACACTATCCGCTTGCCCCATCTCATGAGCAGCCTTTTCCTTTCCGAGCATTACTTGTCACCTGACGAGGGCCCAGCAGGCATGGACATCGAGGCGAAAGTGAGGGCCCTGCAGTCCTCCTTGTCTGCAGCCAAATGTGATACCTGGGAGCCTCTCTGTGTGCCTCTTCTGGAGCTGACCAGCCCACGCGCTGGAATCAAAGTCCATCGCAAGCTTTTGCCAAAGGAAGATAAGTCTAGACTCGAGAAATCAGCTCATGCTCAAAGGGTGCGTTTACATTGTACACAGGGTGTTAAAGAGCTGCTGAGGAATAAACAACAATTGCGTTCTGTGGAGGAATGCGAGGATGTGCCAGCTTTTGGTTGGCTCCGTGGTGGCCAGAAAATGGAGAATGCCATAGAGAAGATGAATAGCCTGTTTGCGTGGTACCGCATCAAGGGACAGCACCTCGAGGAGCAATGCAGGGCGCGCATCAAGTACATCAGTAAATCTGCACATCCATCTGTATCTCAGTCTGGCGATACTGAAATGAAGATGTTGTTGCGCGACTGCGCATGGATAGTCACCCAAGGTGCGAATATGGTGACCCCAGGCCAGGCCATTTTCCAGTCTGCCAACACAGAAAAGCTCTTCGGGAAGGAGTGCCCTTTCTTTGTGGCGACAAGTCCGGTGCTGAACCGACCTCTAGCACATCGACTGGGCATGTTTGTGGACATCACGGTGGAGCATGTCATCGACCGGCTAGGAGCTCTGAAGAGCCTCTCAAGTGGCTCGGTGGACACTCTCTCACACGTAAAAGCCCTCTACCGGTGGCTCTACCGCAACTGTGCAGGTCAGGACCCCACAATCACGGCAGCAAAAGGCATCATCTTCGTGCCCGGTCAGCAGGGAGGAAAGTGGGTCGATCCCAGTGATGCGGTCTGGGAGCGCTTCGATGACACCTTGTTTTGGGGTCATGCAGGTCTCAGGGTGGCACTCAGCGTCCACTACGGGTCTGAGAGTGATGACCGAGACCTCAAGGATTTTTTTCTCAAGTTCCTGCAGGTGGCCGAGACGCTTCCTTTTGGTTCATTCACCCAACTGTACACCGACAAGTACTGCATCGAAACCTACGGCAAGATAGTCTCCAGGACTGAACGGTCCCGGTTTCTTGACGGATTGATGGCGATGCAGAACGAGATAGCCCGCCAATACCGCGCCAATAAGGATAAGGTGGACACGGCCGCCCTCCTGGACAGACTGCGGAAAGCAGTGCCCATGGTGTGCGTCCACCCTGACCAGTGCGCCCAATACTCCAACTCGTATGTCTGCGAGGACAATGGTTCTCCGTATTTCCAAAGCTACCTCGAGCTTTTCAAACAGGTGGTTATTAAGGCATGGCTGCCTCGAAACAACAGGGTGCTCCTTGAGTTGCTGCTCGAATGGTACGCTGCGCTGGGCGTCAGGCTGTTTGAGAAGCACATCCTCAAGGTGCTGTGCCCCGGCATAGCCGACAAAGCGCGACCTCCATCCAATGCCGGGGAGGCCATTCTCACACAGCAGCTCAAAGGAGCAGTGCTTTATGTGATACAGAAGGAAAAAAAGTTCACCTTGTGCGAGAAAGACCTTGCTCTCTTCCTGTCTTGTAAGGAGCTGGTGGTGGAGAACCTTGTCTGCACCATCAAGCTTGGCACCATTTCAGAGTCCCAGCCCAGCCCAGCTGAAGAGGAAGGCTATGAGTCAGAGCGCCCGGATGACAGTAGCGCCAGTTTTTACTCTGATGAGCAGGATAGCTGGTCTGGCGACGATCGAGCACCTGCTCACAGGCCCAAGCATGCTTGGGGACCGCGACGCCTTATGACCGGCACTGGTTTCACGGGCGTGGCACAGGACTGCGTTTGGTCCACCAGCACCATCTACTTCAAGGCATCGCTCAGCAAAGAACTCCGCAAGGCTGCTCTGGCACATGAAGTGGCGCGCGTGCTGCTGCTGCTGGGGTTTCCTGACCTGGAAGAAAGGCTCCACGATTTGTTTGAGTCTGAACAGCGCTGGTGAGTGCATGAATTTTTTTTCGTGTGTGTGTGCTGTTCTTGCGCGACCATGCTACGCTGATGTAACATTTCTCCGTAAACTTTCCCTTAGTTGTTGCCTGGTGGCAGAGAGCCACAGTATGGTGAGCACTTGTGCGTAAGCAATCGCCTGGGCATGGCATCATATTTAGCAGCCCTGGTGAGTAAAGTGATTAGCCAGGCAATTGCAGGAGGGTAAAGAAGCCGCTTCGTTTTGTCAAAATCACAGTAGCTCACCGATTTTAGACAGCAGATGCCCGGATTAGGGCGGCGCTGGCAACACTGCTTTGGTCAAGGCGCTCCCAAGGCTGACTGTCTCCACGGGTTGGATGTCCTTCCATGCTGTTGCTATG
Organism: Mesostigma viride; assembly: GCA_009746045.1. Taxonomy (NCBI): domain Eukaryota; kingdom Viridiplantae; phylum Streptophyta; class Mesostigmatophyceae; order Mesostigmatales; family Mesostigmataceae; genus Mesostigma; species Mesostigma viride. The sequence continues at coordinate 61,356 of RPFO01000769.1, read as the reverse complement.
CTTCAACTCACATGAACGGTGGCGCCTGCAGTGCGAGCAAGGCCAAGAAGTTGTCGGATGAAGATCGGAAATGGATGGACTCCCTGCAGCCCCCTGCTGTGGCCACCCCTGGCGGCAGCCCTCAGGGTGAGGCTGTGGCAGCAGAGCGCGCACTTCTCCACCATGGTCCGGAAGGAGGCACTCGTGACCCCTCCCATTCCTCGGGGAGTGCAGGTGCACGTGTTAGGGATTTGATGTGCAGCGGTAACGAGGAGGAGGCAGCTTTGTCCGAGGATGCACACATGGTGGATGCGGAAGACCCGGTCGGCGGCCGCGACACGGCCGACGAGGAGGAGGTGGAGAGTGGTGGCGGCGCGAGCAACACGCGTGAGGGTGCGAGCAGTTCCCCTGGGGGAATGAGCAGCAGGGGCATAGCGGAGGAGCCGGAGGAGCGAGAAGAGGGGTCGGACAGGGTGGGGGAGGAGCAGGAGGACGAGGAAGGGGAGGAGGAGAGGGAGGAAGGGGAGGAGAGGGAGGAGGGGAAGGAGGGGAAGGAGGGGGGAAAGGCGAGGAGGAGGGGGAGGAGGGGGAGGGGGAGGGGAGGGGAAATCGGTGGCGTTGATAGGGAAGGAGGAGGGGGAGGGGGAGGGGGAGGGGGAGGGAGGGGGGAGGGGGAGGGGGAGGGGAGGGGGAGGGGAGGGGGAGGGGGAGGGGAGGGGGAGGGGGAGGGGGAGGGGGAGGGGGAGGGGGAGGGGGAGGGGAGGGGGAGGGGGAGGGGGAGGGGAGGGGGAGGGGGAGGGGAGGGGAGGGGAGGGAGGGGAGGGGGAGGGGGAGGGGAGGAGGAGGGAGGGGAGGGGGAGGGGGAGGAGGAGGGGGAGGGGCAGTCGCGGCCACGCAGGCAAAGCCAGAGAATAGCAGCGAGAGTGCCCAGCGCGCTGCCCAGTCTGCAAGACAATGCCGGGGCGTCTCGTCCCGTCTCTTCCTCGGCGGCAAGAAGGGATAAGAAGAGGGGACGCGAGCGGGCACGTGAGCGTTCCCACTCATCAGAGGATGGATCGGAGGACGGTCCCCCCCGACGCAGGCAGCGCCCGATCCCCCCTCAGGCAGCTATCGCTCGGCAAGGCAACCACCTCAATGACGCCGTCATACATCACGTCAGAAGGACCAGGGCTCAGACGGTGGCGCTGCAGGATGCGCAGACAGGAGAAGCGACCTCACCTGCATGCCCTTCTGGTGATGCGCGCACTCGGCCTAGCCGCGGGCTAAGGGATCCTGCCGGTGGCACCCGCCCTGACGTCACTGCCAGGCAGCAGCGCGGTGCCAGTGCGAGCCCAGAGACCATCGCAGAACGGGTGCGGCAGCTGGGGCCGACGCACATCACCAAAGTTGAGCTCTGTGGCAGTGAGGAGGCAACCGTGCGCAAGGTGCGTGTGGAATGGGCCCCGGTGGATGACGCCAGCGGCTACTATGTCCAGTTCTGTTCCAACGTCCACAAGTTGGAGTGGTACGGCTATGTGGTGGAGGCTGCTCCCACCTGCGGCACGGTCATTCCCTGTGAGATGCCATCAGCCGAAGAGCTGGCGAACGTGGCCCGGTGGTGCGTGCACTTTCGCGTGCAGCCGCTCTCTGCCGCGGACATGAGCACACCGATGGATAGCAGGAACAGGTACTCGCCGTTGGTGTCCTTCGACCTCGAGAGGGGCGAGCTTCTGTTCAGTTTGCCACAGGGGAGCACCTCGGTTGGGGCTGGAGGTGCAGGGTCTGTGGAGCCTGATCTCGCTCTTTATGACGATGACGATCTTGGAAAGGACGGCAGCAACAGCGCAGACGCCGAGGAGTCGGTCATCAGCAGCTTCCTGAGTGAGAGTTTGCTGGGACCGAGGCGGGGAGGACAGGGGACGAGGAGGGCGGACAAGAATGCGTACTTTAAAGAGGTCAGGGAGGTGACCGAGGAGGGAGGTGAGATGGTCACTATATACCCACATCCCATGGCTTGTCAGAACCCCCGTTCTCCTTGTAAGGTGACCAAGGGCAGGCCCGGCGAGCCAGGCTTCCGGCCGTCGCATGGCGAGCTCTTCTGTGGGTGCGGCGCTGCCGCGGAAGGCTTCCGAGGCGCCTCCTTTGATTTCAAGTGGGGCGTGGACAAGGACGCCACTGCAAAAGCGATCTGTCGGACGCGTCACCCGAAGGCCGAGATATTCTTGAGCGACGTTTGGACGTTATTGGAGAACGTGCGAGCGGGGAACCCGGATGCGCCAGCCCCCGGCGCGCTGCACGTGCTTCACGCGTCCTCCCCCTGCCAGGGTTTCTCGACCGCCAACCCAGGCGGCAGGAACGATGCCGCCAACCGCCAGCTCACGGATGCGGTAGGGGAGGCGGTCGAGCTCTTCAGGCCGCTGGTGCTGTCGTTTGAGAACGTCACGGGCATACTGCGCGCGGAGGGGCTGCCGCATCTCCGGCGTCTCTGGAATAAGCTCCTGTCCCTGGGGTACACTGTACGGTACAGTGTTGCCCTCGCCTCCAACTACGGCGTCCCGCAAAACCGGAAGCGCTTCCTGCTCATGGCATCTGCGCCAGGGGTCGCGGTGCCCTCCTGGCCAAAGCTGGTAAAAGGGGAGGCTGCGGACATGAGCGTGCGTGCAGCGTTTGCCGACCTGGGACCAATTGAGCGTGGGGGGGGTGATGATCCCATGACCTTTCGCCAGGAGGCGCTCGAGCGTGGCAACGCGCCTGGAGAGTGGTTGCTGCCAAACAAGGCGGCGCGCAAGGAAGGGTCGAGTACAGGGTATGATCACGTATGCAGCAATGCGTTCTTCCCAAACCCAACTCGGCTGAAATGGGACCGTCCCGCGACCACTGTGCTTACCAGCCCAAGTGACAGGTGGGCCTGCTGGCACCCCGACCAAGACCGGGTCATTTCTGTCCGGGAAGCTGCTCGGTTGCAGGGTTTCCCGGACGACTTCAGGTTCGACACGGCATCGCTGACGCAGAGATATAAAGTCGTAGGGAACGCTGTGCCTCCACCCCTGGCCAAGGCCCTGGGGCTCGCTATTAGCGAGGCGCTGTCATTGGTGACGTAATCTGCTACTCAAGTCATCCAGAGGGTCTGCTGCTTGATCTTGATGAACCGTGGGCTGATAATACCGCAGTTGACCTGTTCTTTTTTGCTTTGCTAATCCACGAGCTGCCTGCCGCCGAGTACGACTACACGCACCTGCCCCTGACCAGGACACTGGCCAACCCCGACGAGCTGCTGCCGTAGACTCGTGAAGAGCACCTTCACTCAACTTTGACTGCTTCTGTGCCGTGGTCAGATCCGACAGGTTTTCTGCCCTGCTGGTTGAGCTACCGGCTGTCACGGGCTTCCGTTTTGGATGCCTGCTCTGGGTACTGCTCTGGGCGCTTCTCCCTGATGAGTGAGCCGCTGATTCCCAAATGGCAGGACAGTCATCGCATCATGCGGCATAAGAACAAGTGCTCCCCTGGCGACTTTGCCAGCTGCCGCGGAGTCCGGAATAAATGACGCCCACCAGCATGAGAGCCATCAGCGGGAGGATGTCCCGGCATTCCACCCAGGGTCCCTGGGCTCAGCTATGTCTGCCTCCTTGCTGGCCTTGCTCGACACCGTGCCACGGGACGTCTGATGGTGATGAAGCTCGGGCGCGGGCCACCTGCTCAGGAACGGGATCCTGTTCCATCATGCCACTCTGCTCAGTCAGGGATGCCTGCCTGGCCGTGCGTGGTGCCACCTGTTGAGGACTATGACAAAACACAGGCAGGGAGGAGGGAGTACTGGTATGTTAGCGTATAACAAGCAGCAGTGTTCATTTACCTTGAGTTTCTGTTCATACAAAAATAGGATCATTCTAATCAGGGAGACACATAGGGCAGGGCAGCTGATTCCTGTTATAGTAATGGGCTGATCCATTGTTGTAAAATCTGCAGCAGTCGCCAGGTTTACAATACACCAATTTAATTTTGTAACAATACACCATGACAGTTAATTAATGATCACGTGACTGCGTCACGTGGGTGCCAATACAAAGTAGAGGAACCTGCAACCCCTGTACACAAAGAGGAGGGAGGGCACCCTAGCTTCTCTCGCCGTACCAAGTGGGCGGCAGGCCACAGAGCGCTCTATCCACAGCACGGGGCCGGGGCGCATCACTGTGGGTGCAATACAACCATTGTCTCACTTAATAATGATACCAGAGGTAGGCTGAAGCATAGCTGATGCTGTACAAGAAAGGTGATGTGGGCTTAACGGACGTCTGCTAAGGCATAAGCGAATGGCCGCGATATGAGTCATAGCTGGGCAGGAGGTTGGCATGTAGTCGGGGCAGCGTGTCATCAACGTTATCATGTCATCGGGGGTGAGCATGCAATCTACCGGCCCCCACCCGTCATCATGGCCGAGCGTACAGTCGTCTTGGATAGTCCGGATGACGCGGAGTTGCTATCTGCAACTCCAGACCTGGGTGAGTGAGTCGCGCCACTTGCCTTCGCGGGTGAAGTATCTGCGTAGAAAAGTACCTCATCGGGTACTCCGTGGCACGCCTTCAGTGCATGTTCACTTACTTACTTACTTACTTACTTACTTACTTACTTACTTACCTACTTACCTACTTACTTACTTACTTACTTACTTACTTACTTACTTACTTACTTACTTACTTACTTACTTACTTACTTACTTACTTACTTACTTACTTACTTACTTACTTACTTACTTACTTACTTACTTACTTACTTACTTACTTACTTACTTACTTACTTACTTACTTACTTACTTACTTACTTACTTACTTACTCACTCACTCACTCACTCACTTACTTACTTACTTACTTACTTACTTACTTACTTACTTACTTACTTACTTACTTACTTACTTACTTACTTACTTACTTACTTACTTACTTACTTACTTACTTACTTACTTACTTACTTACTTACTTACTTACTTACTTACTTACTTACTTACTTACTTACTTACTTACTACTTACTTACTTACTTACTTACTTACTTACTTACTTACTTACTTACTTACTTACTTACTTACTTACTTACTTACAGGCTAATGTCATTGCTTTTGTGCCACTCTAAACCTCAGTACTGGGGCTAGATCAGTATACTATGCTGGGGTATGATGCAGACGATATTTGTTTAAACTTTTGTGTCATTATTTTTCTAATGAGATTAGCATAGTACTCCGTGGCATGCCTTTGCGCATGACACGCAAGTACTTACTTACTTATGCTGGGGTAATACATGGCATGCAAGACATGCTATATAATGTCTAAGCTATGCCGATCACCCTTCTAGACACCTGGCTAGAATCTATTCTGGGGGAGCCCTGGGGGGCGTCCACAGTTAATGTTGCTCACATAAAGTTCCCCGCCCGGCCCGCCAGTACACCTGGGGCTTCTCGGGGCTGGTCTTGCGGCGCCATGTAGTCAGGCCACTGATCACGGCGTTGCAGCTGCTGGGCTGGCGTCAGGTCGTCGTCAAGCAACCAGGGAGTGCGCACCAGCTTCTTGCGGCGAGAGAGGAACTCTGGCTGCGACATGTCGCTGAAGGTACATAAGGACCACTGGCGGGGGCCCGACCTTGTCCATTTGGTTCCTCTCTTGCGCCGCAAGAAGCTGGCGCGCACCCCTTGGTTGCTTGACTGACGACCTGACATGCAGGCTGACACTACCGGCCAGCAGCAGCAACGCCGCGAGTCACTGGGGTGTGGCCCGACAGCATCCTCCACACTGAGTCCAGCCCCGAGAATCCCCAAGTGTACTGGCGGGGCGGGGACCTTAACAAATGTTAACAACAAACTGTGGAAGCCCCCCGCGGGCTCCCCCGGGATACCGCTACTCGAGAAATTCCGGAGAACCAATTCCGTTTCCGACTTTCCGTTTCCGGTTCGGGTTGTGAACAGGATTTGAACATCGTTCGGCCCGCGGGCCGCTTTTAGCTCAAGCTTCCGCGTACCCGGAAAGCGTTTGGCCTTGATTCTGTGCTCGCTGAAGCGAAGACTGTGGTGATGCGGCATGCAAAAATGTTTTGGAGGCGTACGATATCGTACGACCGCGTGACCGGAAAACCGGCACACGCAAGGTATCCCGTCTCACCATGATTCTCTGCATGGGCATGAACAAAATTTGTTCCCAAACTTTGGGAAGAAATTCCAGTCAGATCTGGACCAGTCCAGGTTCAAAGCGCCGCGCCCGAGGCCGGGAACCAGAAATGAGCAGGAAATGGAAACAAATCCGGGTCCCCAGAATCTCTCGACTGCTATAAACTCCTAAGCTGGAGTTGCTGGGGGGGCAGGAGCCGGGCGCCCGTGCTGAGGGCTTGTGGTCGACGTGGATGACCGCCCCCTCCAGTATACCAGCTTCTCCCCTGCGTTCTGCCGGAGCTGGAGACGTAGGTTGGCCATAGCTCCCTAAGTGAGTTCGGCCTTCGCGGTTGGGCGTTGTTGCTGCGCCAGGGTCAAGTCGTCGTCCAGCGTGTAGGAAGTCCTCGAGAGCTTCTTGCGGCATTTAAGAAACAACCGAGCTTATCGATCCGCCATGTACTTACTATAAGGTGAGGAGCACGGGGGCCGGGGCCGCCGGGCCAGCCTTACCCCGCGCGCGGGGAAGGCGGACAGCCGACATCCGCAGCCGCTCACCAGTGAGTTGCCGTATGGGGATAAGAATGTCGCGCTTAAACGCTATAACAAGAGACTCTGAGTCCTCACCTGCCGGCTGGTCGAAGTGCTTGACACCGGCAAAATGCGTACGTTAAGGCTGCGCTTCAATGGCGAGCTAGCTCGGCCTCCTCGCGGAGGTCGAGCGTTTGTTGCTTGAGCTGTGCCGCGATGGTGGAGGCGGTGGAGGTGGTGTGGTGCTTCAGCATGTCCGCCCAGGTACGTCTGGGTGGGCCGGAGGAGCATCGATATCGTCGGCTGGGCCAGCACACTACATTTCGCCGCCTAGCCCCTAAATGGTCTGGCTGCCGATTTTCCGCCTAAAACTGAGTTACAGCCGACACGTCGGCCCCTTCTCGGGGGACCAAATGCCGCGAAAACTATTGAGAATTAGGAAACGTTTAGCTGAGAAGATCGAAAGTTTATAATTTTCCTCACAGCATGGTACTAGGGTTTGCATACTTCTGACAAAGTTATAGAGGTGTTCTGGCCGGTCAAAGTACTAGGGGTCAGGGTACTTTTTCACGTACAACGTGCATTCCGGAAAACGACGACCTGGCCATGGCGGCTTGCGCCCACGCATGGCATTTACGTTTTCGTTCGAATTTTCTGACCAAACTCAGGAAATTGATTTTATACGTCCTAAAGATGATACAGGCCAATTTTTGGTTCGCGGGAATGCCATTTGATAGGTGTCGGCAGCGTTCTTGCTGGAAAAAACTGCGATCAGGCCGGACGATAGAAACGTTGACAGCAATAACTTTCCGGCGTATTTTAAAGGATATATTGGTTTCTTTGTACTTGTTATGATACCTAGTAGTCGTAAACGTGCAAGGGTGGCCAGAAATCGCCGAATCCAGCGACCATGCTGCACAACTTTGGTGTGCCGAAATGCGCCATTTTGCGGCCACCGCCTGGGCCAAGGTAACGCCATCCATGCCTGGTAAAGCTGAGTTATCGTTTTCCTATCGATGTTTGACGTTTATATATACGTTCTAGCTTGTGTAGCACATTCTTTTTGCATTATTCATGCTCTTTCTTGACCCTGGCCTGGCCCCTTTCTAAAACACCCTTCTTAGATGCTTCCCTCAGTCAGTTGACCTGCCACAGGGTGATGGTGAAAAATTTTAGAGGCTGTATGGGTTTGAATACCTCCATATATGTTTGTTATACATTTCCCACACACATATTGCATGAGTGTGAGGCAGTTGGCTGGTCTCTGTGGCATCATCAAGCATGTAACCGGTGAGTAGAAGCTTCCCATTGTCAGCATGTGCCACCAGGTGTGCTGGCCATCACCTGGCAAGCTATAGCAGCTTAGGCCTAGTTTATCCTTGCTAGGGCAAGCTGAAATAGGCTTAAAACCACTAGTTTGTTGGTGGCTGCCTCCTAGAATGCATGCCTTGCGTAGGGTATCCGTACCACGTTACCTACGTGCATGGACAAGGTGGCACCTGCACATAGGTGCCATGTAAGGGCAGTGTGATGATGCAGTTATGTTTCCCCATCATTGTGGAAGGGAAATGTATTGTGTGGCATGGTTGGGGGCCATATTAGTAGGTATTAGTAGGTAGTATGCCCACTCCTAACCCCTTGGTTGCTTTTTACCACTGGTACCCCTATGGGCTGTACTGGGTGTAACTGCTGGTATACCCACCCAAATGATGACCCCAATGGCTCAAACTGTTCAGCAACTAATTGTTTATCATCCCTGAAGTGGTAGGTGCCTAGCTCTTACAACATAATTCAAAATGCACATTCTACCAAAAATGAAAACGCTCGTCTTGACCCCCCTGACTTTGACGGCAGTTATACATGGCCTACCCTGCATATATGTAAGGTTGTGATATACCAACCCGAAGGGCAACTCATGGACATGCTTGGCCCCCAAGGACAGCCATTGGATATGGGTGGGTTGGATGGCATCTGGTTTGCAAAATTGTGAAGTTACAGCCGATGCATCGGCAGTATTTCTGCCCATTTAGGGGCTAGGACACCTTTTTTAGCGGGGAATGTGGTTCGGTCTAGTAGGGGAAAACGGTGGCAGGTCTCCGAGCGTCAGATACTAGGAAATTTCGTTACGTTCGTATCGAGAGTAGATTTCTGACAATTTTCCTCGTTCGGACAGAGCCACAGTGAATTTCAGCATCCGTCCAGTACCAAAGCATGGACCTAGCAGGAATTCCGTCAGACATCTCGGAAGTAGCAATTTTTAGTATCGAGCGCACTTTCGCTAGTGTTCAGTACGAATTCGGCCTCCGTCAGGTCAGCAAGCGGCGTGGGAATATACTGAACCGAACAAAACGGTGGACTGTACTAAGAAATTCGTACTCAAATTTCGTCATCGGAATCGGAGGGAAATATTCGACCAAGGACTAGAGATTTCATCGAATTTTCAGAACTGGCCAATTGATGCCAAATGGCGCGATTCTAGATAACAAGTGTTGCTTTACTGGTATCCGACGGTGCCGAACTTCGAAATTGAATTTGTAACCCCCGCCGTATTGACGGAACCACATTCTCGCATAAATTGGGTTTCCGCGGTGGCGAAATGTGGTGAGGTGCGGGCCGGGCGGCAATGTCCTTCACCGACTGGGCGGTGAGGCCTGCGGTGTTTTGCAGGCACTTAATGGCGATGGCGTCGTCGTGGAGGCGCTTGTCGATGTCGAGGAGCTGGGCCTTGATGTCGGTGGTGGAGGCGGAGGTGGCAGTGGAGGTGGAGGTGACAGTGGTGGAAAGGTGAGGGAGCTCAGTAGCCAGCGTGCCTCCCATGGCTGCCACATCTGCAGCGGGGGGAGTCACGTGCTGCTGGACTCAGGGCTTCCGTAAGGACTGTGGAGCGGAGTGTGGGTGCGGAAATGGATGTAGCCCAGATCTCTCCATCAGAGCGCATGAGAAGGGTGTTGAGAATGATGTGAGCACTGGAGTTGGGGGCGGGCACACCCGAACAGAGACCTGGGGCTAAACCAGGTACCGTCCGAGTTGATGAGGTGGTTGATGCGCTGTCGAGATGGATGCACAGGTCGTACAGCGAGGAAGTCCCCGAAGAAGATGCAGTGCATAGGAGTGCACGGGGCCATGTTGGTCCAGTCGTGATCGTCAACGTTGATCGAAAGGTTGGGGCCGCTAGAGCGGTTCTGTTGGGCGCGATTCTGCTGGGCGACTGCGTTAGGGATCAGGTGATGCCGAGGGCGAGGCCGCAGGAGCCGAGTGCACTACTAGTTAACGCTTGAGTAGTGTCCCCGATGCCTGGCAGGCCGGGCGGAACGACAGCCGGAGCTGCAGGCAATTTTTCTTGGCTCATCACAGGCGCCAGGCTGCGTTGCGAGTCGAGCGTTTGCTGGTCATAATATTTCCTTTTAGCTTCGGGAAAATATATCAGCGTGTGCGTCTTAGAAAGACGAAGCGACTGTGATATTAACGGCCGAATTTGGTGCCCAAACGTGAAAGTTATGAGCACCGCCGTCAGCCATGGCTACCTCGTGGCTCGTGGCTCGTCACCTGGTCTCTTTTTCTTTTAATTAACCCCCAAAACAAACGTAGAACCCTAAGGCTTCTCATACAATGAATGATTAAAAACCAACGGAGGCATGTTCATGAATTATTAATAGAATAACTGGTCATCACTAAAGCGCAATGTCATGGAACTCGGGCATGCCCGGCACCTTATTCTCCCCCCCATCCCCGCCCACCTCCCCTCCCTCCCCCACCACATACTCCCCGACCCCCTCCACGGCCGCCGGAGGCGCATGCATCGGCTGGAACTGGTCCTCGTCTCCTGCACCAAAAATAGCATCGATGTCCACCTCGCCAGGCGGCAGCAGCAAGTCGCTCGGTGGCGGCGGCAGGCCCGCGTCCGACTGCGCGGCGCTCACAAAACCGGAATCGAACGAAGAGCTTAAACTCATACCCGACCCGGACGCGTGAAACATGGGCGTTGGCGCACCGCCATCGCCCACAGGTGGGATTACCTCCCTGAACGAGAAGTCCGGCTCGCTTGTCTGGCGACTCACCGCCTCCGACCTACTGCTAGCATCCTCGTAGCACTCTGAGTCATACCCCTGAGGGCTGGGCACCGCGGCACCTTCTCCCTCGGCGGCACTACCCCGGCTGCTACCCGGCGCAGGAGGCCGGACCATCGCACTTGCCTGGCCCTCTCCCATGGACGGCGGGGAGGCGGCGGGGGGACCGTATCCCCCCCCAGAATAAACGCTAGAAGAAACGCCAGAATTATTGCCGGGACCGGGCGGCATGGGGTATCCATCCGCTGTTTGCATATCAATGGGGGGTGTTTGCGATGGAGGGCCCCGCGCATACGCTGCAGATGCCCCCTCTGGTAGCGATGTTGAGCCAATCTCGCCTCGACTCCTGCCATTCGACCCCCTTTGGCCCACACCCGGCCCATCCCTGGCACCTTCCTGACCCCAGCCCGCCCCCTGATAAAAGTTGTTCCCATTTCCGTTGCCACCACCGTTTGAGAGCGGCGGTCGTGGCATCGCCCCATATGCCCCCCCTTGTCCCGGCAACGGTGGCGATCGCGCCAGATCGGATGCCCCTGGGGAGCTCGAGAACTGGCCCTGTCGGTTGGAGACCTGACCGCTAGGCAAGGTTCTTCCACTCCCTTCCCCCTGGTAGCCCACTCCACCCTGGGGGTAAGAGCTCCCTCCCTGGGGGAAAGCGTTTCCCTGCGGCCCGCCATTCGGGCCACCGTACGGCGGCTGGAAAGGCAGCGGCGGCGACCTCCCTTGGCCAGATGAGCTCCCGTTGCTCCTCGTGGCGACGGGGGCGTCGCTCTGGCTGCCGCCACTTAGCTTAGGCATGGGAGGGCCCGAGGACGCTGGCATTGGGGGCCCCGATGACTGCGTGGATGGAGGGCCAGAGGATGGCATGTGCTGGCCCTGAGGGAAACCGGCAGCATACAGCGGTGGCTGCAAGGGCGGCGGCTGCATCTGCGCGTATTGCTGCCAGGCTTGCCCCTGCCCTTGCTGCTCCTGCTGCTGCTGCTGCTGCTGCTGCTGCTGTTGCTGTTGTTGTTGCTGCGGCTGCTGCTGCTGCTGCTGCTGTTGTTGCTGTTGCCACTGCTGCTGCGACTGCCACTGCGGTTGCTGTTGCTGCTGTGACTGCGGTGGTGGTGCATGGCCATGCTGCGATTCCCATGCCGTCGGTGGACCACCCTGGCCACCACCCATGCCCGTGGCCCCAGCCCAGTTCCAACCCGACGACGACCCCTCCGCCGACCTTGGCCCATTACCAGCCCCCCTTCCTGGTCCACCCCGTTGCGGTTGCGCCGATCCCAGGTCATGCCAACCCCCCGGTCCCGCCCCACCAAACTGCCCCGTTTCGGACGGCACCGCTGCCGGTGGTAGCGGGGGAGGGGCCTGCTCGGTCCCTGGTGGGGAAGCCCCTGATGCCCCCGTGGACACATCGTTCTCCACCCCCTGCTGTCCGCCCGCAATACTCGCGTTACTAGAAGCGGTGGGCACCGAGGGCACGAAGAAGTGGACGTTGGGACGCGCCGCACTGCCCGCGCCCGTGGCCGCACGGCCGATCGCGCTGAGCCCCGGTAGCACCCTGGGCACGCCCGCGGGGGCCCCTGGGGCGGCCGCCCGGGAGGCATCGCCGGAACTGCCAGGGTTGAACGTGTCGACGTAGCGAGAGCGGACGCCGCCGACGCGGCCCTGTGCAGAGAATTTGTTCCCGCCGGAGGGAGGGAACGCTGATGGGGCCGGCGCGTGGGCGGCGCCACCCGCGCCTCCACCCAGGGATGAGGGGGGCGAGTGGCCGGCCCCATGGGGCGCGTGGGGGTGCAGGGGGGGCATGTCGTGGCTGCTGGGGGTGGGCTTGTAGCTCCCGGGGGCGGTGGTGGACAGGGAGGAGGTGGATGGGAAGCTGGTCGGCGGCGGGGGGGGCGGGAGGGCCTCGGCGGGGGCCTCTTTCCCATGCTCGCGCCAGCAGTTGAGTTCCTTGTCGAAGTAGAACTGATTCTCGGTGCCCAGCTTGGCCTGGGAGGGGGCGGGGGGAGGGAGATAAGAAAGTGGTGGTGGGGGGAGGAATGTGAGAGATGAGGAAACAGGGGGGGTCAAGGCATAAGGTAGATGAGGGGGATATGGGCAACAGGTAAGGGGAAGGGGGAAGGGGGGAAGGATAAGGGGACCCGGGAAAACGGGAGCACAACAAGAATGGAAACCACTCCCTGGGGTTGGCTTGCGAGATGGAATCGCGTATCTGTTCCGCGCTTGAAAGAGGCTAGGAAGTAATAGCAGGGGGAGGGGGTGGAGGAGGGAAAGGGGGAGGGGGGTGGAGGAGGGAAAGGGGGAGGGGGGTAGAAGAGCGAAAGGGGAAGGGGGGTAGAAGGGGGAAAGGGTGAGGGATTGCGGGTAAGCAGAAAGGGGCAGGGGGATGCAGAACAGGGAAGAAAGAAGCTAACGTCGTTGAGTCTGCTACCGGAGCGGCATCATAGTCGTAGCCATCAAACTTGACTCTTGCCTGAAACCAATCCAACTCCTGCTGGCAACTTGATACCTATAATACTCTACATGATGTGCTATACACTTCATTACCAGATATACACTAACAGCATATGTATGTAGTAGCATATGCGACATGCCACGACACTGATATCCATCTCGACACTCCGTATGCTCTGCTAACTCCACATTGCATCACTACAGATAATAATTACAGACAACTAGCAATAGGAGGGCTGTAGGCCACGCTGTCTCTCGCATGATTGACGAATACCAAAAACAAAATGCCACCAGGCCTTAGGCATTGCGCTTGTCAACCTGCCCACCCTCAACATACGAAAATAAACTTAACTCTACATTTTACATACTAAAAGAAAGGATTTGCCACGAGAGCTTCTTACCACCATCCGGCTGCCCGTATTCCAATGTCATTTGCTATTTAATTTGTATAGTTAACGAACCTATTATCAAAGGCATACAAAAGTGAATACTTCACCCACTCTTGCTGCCTTAAGGTAATGCGGTTGCCCCCACAGCACTGCCTTTTACTGGTGTCCTTTTTGATGCTTTAATATGCCAGGCATACAAACGAGAAAATTCGCCCACACGTACCGCCTTGCGGTTGCCGCCGCCGACTGCCTTGGATAAGAAACCTGAGAACGAACGGACCATCGAAACCCGCTCCTTCTCCTCCTTCTTGTCCCCCCCCCACCTCCCTCCTTCGCACTCTGCGACCTCGCTGTCTCCCTCCCCCCGCCCCCGCCGCCGCCACTCGTGGGGCTCTTATTCCCGCCGCCGGCACCCCCCTTATGGTTATTCCTCTGTCCGGACGCCTTCTCGTCCAGATCGGGGATATAAGGCTCCGATTGACTACGATGGTGCTGCCTCGAGGAGCCCTCGCTCTCGATCCCTCCCAGGTTGTGGTGGGATGCGGATGAGGGCACCGAGCTGCTGTTGCCCCCGTTGGACGAGGAGTCGCCCCCCCCCTCGGCGGCGCCCCCCCCGAACACGCGGTTGATGGCACCGTCCATCGCGCGGAAGAGGCCGCCCAAAAGGTTGGTCGTGTTGAACTGCTGGGAGACGCCCTGCAGGGGGGGAGGACGGCGCACGGGTGCATCGTAGGGGCGGAGGACGGCGCACGGAGCACGGGTGCATTATCAATACAGAGCTTAGGGGCAAGGGTGAGCCTTGATTTTGTGGCTGTTGACAAAGGACGTTGGGTTGGCGAGATGCTCGAGCATAGTTATAGTTTGTCTATTTATTGAGTTCTTAGAAGTCATGAACCCAGGCATAGTTCATATGTTTTTTGTTCGAGCCCTGCACATCGTCAGATCGACTACTGGTATGCAAGGAATGTGTTATCCCTCAACTTACAAACACAGCATCCATCGCACGCCGCCCCAACAGTAACAAAGGGAGCTCACACATCGCATGTTTGACCATGGCATGCATCGGCATATTCATTGCCGTACCAAGGAACCTTGGCACACAAAACGGAACGCAGACCATAAAAACAGCAAGGAACGGGAAAAAGCCGTTTCTGCTCGCACTCCCCACGCCCACAGCCGTTCCTGCTACACACGTGGCGAAAGGGAGAGAAAGCATCCTGTTATCCTGCCCTCCCTCACCGTGAATGCTTTGGTACCATACTGGATTCGTACACAGGACCTATATCATGATCTCGCGACCAAATGGGGTCTCCTGATCATCAGCGTGCACATCCACAGCCACTCCTGCCGCAGACATGAACAGTACAGACAAATAATAGCCGCAATCCTTCCCGGCCTGATAAAAAAGAATTAAGAAAATCCGTGACTGGACATCTCACTAGTCACACGATTAACCGCTTTATCTGATCGTCTCACTCGTCACACGATTACTCATTATGTCTGGTCGTCTCACTCGTCACACGATTACTCATTATGTCTGGTCGTCTCACTCGTCACACGATTACTCATTATGTCTGGTCGTCTCACTCGTCACACGATTAACCGCTTTATCTGATCGTCTCACTCGTCACACGATTACTCATTATGTCTGGTCGTCTCACTCGTCACACGATTACTCATTATGTCTGGTCGTCTCACTCGTCACACGATCACTCATTATGTCTGGTCGTCTCACTCGTCACTGGTGCCTTCTCAAACAAAGTGAACCTGAAAGCATGCACAGAGGACTGGGGCTACCCCTACTCAGCTACACGATTACTCATTATGTCTGGTCGTCTCACTCGCCACATGATGGTTGTTTCACCAATGTGATGATGCTGACCGCTATGATGATGACAGCAACTAGAAGCACGTCCACAGCCGTTCCTCCAGCACCCTAGCCAGAAGACATTGTCCTTTGAGCACCCAAGCCATGTGGTAAAGACCACTACAGCCAACACATAATTCTGCTCGCACTCACCATGCACGTCCGCAGCCGTTCCTCCAGCACCGCCGCAGCCTGCTTGACCACCTCGGCATCCACGCCGCGCCCTGCCGCCTTGATCACTTTGCTCACCGATTCGCAGTACCTGGGTGTACACCAGTCCACAGTTGTACAACATCGCCGTAGTGAATACCAAATAAGTTTGAAATGATCCTTAAACACGAAATGACCCTTAAACACCTAAGTCCCGATGCCTTGATCGCTTTGCTGACGGACTTGCAGTACCTGGGTGTAAAACAGTCAAAAGTTGGACACCATCATGTACTAACTAGGTCACTGTAATAGATGGGGGCGCAGATTCTGTGGCACTGTAATAGGTCACTGCAACAGGCCACACTTTCAGTCCAACTCAAGCAGGCGTAGGACCCTGCACGGTCAACACATAACAGGCGCACGCCTAGCCTGCATGCAGCGCCTACTTTGCCCCCCCCAAGCTTACATGCAACAGCTTGCGCGGTGTCCCCCGCTCACTGGAGCACCTACCGCGCTTGGCTGTGCGGCAAAGTACCTAAGCAGTTGCACAGTGGCTGTGCAGCGGCATAGCCACCTACGCAGTCATCAAAGCCGGCAACCATGCTGCCAACTATGAACAGGAAGAATTCAAAAAAAAAAGAAAAGTAAAGCCAACCACTCACTTGAGCGCCTGCGGCAGCCGGCCGATCTCTGCCAGCCAGTGCGCGTAGACCAGCTTGTACGGTTGCAGCGACAGCAGAACAAACTGGGGGTTACCCAGCGACTTGACAAACTCGTACATCTCCGTGCGCTGCGTGACGGGTGGTTTATTCATAGGAAATATTTAAAAAGTGATTACGGGGCGTTAGATAAGAGACCATACTCTTGACAAACTCGTACATCTCCGTGCGCTGCGTGACGGGTGGTTTATTCATAACATATATTTAAAAAGTGATTACGGGGCGTTAGATAAGAGCCCATACTCTTGACAAAACTCGTACATCTCCACTGCGCTGCGGAGGGGTAAGTTATTAAATATAGCAGGGGGTAACCTAGTTAATGCGTGGCCCCCCGACGGGGACACGAGACTAATTCATTAATTAAGCTAGTTAAGATAGAAGGGTGGGGAGTGATGGTACACGTTAGGACGATCAGTAACTACCTGGCAAACTCATACAGCTTTTGTGCTGTGTCTGTATCAGCGTGGGCATAAAGCAGGGGGGTATAATTAAATTAAAAAAGAAAGACTTTCGACAAACTGGTGCATCTCGATGCGCTGTGCTGAGGCGTGCCCCCAAAGCCGCACGATGATACTAGGTAGGGAGCACAGATACTGATAGGGACTACTGGTACAAGATAGGAGCGCACTAGTGTGAATTACGGCACCAGTGCGTGCTGGCGGGAAGATAGAGAGGGATGGGCTCAATAGAAAACAAGATCTGGCAAACTGGTAAACCCCTGTGTGCTGCATTAAGGTGCATGGGAAGAAGGTAAGGACTTGCACGGCCCCTAGCCTCACCTGCAGGGCAGCAACGGGCACATAGATGTAAGGAATAGTACATCCAGTACTACAGTATCAAGGGAGGCCTCACCTGCACGGCGGCCACGGAAACATACGACCCCGGCGCGGCCCGATGATCTGCCCCCAACAGACACATCTTGCTGGCGGCCGCAAACCGCTCCGGCATGACCTCCAGGATCAGATAGCACACGTGCGCCGCCTCCACCTCGCCCTTGTGCGCCCACAGCAGGTCGCCCAGCCGACCAATCACATTCTCATCCCCGATTTGGCCCCGGTTGGCCGCCAGGATGGCCAGGTTGGATTGCCAGTCGGCAAGAAGGGCTTGGAGGCGTGAGGACGTGGGCAGGTGCTGCGGGGCCGTGTGGGCGGCTGCTGAGGTGCCTGAGTTGCTGTCGAAAAAGCCAGCGTCGTCGCGGGCGTTTCGAGACAGGGGGGTGCCTCGCGGATGGGCCTGTGGGAGAAATTTCAAAAGAATAAACGAATCAGTGAATGAAATCATCAAACACGCGGTCACGTGGCGGACAGATTCAAGGAACGAGCTAAAACAAGAAAGACTTTATAAAAAAAGCCTATCACAAAGAGACGCAGTAACAAAAAGAGAGCTGCAGTAGATATATAACACAAGGTATCAGGGCTCCATGGTTTCATATTGGCACCCTTTTAATCATAATAATGGTTTCATATTGGCACCCTTTTAATCATAATAATGGTTTCATATTGGCACTCTTTTAATCATAATAATGGTTTCATATTGGCACCCTTTTAATAATAATAAGGGTTTCATAGTGGCACCCTTTTAATCATATTAATGGTTTCATATTGGCGCCCTTTTAATCATAATAGTGGTTTCATATTGGCACCCTTTTAATCATAATAATGGTTTCATACTGGCACCCTTTTAATCATAATAATGGTTTCATATTGGCACATTTCATATTGACATGACGCAGTCTCGTGCTTTTAATAACTATAATGGTTTCATAAGATCGGTCAAGTGACCAAAGCACGAAACTCGGCTTTTGTTGCAGGGATTTATTAGAAGCAGGAGTACACATGCGTGCACTTGCTTGCGCGTATGCCGATACAAGTCGCTCACTCTTATCCATCAAATCTGGCCCAAACCCATCCTGACCAGATGCCACGCCCTTTCTCATCACGCTTCACTTCTACCACGCCCTTTCTCATCACGCTTCACTTTCTTCTAAAACCATTCCCTATCCCTCACCCCTGACCCCACGCCGTCCTGACTGCACAAACCACGCCACACCGTCATTTATGGCTTCTTCTTATCAGCCATCCTACCCCCCTCAGCAACAGCCTAAACCTCGTAGTACGCCCACTTCATTGGCACTGGCACAGCTCTCTCACCCGCGACCCCACGCCGTCCTGACTGGACGAACCACGGCTATTCCCCTCGTCCTTCTTCCCTTCCTTTGTACCCCATCTCCCACCCCTCCCCTCACCTGCGACCCAAAGCCGTCCTGACTACCCCATCTCCCACCCCTCCCCTTACCTGCGACCCAAAGCCTTCCTGACTACCCCATCTCCCACCCCTCCCCTCACCTGCGACCCAAAGCCGTCCTGACAACCCCATCTCCCACCACTCCCCTCACCTGCGACCCAACGCCGTCCTGACTACCCCATCTCCCACCCCTCCCCTCACCTGCGACCCAAAGCCGTCCCGACTACCCCATCTCCAACCCCTCCCCTCACCTGCAACCCAACGCCGTCCTGACTACCCCATCTCCTACCCCCTCCCTCACCTGCGACCCAACGCCGTCCTGACTACCCCATCTCCCACCCCTCCCCTCACCTGCGACCCAACGCCGTCCTGACTACCCCATCTCCCACCCTCCCCTCACCTGCGACCCAAAGCCGTCCTGACTACCCCATCTCCCACCCCTCCCCTCACCTGCGACCCAAAGCCGTCCTGACTCGACAGACTGTGGCTGCTGCTCGAGCGGCTGACGCCCCCCTCACGCCCGGTCCCGCTGCTGGCGCCGTCACCACGCCCCGTGAGGCCGCTACCGGGGGACTGCGTGCCCGCCTCCCCGAACACGCGGCGTGAGTGGCCCGCGAGCAGCAGCGTCAGCGTGCGCAGGGGGGACCCCTCCACCAGCTGGCGCTCCGCCATCTCGACCGCGACGTCGTGGAAGTACTGAGGATGCGGGGAGCGTTTGCATAGGGTGTCGGGGGAAAAGAGTGCACATAAACTTACATTTATTTTTCACAAGGGCACATTACTACTATACAAGCGCACATTATTACAAGCCTCAAAACTTGTATGGAAGGCATCCACCTCAACTGCCATGCCGTGGAAGTACTGTATGTGTGGGGGGGGGGGATGCTAAGGTACGGCTGAAAAGAGGGCTATATAGGCATTGACTGCCATGTCATGGAAGCACCGCGCGTGTCGGACAGGGGCCGACCAGAGGGGAGGATACAAGGGGCAGAATATCTCATGGGCAACATAATGATCACAATAATAACGATGATGATAATGATACTTCAATATAATAAATTAGTAAGTAAAATGTACAGTAGGCCGCGGGGTGATGGGCATGAAGTACTGCCGTGTAAAGGGAGAGTGTTTGCATAGGGGAGAAGGGTGGAGGAGGGGAGGGAAGGATAGCAGTAACTGATAGGAGTTTGAATACAAATATTTAATGCATATTTTAAAGCCTATTAACCCTCTTTCAAAAATATAAAGTAGTAAATAAACCTGCCCATGGTTGATAAACCATCATAAGTATGCAAGTATGTATATAGAAACCGATAGTAGTTGGATAGTCCGGATGACGCCGAGTTGCTATCTGCGACTCCAGACCTGGGCGAGTGAGTCGCGCCACTTGCCTTCGCGGGTGAAGTATGCGCGTGGAAAAGTACCTCATCCGGTACTCCGTGGCATGCCTTCAGTGCATGCTCGCGCACTTACTTAATTTACGTAGAAACCCTCATAAATAGTCCCCATGGTTGATAAACCAGAGTCATGGTTGATAAACCATCAAAAGCATGTATATATAAACCCTCATAAATAGACCCCATGGTTTATAAACCAGAGTCATGGTTGATAAACCATCAAAAGCATGTATATATAAACCCTCATAAGTAGACCCCATGGTTGATAAACCAGAGTCATGGTTGATAAACCATCAAAAGCATGTATATATAAACCCTCATAAGTAGACCCCATGGTTGATAAACCAGAGTATACACTTGTACAATGCCTCCATCATCATCCTTAACGAAAAACCGATGCTCTTACGTCAGCGCCCAGGTGGCACGCCAGCAGCAGCGCGGTTATCAAACGGTACAATATTTTTACCAGGGCTCCGTCGCCATCTCTGTTGCAAGCCATGCCCTTACATTGTCGCCCAGGTTGCGCGCCAGCAGCAGCGCTGTGCCCCACAGCCCACCCTCCATGGCCTTTTTGAGCGCGCTCCCTCGCTTGCCCTCCAGCAGCAGCGCCTGCACCGCACTGGCCGCCGCCTGCTAGCCCCCGCCACAAAATAAACACAGGGGCATCCGCCGCAAATGGGGACAAGGGCGCCTTTCTGGACGAATTGAGGCCAATCCAGGCAATTTAAGGCAACAACTTCCACGTTAGGCATCCGCGCAATTCATCGAGGGTTATGCTCACGACGCAGTCTACGCGATGTCAATTAATGCGCCACAACTGGAGACAAGGGCATTTCCCACCGATGAAGACCAGGGCAAACACCGCCGAGGTAGACCACGACGGCAAACGTAACATGAGCGAGCCAAGGACACGTGGCGGATACCAGGCGCCGCAGACGTGCCTTGTTAGCCACACATCAACTATGTGATGGCTATTGTGACTAGCTTGTTGTTTTCTACGGGGCATGCTGTCAAAAGAAATATCACAGTACCAGGTGCACGGTGTGGTAAGACATCACCTATGTGGGGGCTGCACTGCCTACAAACAGGGTACTACCATTCGAAAACGTCAGGCTAGGGACATGGTTATAGTTTCTTCTTATGTTCTACTTCATTTAGGCTTCTACTTTCATTAAAGGCTTATCATCATAATTACTCTTGTTATTTCTCCCAAACGTCACCGCTCTATACTTAATGCTAGGCTACTGCCTTGTTTATAAACTTATCATCGTATCTACTCTTGTCATTTCTCCCAAACGTCACCTGCATGGCGGCCGCGTCCACCTGGTCCCCTCGGAACACCTCCCCCGCGGCACGCTCCGCGCTGATGCCGCCACCCCCCATGTCCCACATGGCCGCGCCCGCGGTCTGCGCCTGCGTGCGGCTGCGGTGGGCCTGCAGGTGCTCCGCAAGCTCCGCCTCCACGCCCTTGTCGGAGCCCTGCTGGCACACGTCGCGTCACGATGAAACAAAGTTCATTCATATACTAGTACAAAAATCTCCGCCTCCACCCGCTGCTGTCGGAGCCCTGCTACATAAATAAAGAAAAACACAACAACATCAAACTCTCCTTGTCTCATGAAACTCTTCTTTTCTCGTGAGCTACCTGAATGCTCTAGCCCCCGCCCTGGTGGTAACATTAGCAAAGAACACAACAACGTAGAAAAAAAATTTATACACATGTCAAAAAAAGACATAGTTTTAAGGCACTTGTCCGCGCCCTGCTGGCACATGGCATGCCACGGTGAAAAGAAGAAGAACCCTTAGCAGCACCAGCACCGCGCCAAGTACCTCCCTGTCCCTATTCAACCCTCCCCACCCCTATTCACCCCCCATCCCCATCCAAACCCACCTTCTCGTCCTTCTTGAACACGCCGCCCACGCCATCCTTCCCCCCCATCCCAGGGAGCGTCCGCAGGCTCCCGTAATTCCGCGCCATCGCACGCAGCACCATCCACAACAGCTGCGCCGAGTCTGGCCGTGGGCAATCCGGCGTGACCCCCAGCTCATGGCACTTGGCCGCCATGTCCCCAGCTAATTTCAGCACCGACTCCCTCGACCCGGCCGAGGAGAGCGGTCCCTGGGGGGACCACACCCTGAGTGCCTCCACCCAGGCGACCCCGACCGAGGACAAGGGGGCCTTGCCAGAATTATCTCCACCGAACAGGCCCCCCTCAGACGTCCCACCACTCGCGCCCGGCCCACCCTCCTGTCCGCTAGATACGAGCACCGACCCAAACACGCGGATGCCAGCAGAGCCCGAGTTGGACTCCCGCCGCCCCCCTGCGTCCCCCGGTGCCAGCACATCTCCCAAGGGGAGCAGTTCCACTGGTGATGGTCGCCGCGGAGCCACCACCGCGACCCCTCCATTTCCATAAGGATTGTGCGACAAAGCAGCCGCGCTGCCTCCTCCCCGCGAAGCAGCCCCCGGTAGCATGATCGCAAACAAGCCACCGAAACCAAACGAGGCGATGCCACAGGGGGGGCGCCCCGAGGGGTCCCGCAGCGCCTCCTCAACCGTCGTGGGTGCCCTGCCAGGGGCCGAGGGAGGAGGCGCCTGGCCCAGGAACAGGCCGGGCTGCATCGGGTACGCGGTTGTCGCCGCATAGTGACCCCCGGCGGCGTCATAGTGACCCCCCCAAGACTGCTGCTGGCTCGGCTGCCACTGCTGCGGATTGTAGGGTTGTTGTTGCTGCCATCCCGACTGAGCTTGCTGACCACCCTGTGGCGGCCATCCTTGCTGCGGTTGCTGCTCTTGCCAGGCTTGCTGCTGTGGTTGCTGCGGCTGCTGCCATGCCTGCTGACTGCCTTGTGCATGTGGCTGCTGCTGCGGCTGCTGTTGCTGCTGCCAGTCCTGCCCTTGTGACTGCTGCCACTCCTGCTGCTGCTGTTGCGGGGGCCAAGGCGGCTGCTCTGCATATCCCAACTGCGACGGCGCCGCGTACCCCGACGGCTGCTGGTCATAGGCACCCGGGGCCGTATGGTCATAGGAACCGTACTGCCCCCCCCACGCTTGCTGCTGCTGCTGGCCCTGGTCTGGTGGCCAGTTACCGTACTGCTGCTGTTGCGCATCCACCGCACCGTGGGCGCCAGCACCCTGGCCATACCCCTGGCCCCAGTACTGGCTGTCATAGCCCGCATACTGCGCTTGGGCGTGGTCACCATAGCCACCCGCCTGGCCACTGTACTGGCCCTGGTCACTATAGCCGCCAGAGGCACCCGCCTGCGTATCTGCCGCCCCCTGTCCCGCGGCCTCGTATTGCTGCGTCTGCTGCCACTGGGCGTAGTCCTGCTGCGAATAGGCCGGTTGCGAGTAATCCCATTGTTGCTGCTGCAGTGGCTGCTGGTGGGTATAACTACTGCCATCTGCTCCATGCCAGCCACCTTGTCCCTGCCCATACCCGCCGCCCTCCCCGTGCCCATACTCTTGGCCTTGCGCATCCCCATATCCCTGCCCCTGCCCCTGGCCTTCCCCCTGGGATACCCCTCCTTCCGCAGCACCCGCCGTCACCACCTGCCCCTCCCCCGTTGGTGGGTAACCAGACCCGCTGCTGGGATCCCCCGGTGCGGCCGCGGCCGCTGCGGTGCTGCCACCTGTCACCGCGCCAACATCACCACCCTGGTCCGCAGGAGCCGGTTGACCCACCGCGCCAGCGCCAGCATAATACCCGCCGTTACTGCTGCCAGCGGCAACGGTGGCTGCCGCCCCCGCCGCCCCCGCAGCAGCACCCGTACTGCTGTCCGCCGCATCCCCCTGCTGATCCGCACCCGCCGAGCCATACTCATACCCCGCCTGGTAACCGTAGCCCCCCCCGGTGCTGCTGCCTGCTGCACCGTAATCCTGCCCATATCCTGCACCATACGCCTGGCCCTGATATGCCTCCGCCCCCCGCTGGCCACTCCCGTCACCCCCCCCAGCGTCCCCCCCCACGCCTGCCGCCCCACCATCATACCCCGCCTGGCCATACGCCCCCCCTTCGGAATACGCCGGCTGGGCAAAGCCGCCCTGCGGGTCGTACGCCTGCCCCTGGGCGTACCCTCCCTGGTCATACCCCAGGTAATACCCCGCCTGCGAGTAGTACCCGCCCTGCTCATAGTAACCCCCTTGCTGATAATAAGCGGCGTCCACATAGCCCTGCTCGGGCACATACGCCTGCTCTTGGTGAGGGTAGGCTGATGCATCCCCCGAAGCAGCAGCAGCAGCGTTCGCTTCTGGTGCCGGCACAGCGCCGCCAGGCCCGTGAGGAACAGCGGCCTCGCCGCCAGGGTACCCCTGCGAAGGGGCCACTCCTGGTTGGGGAATGCCTTGCTCCTTCCCCTGCTGCTGCAACTGTGCTTGCGCTTGTTGTTGTTGCTGCTGCTGCTGCTGCTGCTGCTGCTCCCACTGCTGCTGCTGCTGTTGCTGCTGCTGCTGCTGCTCCTGCTCCCACTGCTGCCGGAACAGGTCATCAAACACCTTGGCATCCCCGTCGTCGTCGCCCCCAAGGAGACTGTACAGAGGGCCCCTGGGCGACCCCGCCGCCTCTGCCGGCACTGCCTCTACGGGTCCATCCGGGGGGGCAGCTCCTGGAAATTTGCTACCGTCGTTGTCACCGGATTGGGCGCTTTCGGCGGCATGCACACCTTCACCTGCAGGGACCCCTGCCGCAGCATCACCGTCTCCATGGGCTCCGCCGGCGTCCCATCCACCGAAACCTGCTACCATGGCCTCGGCCGGAGAGGTAACGTAACCAGCAGCGGCGACTTCTGGCCCAGATTCACTTCGCCCCAAGCCCGCCTCTGCGCCTCCCTCCACCTCTCGCTCGCCCCCTACCCCCTGCTGCTGGCTCGGGTCTTGCCCCGGCCACGCTTGCCCTTGTTCCCCTGGTGCCACCCCCGAGTGCTCCTCCTGCGCCCCTCCCACCCAGGGTCCCTGCACAACCCCGGCGTCCAACGCGCCCGACGCCTGCTGGGCCACCCGCTCAAAGAAGGCCTCCTCCTCCCCCACCTCGTCGGACCCCTGGCCAAACTGCCCAAAGAGCGCTGCCACGGGCGCCGTCTGCGGGCCAGGTGGCGGTGGGGGGGGAGGAACATGGCTCGGGGGAGCCGCCTTGGGTGGGACATGATGGCTTGACAATGACGCAG
This sequence comes from Mesostigma viride, assembly GCA_009746045.1. Taxonomy (NCBI): domain Eukaryota; kingdom Viridiplantae; phylum Streptophyta; class Mesostigmatophyceae; order Mesostigmatales; family Mesostigmataceae; genus Mesostigma; species Mesostigma viride. The sequence continues at coordinate 36,297 of RPFO01000769.1, read as the reverse complement.
CCTTCGTTGATGACTCCTGATGGGGAGACCCCACGCCTCCTTGCTGCTCGTAATCCATCCCTCCGTGTGACGGATGAGAGCCGACCCCTCCTTGCTGCTCGTAATCCCCTCGTGGCAGATAAGACCCCACGCCTCCTTGCAGCTGCCGTTCAAAGAAATCCTCCGCATCCTCTTCATCATCATCCTCGGCGACTTGCCTGAACGGGATGGTCTGAGGATACACAGCGAGGCTGCCACTGACAGACTCGAGTGGCTGCTGACCATCCGCCTCGGGCTCACTGGTCTGCTCGGCCCTGAGAGGCACCGCAAAGTCACCGCCCTCCTGCTTCGAAAGCTCTTCCTCCTGGTCTTGCCCTTGCCCTTGCAATCCCTCTTGCCCGTGCCCTTGCCCTTGCCCTTGCCCATGCCCTTCCTCTTGCCCTTGCCTTTGCCCTTGCTCTTGCCCTTGCCCTGACTCTTGCCCTTGCCCTAGCCCTAGCCCTCCCTCTTGCCCTTGCCCTTCCTCTAGCTCACCCTCCAGGTCAATGTCCCAACCATCACCGCCTCCTGTCTCTACGGCATACGGGGCATCAACACCCTCCGCTTGCTCGGCAGCCCAGCCCGGCGGCACAGATGGAATCTCAGGGGCGATTCCTTCGACCGCCCCTGACGAGGGAGCTGTGGGAGCGTTTCCGGAGCTAGCATGAGCATTTTCTGGAACAGGCCCGTTGGAAGCATACATGGCTGCTTGCGACTGCCACTCGGATTGATGGACCGCAGCAGCTGATTGGTCCGTGCCGCAGTTAGCCTCGGAGTCGTCTCCACCCCTCCATTCCTCGCTCGCCCGCCCGTGCTGCTGAGAGGGCCAGTCGGGTTCTTGCGGCTGCTGGCGCGGCGGCTCGGGTTGCTGGCGCCACGCGTGCTGCGCAGCCGATTGTCCTCCCGAGAGCTTATCAGGGGCGTTATGCGGTGATGCCTCGGAACCTGGCGTAGCTTCTGGTGTTTCATCATTTCCTATGGTTGCGAAGAAAGCATCCTCGGCATCCTCCTGAGAAAATGGGATGCTGGCTGGTGCCGGCGTGGAGTGCGGGGTGGCCGCAGGTAACGCCGAGGACACTCTTGCGGATAGGCTGCCGGCAGCGGAGGAGGTATCAGCAGCTTGCCCTTCGTTTATCCAGTCATCAATACCAGCGTCATCCCCGTTTACCAGGCCCTCGCCGTCAACGTGCCCGTTTATGGTCCCTTGTGCCGCTGAGCCCAGGTAAGCCTCCACACCGTCGTCGTCAGTTTTCACCTCATCTTCTACTTCCTCCTTTTGTTCTTCACGCTCAAGAAGGATGTCGTGATCACTTCGTTTGCCTTCCTTGCCCTGCACCACACGGGAGTTACCGCCATGGCTCGAGGCCTTCTTCTTCCGCGTCATCTGGCCAATAGGGGGGCAAGCTGCCTGCGCAACTTTCAGTGCCGCAAGGGCAGCTGCCTAAAACACTTTACGCCATGTCATTAGTAGGAGCTGGTCACAAGTTGAGAAGTCGTTTATCCATATTATTACCCCTGGTTACCGCCATGGCTTAGAAATTCACAATCATTGAATGATTACATGGTCAATTACAGTCACAACGCGCCCTGACAGCCATTTTGAGGCGGGACAATTCCGGCCAAGGATGCGCGACGTGACAACGTAATACGGAGCGCAAGTCCGGCCCTAGTACGGATTCAAGTGCTGACAAGGTGACTCACCCATTCAAGTCGATCTCTGCTGCCCATGTGCGGCGTGGGCCTCAGCAACAACAAGAACACCCATTCAAGTCGATAGTACTACAAGATACTACATGTCTTGGGTCGATTTGCGGGCCGAGGCCGCGATCCAAGGGTTGAGAGGCCAGCTGTGGACCGTGATCCAGATCGGCTCCATCATCCAGCCCGATCAGCCGATCCCGATCGGGTTCGTTAACTTTTCGTTTACCTTTTTTTCGGGTACAAGTACACCGATTTGCGATCGGCACTTTAATCGCTTTCCGGCCTCGGTCACACGCTTTCATGGTGTACGCCGGATACCCTGTGCTTTGTACCCTAATGTTGTATGGCCGGACCAGGCCCACTGGATCCCCAAATTATTATTATCCTTAATTACTGTATAAATCTCTGTCGGCACGGCCGGCGTGGAACTGAACTAAACTGAACACGCTTTCGCAATGATTTAACATGTACATGCGAAAGCATGAACTGAACATGTACATGCGAAAGTGCATCTAATTCTGTCCGCTACAGTACTGTAGCGACACGCAGGGGCATGCGAGCTTTTGGGCGTGGACCAACCCATTTGCAGGAGCATGAATGATAAGGCAGGCAGCAACATGGGGACGAGAAAATCTGTAGACAAGTCGGTCTGCAGCTCCACCGCGCGCCCCCAAAGGTTGCATCGCTGTTTATTGTAGTTCTCGCCGGCCATCGGGGCATGAGTCGTCTCTCATGCAAACACGAATGACTGCCAATCCTGGAGATACCCCGCGCCCGGGCTGGCATTCCAAGATAGACGTGGCTGATATATTTTTAACATAGGGACAGAAATGCCAATGTATGCCCTAGGCCCAGTAATAGTGGCATGCGGAATAGTTACCAGAGGCGCGTAAAGATGGGTTTATGCTCCAGGTATGGTTAGCACTACCCAACATTCAGGCCGGCCACGTCATTACGGAGGAATGATTTGCAAAGAGATTACCAAGAAGACCTAGGCAACAGGCGCAGTCGCGCATTCCGGTGTTGCAATGGGGCAAGGCGCGAGCTCCTACGGAGCTTCCCCAACGTCACAATCCAAAGCTCTAGTTAGTCGTGGAAAGGCCGTGACTGAGGGCAAGCGAGTTGGGAAATACCCGTCGCAACAGCCAGGCGTGCGGTACAGCCATCCATCGGACTACGCGGCCATCGAGAATGCCCTGGAAAAGGTTCTTCTGTTCGCCCGGCTGGACCAGCAGCAGCGCTTACAGGCAAGTCGCCATGTTGGTTGCTTGACGCTGGTCGTGTCAGAATTTGGTGTGCGGGACGGTGGTCGTATGTGGAGGGTCGCCGTCCGAGGTCACCTCGACCTGTTCGGGTCTCGAGAATCCCAAGACGAGGGGAATCTAAGGGCAAGGGAAGAGCTGCGTTTGTTTGGGATGATTGCGTGTTAGAAGCAGCATCTAATTTTAGCCTGGCAGGGATCTGGGGGCTAGCCTGGATGTTATTATGACCACGCTGAGCCCTGCTTGGAGTTGGGGAATAACAAAGTCCCAGATCTGTGCGTTAGCTGGAGGTATATGCCATGAGAAATGCTTATCCGTGGTGTGGGCGGTGGCACGCCTTCAGCCCTCCCCACCACCACCCTCGTTCAATCCTGTTGTTCATTTATCCTTCCCCCCGTTCACCCCCTACACCCCCTTTCGCACGCCCGTGACCCCTAGTTTAATTGGTCGGAATAGGAAACGAGTAGAGTGTAAAGTAGAAACAGGTGCTGACTGTGAGGAGAAATGTTTGCCATCTGTCCGATTTCTGCGGTCAATAGTCCTGCATTTGCCAAAGGACGGATCATTGTGTTTTCCAGTGATTTATCCGACCTCTGCGTACTCCCCCCTGCCTGTTAACATGTCATCATCCTCCCCAACCAGCACTTACTATCACACTAACAAGCACTTGCCACCATAGTAGACTGCCAGTAACGTAACTAGTAAACATTTCATGGTCCCTGTTTTGTTATTATCCATCGGCTACCCTTCCGTCAACTGGCATCCGTAACCTCCCAGTGACCCTGTTACTATCAGGTATTGTTAGGACCCTTTGCTACCTCTTTTTGCTTTTGTGACTTTCTATTAACAAGTCATGGCTCCTCGTTGTCACCATCCCCTGATTATCCCCTTTCGTTATTTGTGACCTACTCTCGCTCCCTTGGCCTGCTATCATCCCCTGCTAGTATCCCCTTTCGTTATTTGTGATCTACTCTCGCTCCCTGGGCCTGCTATTATCCCCTGCTAGTATCCCCTTTCGTTATTTGTGACCTACTCTCGCTCCCTTGGCCTGCTATTATCCCCTGCTAGTATCCCCTTTCGTTATTTGTGACCTACTCTCGCTCCCTTGGCCTGCTATCATCCCCTGCTAGTATCCCCTTTCGTTATTTGTGACCTACTCTCGCTCCCTTGGCCTGCTATTATCCCCTGCTAGTATCCCCTTTCGTTATTTGTGACCTACTCTCGCTCCCTGGGCCTGCTATCATCCCCTTTTGTTATTTCCTACCCGTGTTCCCCTGGCCTGCTAGGCAGGCTGCTGCCCATGCTTGCACCCAGTCACTGCCCCCCAAGCAACTCCGCCTCTCTTGACAGTGTATGTGGAATCCAATTTAGTTCAATGTCCATCACTTTGCCAGCCGGCTACTTCACGATTTAACCCCCACCTACGTGCCCCATCCTGTTCCCATTGTTTCCATTTCTGTGAATACATCCCCCTGTCCCATCCTTTTCACCACCAGCATCCAGCGCACGTACGCACCCTAGGCTCCTGATCCTTCCCACTCCTTGTCCCTCTCGCTACAGCCTCCCTCTAGTCTCCCGCTTGCCTCCGCTCCCCCCATCCAGAGCCTGCATCCATCCAGGCCCCCCAGCTCATGTATGTGTGCGGTGTCTGACCTCCCCCAACCCTTGCCTCTCTCGCTGTGAAGCCCCCCTTGCCTCCGCTTGCACCCACCAGGTCATCTAGCGCTTATGCGTTGCTAGAGTCTGACCTCCTCCACCCCTTGCCTCCCTCGCGATCAAACCTCTTGCCATCGCCCCCTGCCCCCCCGCAACAGGTCATCCAGCGCATGTACGAGCGCGACGTGGCGGCGGGCGAGATCCTCATCCGCGAGGGCGAGCGCGGGCTTGCTGCCGACGAGATGTACGTGGTCAAGAAGGGCCAGTTCGAGGTGCTGGAGACGCGGCTGGGTGTGCGCATGCTCGTGAACGTGCGCTCGCCAGGCGAGTGCTTTGGCGAGCTGGCGCTCATGTACACGTCCGCGCGCACGGCCACCGTCGCGGCCAACATGGACAGCACGGTCTGGGTGCTCGACCGCACCACGCTGCGACAATTCATGAAGGAGACGGCCGCGGCCGAGACGCAGCAGGTGAGGGGGGGGGGTCGTGGAGATGAGGGCTTCATGGCTATCTGTTGGTTCATAGGTGAGGGGGGGGGTCCGTGTAGATGAGGGCTTCATGGCTATCTGTTGGTTCATATCATCTGATGGCAATTAGTTTGCCTGGCATCAGCAGGTGGGTCACAGGGGGGCAGCTGCCATGCAAATAAGGACACAATGGGGAAGCAGGTGGTCGGTCGGTTCGGCCCGTGGGCGGGTGGGAGGGCGGGCGGACGAATGGACTGACAGAGTTGGTCCTGATAGAGTTGGCGTGCGGGAAATGTCATGCTATTGCGTAATCTAAAATAGACGCGCACCAGGTAGGGGCTGCCACCCCTCTGCCCCCCCCCCCCGCAACCCTTTGAATTTCCACACACGTAACCTGTTCACCGAATAATGAGAGGGTTAGCGCAAGAGTCTAGGAATGTACGTTGATGCAGACCTTGTTCCTGCGACGTGCTTGGACGTTGCGACTGCTGCCACCCGCCACCTGCCAGGTCGAGCTATTCTTAAACATCGTGCCCATCCTGGCGCCCCTCAACCGTGACGAGCGCCTGCGGCTAGCGGACGCGTTCGAGGAGGTCAAGTACCAGCGGGGGGAGATGGTCATCCGGCAAGGGGAGCCGGGCGAGCTGTTCTATATCGGTGCGTGAATCTTCCTATGTGTGGTGGGTGGTCTGTTCAACATCGGTGCCTTGGCGGTTCTATGTTGGCGGGTGGCCTCTTATATACCGGTGTGGAGCGATTGAAAGTCGTTTACGTGATTGAGTCCGCTGCCAATATCGGTGCGTGAGCTGTTTCTTACTAGTGATCGTGTTTTATGTGGGTGCACGGATGGTGAGATGTGGGATAGACATTGGTTGATGGGTGGTGGTACATAAGTGAGACGTTGGTGGATGGATGGTGGGACATAAGTGAGACGTTGGTGGATGGATGGTGGTACATAAGTGAGGCGTTGGTGGATGGATGGTGGGACATAAGTGAGACGTTGGTGGATGGATGGTGGTACATAAGTGAGACGTTGGTGGATGGATGGTGGGACATAAGTGTTGGTGGATGGATGGTGGGACACAAGTGTTGGTGGATGGACGGTGGGTCATTCAACGCACGTGGGTGGGACATTCCTGGAGGGTGAGCTGTTCTATCTGCGTGAGTGAACCGCGCCACATCCCTGAGCTGGTCTATATGGGCGAGGGGAGCTGTTTTTTGTTGGTGCGGGCCTGTGTTCTGTGGGTGATGGGGCCATTTTCTTATTGATTTTGATGAATAGGCACATGAAGGATATGCTGGTTGTTGAAAAGGCATGTGAATGATAGGCTGGTTGTTGAACAGGCATATGAATGATAGGCTGGTTGTTGAATAGGCATATGAATGATAGGCTGGTTGTAGTATGTGAGGCGTCGGCTCCCTGTCGGACCATGCTCTGCCTCTGAACCGCTGCGTTGGAAAAGTTTCGTTGAGACTCGCTTTCAAGGAGGGGGAGGCGGTCAACATCATGTGCTTTGCGCTGCCATCCACTCCCCCGTCTCACTTGCTGGCCTGCTGCCGTGCTGCTCCAAACTCCTGTTCTCGCGTGCTTCAGTCAAGGAGGGCGAGGCGGTCGTCATCGTGACCCAGAAGGGCAGCAAGGAGCCACCGCGCAAGGTGAACCACCTGTTCCGATCGGACTTCTTCGGCGAGCGCGCGCTGCTGACCGACGAGGTGCGCACGGCGAGCGTGGTCGCGGCGGGGAACCACCCACTGGTCTGCCTCACGCTCAAGCGCGATGTCTTCATCCAGGTGAGAGCGGGCACGGATGCGTCATGCCCTTGGGATCGGTTGGCGTTGTTGTTGTTGCTGCCGCCCGCTGGCGTGCCTCAAGATCAAGCGGGATGTCTCCATGATACTGGGGAGAGCGAGGAACAGTGTCTAATATTATAGCCTCACGATGTTGGTTGTACCAAGGGGAGGGGACGGGTTTACTTTGTCTAGTTGTCCTACTATGTCACGTCGTCCTCTGGATATTTTAGTTGTAAATGTTCTACCTTACATATGGCCGCAACTGCCGGCTGGTCTGCGTCACATCCAAGCATGGTCTCCTCATGCCTGCACCCACCTGATATTCCTCATCCATGCGCCCAGTGCGCCCCATCTATGCGCCTATGATACTATCCCGCCTATGATACTATCCCGCCTATGATACTATCCCGCCTCGTTTATCCGGGTCGCCTTGCACCCCCTCCCTTAGCCCCCCTCACCTCTGTCCTTGTTGACACGATGTCATTCGATGAATCTGATTACCCGCCCGCCCTGACCCCTTCCTTTTCAAGTTAGTTCACAAGGCGCGTGTTCTTCTTGGGGGAGACACGAAGCGACGGCCCTCTGTATTATCTCACAAGCACTTATGGGAAGCATGGTCACTCAAGCAATCTAATCTAATTTACCGGTTCTGCCTGTCAGCCCATCCACCCTTACCCCTTCCCATCCTGCCTTGCCCCTTGTCCCGTGATCGAATCCAATTTTATTTACCTTATTTCGATCTAATCCAATTGAATGGAATCGTGCCTCTGCCCTTCCCCCTCCTCCCAACGTCTCCCCTGTTCGCTGGTTTCCTATTTGCTGCCTGCCTCGGCGATCTCCCCCCCCCGCGCAGGTGCTGGGCCCCCTCCAGGCCCTCATGGCCCGCGAGAAGAGCGAGCAGGTCGTGTCCGTGCGCATGGCGCAGCTCTCCGGCCGCTGGCCCGCCCAGAATCAGAAGATCAAGCTCGACCAGCTGCAGACCATCCGCGTGATCGGCACCGGCGCGTTCTCGGTCGTCAAGGAGGTCAAGGACATTGGCTCCGGGCGCCACTACGCGCTTAAGCGCATGAAGAAGGTGGACCTGATGACGTGCTCGGAGCACGTGTTCTGCGAGCAGGCAATCACGCGCATCACCGCGCACCCGTTCATCATCCGGCAGTACTCCTCGTTCCAGGTGCGGGGGGCTGTTTGGGTTTTAGGGGTTAGCGCTCTCTTGTCGGTTGACATTGGCTGTACACTCATGTATAGTATGGTCGTTTGGTGCCTGGCTTTGTGAACAGGACCCTTCACTTTGCGGGGAGGAGCATACGACCCTGTTGTCTGCGTTGGATCGTCTTAGGTCCTGTTTTCTTACATGCTCTCGCTTGCTGTGTGCCACGCCGAGCGTCGAATAATGCCCAAGCACTAAATCTGTAAAATGGCAACAATAATAGATAGTTATGTTTCCGTTGTTTGTGTTTGTTTGCCTTTGTCACACCCCTGCCTCGCTACGTGGCGATCCCCCTCAACCCCTCGCGCCGAGAGCAGGACGAGCGGTACCTGTACCTATTGCTGGACTACGTCCCTGGGGGTGACCTGATGGATCTGCTCGTGCGCTCGGCCGAGGTGAAGACGATCCGGCAGGGAAAGATACCCTGCATCTCCCCCACGACCGAGGTGCTGCAGGGCATGAAAGAGCCCGTCTGCCGTTTCTACATCGCCTCGCTCGTGCTCGCGCTGGAGTACCTCCATGGTCACGGTACGTGCTGGATCGCGTGCGTGTGTGCTTCCCTTGGATTGCTGATCATATGTTTGCCCTTGTTTCTCGCCCTGCGGTACCTTGGGTTATCACTCCACACCACTCATGCCAGCGCCGAGTAAATGTAGTAGTCGATGCTAGCGTTGGCGAGCCATAATTTCAACGAACAAGGCTACACATTTCCATCTCCAATCATTTCCATCATCCTGCACGACTCGAAAACGCGGATAAGGTCACGGCAGGCTCGCGCTACCGTGGTCCGTATTCTGATTTCTGGCCTGCACCGGTTGTCTCCTTGATAATAATAATAATTATTATTATATTAACATTAAATTCAATTAATGTTAACATCAAATTAGTGTTGATTTTGATATTCCAGTACCTGCACGGCCAGGGTGAATCGGTGGGTGCTTCATTTGTGCCCCTCTCTCGCGCGTTGGAGCTTGGTCCATTCTCCGTTCACGAGTCTGTCATCCTGTACCACCATTCCTTGGCGACCACATCGTGCTTCTGCCCCTAAAGTGTGTTTCTTCCAAACCGTCTTGGCGACTGCTCGGTTCCCCCCTCGCACACTTTCTTCCGATGGACCTTGGGTGCTTCTTGGTGCATCTCTGGCGCTCTTTCTTCCGACGCGTCTTGGCTGCTGGTTGCTGCATGATATGGCGTGGTTTCCGTACTTGTTGCGCTGCCAGGCATCGTCTACCGCGACCTCAAGCCGGAGAATGTGATGCTCGACAGCAACGGCTTCATCAAGCTGGGGGACTTTGGGTTTGCAAAGGTAGGCGGCAGCTATAGCTTATAAGGATTTTGCGGAATTAGGTCAGAAACTTCAGGTTCATAGAGACTTGGCTGGGTGACTTTGGGTTTGCAAGTGTGGGGCGCACAGGCATCTCTGAAGCTAATCAGTTCATAATATCTTGTTCTCGTAAGCTAGAAGCTTCTCCCGGTTTGTGGAGCTGGGTCTGGGGGCGTTGGATTGGCTGGGCACGAACTCCACTGACATGGTAGACTTGATCACTCTAGCAGTTACCAAGTAGCTCTAATGCTCCTGGCCATCCCCGAGAGGCGCACGGATGCAATAGGCCCTCGTACTGACCCCATGCCCTACAACCTGCCTGTAACAAGTGCTTCATGTTATTGCATCCTTGCCACGCCTCTCCAACAGAGGCCGCCCGGCATTGACAGCACGTAAACAATTCATCCTTATATATAATTACAAGGTAACCCCCCTTATATAAGATAAAACCCTTCTACATACTACAGAGTAGTATAAGATAAACCCCCTTCTATATTACGGAGGTGAGAGTGGCATCCAACATAAGGACATTAAACCCCGAAAAGAATAACCCTAAAGACCCCCTAAGTTATATATACTATGGATATAAGATACCGCCTCATGTCTTTGTCTCTCGTTACGGCTCCACCCCCCTCCCTCCGATAGGCGCTCCTGGGCATCGACCGCACTTATAGATAGACGTTATGAGATACCAAGACCTACCCTAACGTTTCCCTCTTCATTGCGCGGTCGCCCTGTCCAAACGTGGACAGGTGCTCCTGGGCATCGACCGCACATACACGTTCTGCGGCACGCCCGGGTACGTGGCGCCCGAGTCCGTCCTCGCCAAGGGCTACGGCACCGGCATGGACTGGTGGGGGCTGGGCGTGGTGACCTACGTGCTGCTCACGGGGCGCCAGCCGTTTGGGGAGCCGACCGAGGACCCGATGGTCGTCATGAACCGCATCGTCGACCCCACGTTTGAGGTGAGGGGCGTAAGGCGTCGGATCAGGAGACTCACACAGCCGCGAAATCATGCCAAAGGTCCTATGTTCGATTCCTTGCTGGTAGCTTCTAGGCTTTCTTACTTTCTGTGTTCCGCGGAATCTCAGATTTGGGCAGCTAGCGTTTTCACGTTTGCTGCTTTCTGACGACAATGTAAGGCGTCGCAGTGGGGTCTACTGTGCGGTAGGGGTCTTGTGCAAGCATATCTAGAAATGAATTGAGATGTGGTGTTAGGACCCGACGGTCGTGATGAGCCGGATCATCAACCCCACGTTTGAGGGAGGGGCATCATGCGTCCCAGTGTGTGCACTAGTGTGTACTCGTGTGTTGACGGGGTCTTGTAATAGCAATCAGCATAATAGCAATAAGCATGCTACTATCTAGAATGGGAATGCGGTGTTTGGGGGACTCGGTGATGCTCATGAACCGCATCATCGAACCTGCATGTGAGGTGAGCTGCCCGTTGGAATTCAGTCGTTGGTATTATGTGCTTTGGTGTTCTGTGTTTATAGCTGTGAGAATTGTGCTCGGATCGGTCGTGCTAAACGACGTCGTGGACCTCATATGTGAGGTGGGTGTTCCCCTTGAGTTCGGCCATCTAATGGCAAACACTGGCTGCGCATGCTATTACTTTGGTCATCATATACCACGACGTCAAGTGTTTGAGTTACGCTTGCACCTGGTGCCGCCACTCTGATCGCCTCCCTAGCTTGCTTGCTTATCTAGCGACTTGCTTGCTTGCTTAGTCACATGCTTAGTCACTTGCTTATTTGCTTACTTAGTCACTTTCTTGCTTTCTTGCTTACTTAGTCACATACTGCTTGCTTGCTTGCTTGCTCAGTCATTTGCTTATTTGCTTACATGGATGCTTTCTGGCTTGCTTAATCGCGTTCTTGCTTGCTTGCTTAGTCCACCTGCGTGCTTACTTACTCACGTACTTGCGTGCTTGCTTGTGCCCCCCCTCTGTGTCTGCGGCTGCCCCCCCACCGGCAGGTCCAATACCCCCCATACCTCACCAAGGAGGTGGTCAACCTCATGCAGCGGCTTATGGAGAGGAAGCCCGCCAAGGTACCTAGACGTGTTTGAGGCTAGACGGGCACATACAGTATGACTCGTGGGGGCGCCTGGTGTGCGATTGGTGACGGGGCGCAAGCCCGCCAAGGCACCTAATATGGTTGAGGCACCGAACTTACGACTGCGACCGTGCCTCGGCTGCCTGGCGTAGCGCTACCGCGCCTGAATGATCATCTACTTCCGTGGCTGATGGCGTACGCGTGTCTCCCAGTGGACTTCATAATACACATGAGTTGAAAAATACCCTAATCATTATAAAACTAGAAGAATATTATAGTTACCCATCCCCTCCCCGTGTGCTCCCCCCCTAACGCCTCACCCGGGGGTCGCCTTGCAAAGACATTCCTATGGGCAATGATACACATGCCACATTTGGTTTCATAAACCAACAAGTGCCGCCACATTAAAATGCCACCACTGCTGTTGTACTGATCGCCTGCTGTCTGACCTCGCCTCGCTGGCTGTATTCCCCCTCCTCCCGCCGCACCTCACACCCGAGTGGTCCTTTCGCGTGGCGATAGACGTGGCCAACGATAGGCTTACGATAGGCTAACGATAGGCTTAACGATTACTTGGCTAAGGATAGGCTAACGCTATGAACTGCCGCCAATTTTTCCCCGCCCCCCACCCCTCTGTCTTGCCTGACTTTGCCTTATTTTCCCGCCCCCACTCCAACCCCTCTGTCTTACCTGACTTTTCCTTATTTCCCCTTTCCCTCCCAACCCCAACCCCACTGTCTTACCTGACTTTGCCTTATTTCCCCTGCCCCTCCCCGCCATCCCCGCTGTCTTACCTGACTTTGCCTTAATCCCCCCCCCCCCCCCTTAGCGCCTGGGCAACCTGAGCGGCCGCGCCAACGACGTCAAGGAGCATCCCTGGTTCGACGGTCTCAACTGGGAGGAGCTGTCCGCGCGCAAGCTGCGGCCGCCACCCATCCCGCCCCCCCGCAAGAACGAGCGGCCCAAGGAGGAGTTCATTGACGACGCCGACGACAAGCCCAAGAAGGAGGAGCTCGCGCAGCTGGCCGAGGCACAGAAGATCTTCGGCGAGTTCTAGTCGCTCTCCCGGGAGTTTGACCTTTGGCGAGTGTTGATTCAATCGGCGAGTGTCGATCTAATCAGCAAGGCGTAATCTTTGGCGGGTTTAGGCCGTCTGCGTGTTTTGATCTTTGGCGGGGTTTTGTGTTTTGCGGGTTTTGGTCGTCCACGTGGGTATTGGGACGGCAAGGGGGCTTATCGACCGCTCACCCGGGTGTGCGAAGGCAAGGAGGCAAGTTTAATATCACCCACCCGGGTATGGGGGCAGCAAACGGTGCTTAGTTTTGCTCTGCCATGAGAGCGCAACCGGCAAAGGCACAGAATTTCTTTGGCGCGTTTTGACCATTGGCGCGTCTAGATCTGGGCAAAGCGACCCCTTAATGGGAAGGGGTGGCCCTCCCGAAGCCCATAGGCTTTTATCGCCCACAATGTTATTGGTTGCTTTGCCTTGCAAGGCCGTAGCACCCGAGGCTTGGACGGCAGCACGCACGTTGGGGGATGGCAGCACGCAGGTGTGGGAACGGCTAGGGGGGGGCGAGTTGCATACCGGTCCCCCAGGTGTGGGGATGGCGAGGGGGCCAGTTTCGGTTTTCGGCGCGTTTCGATCCCCCGCGCGGGAGTTTTGTCATCCCCACACCCGAGCACACTCCAAAGCGAGGGGATGACCAGGAGTTTTGTATTTCCCCGGCGGTTGTGGGGCCGACCAGGGGGCTTAGTTTTGTACTTCCCGAGTGGGTGTGAGGAAGGTTCTGTTTCTTCCGGCGGGCTTGTCGGCGAGGCCAAGGGGCGAGGTTTTCTTGTGGGTTGAGCGAGTTTTCTTCTTCTGCCTGTGATCCGCGGGCTGTGCCATGCAGCGGCTCTAACGACCCGCGCAACCATGATGGCCTGGAGAGCCCCTGATTACTTTGGATAGCTCCTGCTGTCTGTGGTAGCGTAGTGTAATGGGTAGTCCTGCGCCGGCTCGGCCAGGACGTGAGCATCCCTCGGTGGATCCATCTCAACACTCATCCGCCGAGCCTAAGACCTGGAAAAGCGACCCCGTTTGCCACAATTGAAGGGGGGGTGCCCTCCTGAAGCCTAGGCAGTGCCACCTTGTGAGCGCCCCACCTCAAGAAAGAAGGGGGTTTGCTCCCTGCCGTTGGGGTGCCCAGGTGGATGTCATCATCCTGGATGGACCAGCATGGAGGGAGTCGGAATGGAGATATTTGCCGAGGGTATCTTGTGAGGGCTCTTTGGCCGGGCTCTTCAGCCGTGGGTGGCTGACTCCTGCGTT
>RPFO01000769.1:0-20000 GCA_009746045.1 Mesostigma viride | reverse complement strand
ATCGCCACCTCATAGCCCAGCTCCTCCAGCACATAAAACAGCGGCTCCAGGCCCGAAAGCCTCCCGTCGGGGCTGGCTGAGCGCACAAACATCGGGGGGGTGATCATCTCCCCTTTGAACCCGAGGAGGTGTCCCAGCCAGGGTCCCACGGTGCCCGTCTCCGCGGGCGGCGGTGGGAACTCCCTCGGCCGGACCGTGGGATAGTTCTGGATGATGTCACACGTGAGGAGGAGGCGGCGGCGCTCAAGGAAGAGCGCGACCTCAGGCACGCGGAGGCCGGGAAGAGAGATGACTCGGGTTTCCGGCACGGGGCAGGGTGCGTTTGCGAGGTCGTGCCAGGTGTCGACGTGGAGGTTCTTGTTGCCGGGGAGCGCCCAGATCTCGGCGCCGAGGGCCCCGTAGTGGCGCGCGTCCATGCCTGGCGGGGGTGTTGGTGGGCAGGATGCCATTTATTGCATTAATTTGACTGGGCAACTTTCAGTTCAAACGCGATGGCCAGATCTTTGGTACCAGTGATTATGGTGGGCGTGGCCATGGAGAAGCAAGAAGCATAATGTATTGCCCATCCAAACCATGAATTCCCACGCTCCTCGCATTTCCTCGCCGATCGCACCAGGGTGCTGGAGCTGGTGCTGGTAAGATCAGCTGCCGAAAACGGGAAACCACGTTGCTTTATGCGACGCATTATGTTTTTCTGAAAGCAATTAGCGTCCCAACGATTCGAAAAAAAAAAAAAAACTTGTTCAGAGAAGTATCATTTTACTACTGCACGCTGCGCAAGCCTACCGTGCATATTTCCCAGGAAAATTGCCCTCTTCAGTGAGCCCAATTTAAGCAAGTCTTTCTCGGAATGCGGGACGAGACGAACGGGATTGACGACCGTCACTGTGCCATCATCGCTTTGAACAATAGTCATCGTCCGAGTGGCGCGCATATTCACCGGTACAGGGAACACACCCTCTATCCAAAAAACACCGGGCACGCCTTCTAGCGGCGTCAAAGGCCCGTTCCCTAGAGGCGGGGGGATTCGTGGTAATCTGGAAGCCATCTTCCCTAGAGACTCGAAACCGAGGGGAAACCAGGATTTGTATAACTTGGCAATCACTTGGAATAAAATTGCGCGCTCGAAGCTTTCTCTTAATTACACAGGAAGGCTCTGCGGCTTGCGCTACAGTACTGTACCATCAGACACCGATGCGCTTATACATATTCGCCTCGCCTTCCATGACCTCAAGGTTCATCATGACGGGAGTTGAAATTTCGTGGGAACCCTGAGACTGTTGGCGGTCCTGGTCTCTGGCCTCTGCCTTCTGAAGACACGACTGTCAAATTGTTGATGCCAGCAAACCTGCCTCCTTTTTGACAGGAAATTCCGAAAAGGAAACTCAAAACGCTTGTGAAACTTTAAGACGTACAAAATCAAATATTCTGGCGGAGCCAATTTTCGGAAGAACCGTTAGGTTCGCCAGAATTGGCGAAGCTTATAAGGCCGTACACGTGAGAAAACATAGGAATAGGGGATGAAAATCCGTCAATCCATCCATCCATACATACATACATCCACCGAATTTGTCCCGAATTTGCAAGCATAAGGGTGAGGTTCTTCCGAAAATTGGCTCCGCCGTAGAGTTTCAACGGGCAAGTTGCAAACACGCACGTTACTTGATACTTCTGCCCGCTGCAACGTGGCTGTTACGTTTCAGTTGGCGGTTCCTCAATCCTCAGTTCCTCACCCTGACATTAGCTAAAAAATTGCGCGGGCGCTTCAAGTATGAAGTGCATACTGATGAAGGTCGAGACTCGGGAGGTGCTGCCAAACAACTACTCTAGGTACATGAGTTTAATTGCTCATACTGAAGCTCGATCTTCATCGTGGTCTTTCAGGCGCTAAGCGGTGAACGGTATTGAGGTCGCAGTTTTGTCGCATGGAAAGCATTTCCTTGGAATTCTAATCTGTAAGATGCACGACTTGGAAGCCTCCCGGATGGATGACAATTGCAGCAAGCATAACAAGCTCCAAGGTTGAAGCGATAGCAACCAGGCCGGCGACGCCGAATTTAGATTGGTCTATACAACTGAGGAAAGTAGCGGCGTTGCGATCCCCGGTTTTGGATTCTTTGTCCGGTTGAAGTCTGCCGCTACCGAACAATGACGTCTAAGGCCAATCCGTGGGCTGATGGGTTAAGTGGCCGAGTAATGAAAAGAAACCACGACCTTGGGGGCGTGTCGCACATTCTCGAGACGGCTGCACGCCTGGGATTGCCCCCAGCGTCCCCGAGTGACCTTCCTCGCAACGAGCAAGACGAGTCAGCGCACCTAGTTTCAAGGCTGCGCTCACTAGCAGCCGCGCATGATCGCCTATTAAGGCTGCGTACGGAAGCGGACGGGCTGGAGGAGAAAGCGCACTCAAGTCTAGTCACGGACGTGGACGACATGGAGCGGAAAGCGGCGCAGCTGACACATGCGGAGGAGTCCCTTCGTCGCGTGATCAACTTCAAGGACCGGCTGATCGCGCGGCTGCAGCAGCCTTTCTCCGGCGCCCACGTCGCCGTGGAGACAGCGCATCAGGCCAGCTTCGTGGAGCTCCTCAAGCATGCCGCCGCTGACGTGGATGACGTCCGGCAGGCTGAGGAGCACCTGCAGTGGCTCCGGGCATTTGATGCGCCCAGTGACACGTGGGAGCAGAAGCTGGCGTCCGTACAGCGGGCACTTGTCGCGCTCACGCAGCGGTATGAGCGGCTGGAGGCCGCGCGGGTCTCGATGGCATCACTTCGGGCACTGACGCCGTGTGCCAGTGCAGTATGACTGGCTGCACGGTTGTTTCTGTGACTACGGAATTAAAATCCAACCATCTGACGAGCGGTTGCCTTGCAAAAGCATTGCGTATTGCCTTCTGAGGCTTCAAGAGAGGCGACATTCGCAGGAAGGCTCCCAGTTGATCGCTTGACTGTGTCGACTAGTTTAATATGGATGGATGCGCTGCTGGCCTTCCACACTAGGCGGTACGCCTAGTGTGTTTAGAAGGTGTTTGAGAGCTTTCATGGGATGGGAAAATGTCCACGCTAATGGCACCTGCCCATGGTTCAGGAACGGCCCTTTGCTTGGGTCCGTAGAACAATGCCTTGAGTGGGGGGCACCCATTTACTGTCAATGCTGGGTGATCATTGAAGCTAAAAGCTTGCAGACTGATCACAGACCCCCGGAGTAAAGGTTGGTCAGACAGTGGAGTATGGATAGTGAATTAGTTCATTGATTATCACGTAGACTGCGTCACGTGGGTACCAATGAAGGAACCTTCAACCCCTATACACAATGAGAAGGAGGGAGGGCGCCCTAGCTTCTCTCACTGCCTCAAGTGGGCAGGCCACAGAGTGCTCTCTCCGCATCATGGTGCGGGCGCAACTGTGGGTGCCATAAAGCTTCGGCATAGCAAAAGCATGGCGGATGCAGTAAGGCTGCCCCGGCCATGGTCCAGAGCCCACAGATAGGCTTGGGACGCATTTAGAGGTGCCGGATTGGGAGAATAGTGACTTTATCGCTTATAAGTGAGACAACTATGTCTCTCTAGGTATTGATAGTGATAGCTTGAGCGTCAAGGCCTTTCGTCGGAACACCTCGTGATTAATTCATGAAACACCTGGTGGTTACCATATCATTCATTAACCGTGCTCCCGTATGACCATACCATGGACCATTGCATGAAGCCTACATCCATGACGCTACCAGCACAGGCTGTGTTGCACGATTATATAATGCCTCGAGTGGACACGTGTGTAGTACTCCTACACACACAGATCTCGAATGATTTATCTAGTACCACATCCGAATGGCTTGCATCACTCCCGGAAGGGAGAACTTTTGCGGATGACTGTAGGTGTCAGTTGGCGATGCCTTAGGATCAGGAGACGTCCGTCCTATAGTCAGTAAAAGTTGGTGCGAGAGGTCCCCAGTTCGATTCCGGCCTGGATTCATTTGCAGATCGCGTTTTCCGCGGACCGGCACTGAACGCAAATGGTTTTCACCTTTGCGGCGTGCCAAATCAGAATATAATGCCTGGCCCCACCGTCTTCGGCCACACCGTCTAGGTCATCGATCTAGTCGCTCTACACGTAAGCCAGCCATAATTTCAATGCACAAGGCTAGACATTTCCATCTCCATTCATATTCGATTCATCATCCTGAACGACTCGAAAATGCGGACAAGATAACGGCAGGCTCGAGCTACCAGGGTCCCGATCGATTCTCCCGATTTCTGGCCTGCGCTGGCTGTCTCCTTGATATAATGCCTGGCGGGCCTGCAACCAGTCGACATGGTAATGACGATTAACGATTTTTTTTATATATAATGCATATTAATTACCTCTCGGCCGGCTCAATCGAGGCTGAACGGTTCCTGTGCACAACTTGTCTCATGGAAAAGGTTGACCTGCCTACTATAACAGTTTGTTGCACGCCCCCGTCACTAGGACTAGGTCCTAATAATTAGCACGTGACTGCGTCACGTGGGTGCCAATACAGAGTACTGAAGGAACCTTCAACCCCTAAACACAATGAGAAGGAGGGGGGGCGCCCAAGCTTCTCTCACTGCCACAATCAAGTGAGCAGGGGGGGCGCTGGCCACGTACAGAGCGCTCTCTCCACAGCAGGGTGCCGGGGCGCAACACTGTGGGTGCAACCAGGCAGTACCATACTGAGTACGTGACGCATAGCTTATAAGGTGAGGTATGTGGGCTCAAGACGTTGGCTAAGGCGCTAGCTAGCAAATGGCCACAATGAGCCATGGCTGAAAATGCCATCACATAGAATCTAAACAGCTACAGCTAAGTCGGGCAGACTACTTAAGAACATAACTCCCTTGACTCGAACACGCGGACAAGATAACGGCAGGCTCGAGCTACCATGGTCCGGATTCTCCCGATTTCTGGCCTGCGCTGGTTGTCTCCTTGATAACTCCCGGTTGGGAGTATACATAACACATGGCCCGACGATGTGGACACCCGCATCGGCCTGGCCTGGGCTACTAGGCTTCGTTCGCTCAACACCTACTGGCGCTCCACTTGAGGGCCTGGGCGACCACCGCAAGCGCATGCTCTTCAAGGTCCTCGTCCTTACGGTGCTCACGTATGGCGCCGAGGCGTGGACAATCACACCCACGCTGGCATCTAGGCTAGACGGCACAGTCGGTTTACAGGATTAATTAATTAATTAATTAAACTCGTGCTCCCGTTGGGGAGTCACGGAGCACCGAAGTGCTTTTAATCCCTGTGTGTGCACTACAGGAGAAAGGGCAGAGACCCCCAGTCTCCTTCATGCCAAAGGCATGCCACAGCTGCAATCGGGCGCGGCTAGCTAAAAGGACAGGCTAACGATCCGGCAAACTGTGGGTGCAATAAGACCCATGTGAGCATATCATAGCAAGGAGCGTGGGCAGGTAATCTGAACATAGCCAGGGCGTAGCATGGCTGTACTAGGACTAGGCTAAGGCTATGGCTGGTTGTGTACCGTGCGTTGGCGGCACGTGACTAGGTGTGTTGGCACAGCTAGGCAACATTCTAGGCATGGCTGCCTTAGCGGCAGTGACGCCAATGGTTACAAGCTAGGGCTATTGCTATTCTAGCCCGCTGGGGGCGTCCACATCTTGTGGTTGATCATCAGGTCCCCGCCCCTCCAGTACACCTTGGGCTTCTGGGGGTCCTGCTTATGGCGGAGGTATTCCGGCCACAGGTCGCGTCGCTGCTGTTGCTGAGCGGGGGTGAGGTCGTCATCCAGCGTCCAGGTGAGATCGTGCAACCGCTTGCGACGAGAGAGGAACCGCTGCTTATCCTAAGGGGAGGGGAAGGTGAGTAGGGCTGGTGGGGGAGCCGCCTTGTCCCGTGAGTGGGGAAGGCGGTGGCACCCACGCAGTTCTACCTCACCTACCAGGCCCATGAGGGTAAGAAGCTGGTTCTTGAGCTCGTCAGCAAGAGAGGTTGACGTCTCACCTGGCTTCTGGGGGAAGCGACGTAGCACCACTCGGCACTCGCGGCGAGCGCGGTCGGTGACCTCCCGTTGCTGGGCCTGGCGGTGGTCCTCCAGCTCCTGGAGCTTTGTGGCGATGGCGTCGGTGGTGGAGGCGGTCGCTGACCGCAGCAGGTCCGCGTAGGAGAGCGGCGGGAGGTCGCCAGCATCCTGCCGGGGTGGCTGGGATGCAATGGTGGCCGTCTGCTCCGCTATCTTGGGCCGGGACCTGTGTGGCCAGGGCCTCGGTGTGGGCGGTGATGGCCTCAAGCTTCTTCAGGAGCACGCCACACTTGCCCTCCACCTAGGTCCTGAGAGAGACAAGTGCAGCATGCTTTTCCGAAGCCTGCGCCGCGGTGTGTAGCGCCGTGAACTGGGGTTGTACCTTGTGGGCGACCTTGGTTTCCACGTTGGAGACCCGGGCTTCCACCGTGTTGAGCGTGGTGTTCAGCGATGTCAGCTTCTCGGCCAGCGGCCAGGTCACGTGCTCCTCCAGCACTGCGCGGATGTCATCCTTGCAGAGGGAGGGAGCCGATGGGGCAGCCGGCTGTGCGAGGCTGGCGTTGATCGCTCTGGTGATGTCGCCGACGTTGCGCTGGTAGTGGCTGGTCAAGATAAACAGGCGTTGGCTTGGTTCGTCAAAGGTGTAGAGCCAGGACGTGTCGCGGTAGTCGATAGCCGCCCCCCCCTTCGGGGCCACGAAGAGCTTCCGTTCCTGTACGAGGAACTCGAGAACCTCGACGCATTCCTGCGGCGACAGTCTCTGCCACTCGAAGAGGGAGAACATTCCGTCGCCGGGCAAGTATTGGCTCCATTTGTGGCGATCGTGGCATGGTTTCTTGGGTTCAGGCGAGGCGCTTGGCGAGGGTTTGGCGGGTGAGCCTGTCGGCTGAACAATGGCGAGGGCGAGAGGGTTGGGCTGGGCGCTGGGAAGCTGGGCCAGCTCCTTTTCCAGCCCTCGTTTTGCTTTGGTAGTCGTCATAGCTGGTCACGTGCGTAACTTCGGCAATACTGCGTTTCAGCCGTAACCGATTATACTGGCGTGTGCGTCTGAAAAAAGCGCATCGAATGCAACTGGTCTGACCGAATTTGGGGCTCAGACGCAAAAGGCCGGGCCCACTTCGAATGTTCCGCGGTCCAAGCCAAGTGTGTGACACTTTTCCTTCAATTTTGAGGCAAAAATCTTGAATTTTGGCTTGCGAACGTATAAATTTCACGTAAATATTACAATTTGTGGGTATTTATCTCATTGTAAGTCTCGTGTGACATAAAAACTTTACATTAGCGTGAAATTGCATTGTTTCATTGAAGAATATCATGGATACATTCGTCGCACTTGAGACGGAGTCGACTGAATTTACTAAAGACTCGTCCAACATAAAATAAAGTCTTCGAACGTCACTTCTTATTCTTGCTCCTTGCTTCTGCTTCCAATTTCTGCTCTTCTGTTTTGGACTTCTTCCTCTTTGGATCGATGGACATCGCAGGTGCCCACTTTGCCACATCATTCCAACTCTTTCCGTCCATCAGAGTCACCACCTTCTTCACATAGTCCAAAGGCATCCAGAACTTGCCCCGATGCAACTTTCCGCCCTCTGTCTCTTCTGGAAAAAACTTCATGCAAACGTCCCTCCATTTCCGATCGTATCCACCTACCTGCCCGTACAACTTCACCTCCTGTAACTTGGTATACTTTTGCTTTTCCCTACTCGCATTGGCCCTTCTCATGGTGTTCTCGGCCCACCCATCAATCCAGAAGCACTCCGGTGCTCCGTGTTTCTGTTCCCCGTCCATAAGTCTCATCCACAGCGTAGGCTTCTCATAAGGCTCTTGGCTCTGCGCATTCGCTTCCACCCCTTCAGACTGAGCAGTAAGTTTAGCTGCAGGACCGAAGCCCACCGCAGCGTTCGCCCGCACCACATCATTACCTGCGCGTAACCAATCGGCACATCAACGACGGACTAAAGTCAACGTAGATAGATTGCAAACGAATTAAAAAAAAAATTCAGGATACATGCCACGACCAAAACAGCGATTTCCTCACCCTTTGTTATTCCTTTCGGAGCTCGAGTAGCAGCTGTCTTGGGTCGAGACGAGCCGGAAGACTTGGAGGGCGCGGCAGGCTTCTTCCTCCCCTCAGACGTCGCTCTGCGAGTTGACCCTCCTGCCCCTCCACCCCTTGCCCTTCCATCACCCCTTCGCCTCCCTCCATCTTCCTCCTCCTCGTCGTCATCCCCGTCCTCCTCCTCCTCCCCTCCTCCTCCTCCTCCTCCTCCTCCTCCTCCTCCTCCTCCTCCTCCGCCTCCTCCTCCTCCTCCTCCTCCTCCTCCTCCCCTCCTCCCCTCCTCCCCCTCCTCCCCCTCCTCCCCCTCCTCCCCCTCCTCCCCCTCCTCCTCCTCCTCCTCCTCGGAGGAGGATGATGATGACTCGACTGGCTGCCTTCGAAGCTCTTTCTTGGGATACTTTGAAACGCGCGTAGGCGCGGAAGGAGCGACAGGCCGGGCAGAAGCGCCAGGCTCAGCTTCATCTTCGTCGTCCGAGATTTGAACAACTGCCTTTCGAAGCTTTTTGGAAGGGTGTGACTCCGGCTGCGGCTGGACAGACGGCCGCTGCCCACCCTTCCCTTTGTCCCGCGTCTTCTGCGGTGACGACTTCTCTCCCCCCTTAGACGTCTTCTGCGGTGACGACTTCTCTCCCCCCGTAGACGTCGCTCTGCGAGTCGACCCTCCTTCCTTTCCCTGTCCCTCGCCTCCCTCGTCCCCATCCGAATCTCCTTCCGCGTCATCCTCAGCCTTCCTCTTCTTCGCCAATGACGTCCACGAGACGTCAGGCATCTTCCCCATCCGAACCAGTAAGTCTTCGAAGCCATCCAATGACTTCTTTCCGCCAAAAACGACCACGATGGGACGCAACTCCTCGAAAAACTGCGTCGCTAGCTCGATAAGCTTCCTGTGGTAACCGGAAGCTCGTTCGACAGTTGTCTTTTTTGGAGGAACCATAAAGAGGTCATGGTCACCCCACCAGAAGTCCTTGAAGGACGTCCACTTGCGGCCGAACTCACCATCCAAATTCAGGATTCTACAGCACGGTAGTGGCGTCAGGCCATCGTCTTGCCTCGCGAAAGTGGATGGGAAGCCCTCACCGTCGCCCACCGCCACCTCCGCCGCCACCCTCCTCACAAATGCCTTCTTCCTGTCAGGGCCGCCTTTAGGGAGACTATGAGAAGAATACCAGACGGTCATCTTATCCCAGGAAATGCTGCGCCAGTTATACTCAATCGGCTCAGCACTTTTCTCTTCCACCTTCTCCCCCCCTTTCCCTGCAACTTTCTCCTTCGCCTCAACAACCGCCTCCTTCTTCCCTTCCCCTCCTTCCATCTTTTTTTGATAGTGGAGATACAAGTCCTTGTCCAGAAGGCCGTGCGAACCCTTCATGCTGAAGTTCGGAGCGGTTTTGTCGAGGAGATCCACTAGATCGATTTTGCTATCCATCAGATCCTTTCTCGGAATCCTTAGGTGATTGGCAAGACCTTCGGACTTTAAGAGGTAGGCGACATTGCGCGTGATGATGACGGCCTTCTCCCAAAATGCAAGGAATCGATCGACGACGTCCTTGTTCCTTGGCATCCGCCCAAGTAGTCGACAGCCGAACACCTCTTCAAATAAGCGAGAAGCCTTGTACTCCATATCAGCCCCCCCCTTACATTCGCCATCCAAGTCGGGCTTTTCCTGAAACTTAATAAGGATGAATTGGCGAACGCACTCAAGTACGTCCTTGGCCAACTCCACCAACTTTGACAGCTTTTCGGGCCCAACCTCCCCACTCATGATGCATTCACACACAGCGTCCATCATCGGAAACGACGCCAGGTTCCTTACAGACGTCCAGGACACCTTTTGCCCCTTCTTGGTGCCCTCGGCGTTAGCGAACCGGCATCTGAGAGTCATAGTCTCCTCAGAAGCTGGTGTGACGTCATTCTCATCATCCGGCCTGGCCTTTGTGAGGCGCAGGAAGGTGTTCGCCAGAACTCGATTGTAATTTGAAATTTGGGAAGGTTGGGCCTTGTTTTTTTTCCGCTCGCCTTCTTCCTCCCTCAACTCCCCCTTATCCTCCTTACTCCCCTCCAAACTCCCTTCCCTCCCGACTGATTGTTTGGTGGCCGGCAGGATGTACGCCAGCAGGTTCGTGTAATGGCCATCGGGAATAAAATGCCCTTTGCCCTGCTTCACGACGCCGTGCAAGTACAGCCTGTTGTAATTCCAAACATCCAGAAGCGCCTGCCCAAGCGTCCGATCCGCTACCGCCTGATCTTCGGCATTGGCGCCCTTGGAGATTTCGAATAGGCGATCCAGCTTCTTCTTCCCAACCTCCTGTCACGAACAGAGGAACGAAAAATTGACACACAAGAACAATTCAAGGGTCGACTTGCAGCGTGACGTTATGAACGCACGGGAGCGCGAAAAATGGTCTTCAGCGCCGAAATCGGTAAGTTAGGGTCACTCTGCGAAACCACCCCAGAAATATGTCGGGATGAGAGTTTGACTGCCATTGTCGTTTCTGTGTGCGACTTCCCGCATTTATAATGCATGATAAAGGAAGACTTTTGACATGGTCACTCCACAGTGCGACCCTTACTCGACATAACACGACGAAGTGGTGGAACTGCAGCGTCACCATTGCCATAGATAGAACTACCACTTACAGATATTTCCGGGAACTTTTTACACTCGTCCCAATTTGGAAGAAGGTCGGCCCCCCGAAGCAGAATGACGTTCGTTCCCCCGTACCCAGTATGGAATTGTTCCATAAGGGATGAGAAAAGTTTAGCCGCCGCGGCACTGTCCTTCGCGTTCTCAGACGCTGCCCCCCCTTCACACATTAGTTTCTTAACATGTGTCACACCGGGCGTCCATTCCCCCTCCAATTGCTTGAAAGACTTTAAACCCTTGAAATAGTGGTTTCCGTCGACCACCGCATATCGAAGAACGAGATATTCGCCATCAGGATGTTCTTCGTGAAATCTTGGGTCGAATGCCTTTAAGGAGGCCTGGCTTATTAGGCTGAAGACCTCCCTTGGTTGAAAATCAAAGGGCAGAACGTCGTCTTGTTCCCCGACTCGTGCATAGGTCCGGAACTCAACACCTCTCTTGAGGAAAGAAGCGGTGGACTTGGTTCCAAGATACTTCTCAATCTCCTTGTCGGACAAGGGGCGAAAGTAACGCGAGCCCACGAACTCCGCGTCAGTCCTAGCGCCATGGCATTTTTTCAGCCAATCCCGGTAAGGGCCGGTGGACGTGATGTGTTTGGCGAAGAGGCTTGGCTTGGTTTCCGCAAGCGCTTGAAAGGCGAACTGCCACACAGGGATGCACACCTTAAAATGCAAACTGTTTGTCTTTGCATTCAGCAAGATGCGCCCGTTCTCCCTGAACACCTCATCGCTTAGCAACCGCTGCCTCATGTTGTCAGGCAAAATCAGCCCGTTGACGGTGTGAATGCGCATGCTATTGCAACCGGTATCGATGAAGTCACTCGGTCGAATCCAACGGGATTCCCGCACAGCATTCGCGTCCCGAATGGCTTTGTCCCTGATCTCCTTCTCGGAGTCCACGGTCGTTGCCATCTTCCAATCTTTGATGATCGGCTCCTTGTCCACCTTTCCACTACTCGTCAGGATCCCCTCCTTGAAGAGCTTTGAAAGTGCTTTCAGAAGCTCAAGAAAAGGGGAGAAGGTAGGCCACTTTAATATATCCGACGCCGGCGCCTTGCCCCTGGCTTCGACGTAGTTAAGCATCTCCTTGACGAGTGCAAAAACGGCATCATTGCCGGCCAACCTTCCGTCACCGTCTCCTTCCCCCTCGGCACCCTGAACGAAGGCATTGACGAACATGAGACAAGAAAGCAATAAATAGTTTAACGTATGCATATAGTCCGCGAGCGTAGGAAAATCTCAGAGTAGGGTGCTAAGAACACAGAAGGTAAAAAGGGTCACTCCACGGAGCTACCCCTCTGAATCTAAATCACCAAAAACGCACCGCTTCCTTTTCTCCCGCCTTCTTCCCCTTCTTTCCTTTTCCGCCTTTCTCCCCCTCGCCACCCTGGAGGAAGACATTGACGAAGATGAGACAGGAAAACAATAAATAGTTTAACGTTTGCAAATAGTCGGCGTGCAGACAAAAAATACCGAATAGGGTGCAAAGCACGGAGAAGGTAAAAAGGTTCACTCCACAGAGCTACCCCTCTAAATAAAAATTCCGCAAAAACGCACCTCTTCCTTTTCTCCCGCCTTCTTCCCCTTCTTTCCCTTCCCGCCCTTCTCCCCCCGGCCGCGTCATCCTCCATTTCCACCCCCTTATCCTTCCCCTTCTCCTTTTTATCCGCATCCCTCTTCTTTTTGGACGCTTTTGCCTGACCCTCAAGCAGCTTCGCCCGTTCACGATCCCTTCTCTTGAGATCCAACTTCATGAACTTGATGACCTTGTCCACCTTCGCCTCCGTGTACTCCTTTGGTTTCCACTTGAACTTTTCGGTGCCCTTGGACTTGACTTGGTTGACGAAATCATAGGCCAGCTCACCGTTGAAGGTGTCAGATTGCTTTGCGAAATCGGCCGCCGCTCAACGCGTAGTTGGGTGAGATACTTGCGAAACTCCCCGGCACCCATCGTAACATCCTTAGGGGGCTTGCCTAGGATGAGGTCGCCAATATCACAGATAGTCTTCACCTTATTCTTTCTGTCAATAAGCTTCTTGGGATCCTGGAATGTCGTCGTCGCCTTTTTTTAGCCTGCTGGAAGGTATATTAACAACACACAACATACACATGAAGCGAAATGTATTAAGAAGAGTAATCTGAACTCTGGCATCCTAGCTCTGCAGCGCGACCTTCAGCGTTAAAAATTAAAAAACATTGTACAAACCTTTGCCTTCCCTTCCCCTTCGGAGTTGGCTCGGGCTCATTTTCTTCCTCCTCCTCCTCCTCCTCGTGCTCCTCCTCCTCTTCCTCCTCGTCCACCTCCTGCTCCTTCTCCTCCTCTTCCTTCTCGTCCACCTCCTGCATGAAAAAAAAATAATAATAATTCAGACGATGACATAAAAAAAACGAGCATTAATTTTTTTAACGTTGCTCTGCGGAGCGACCCCAACCCTAAGCTTGAACAGTAAAATGAAACAAATTTCCTACCTCTACGTTCTCCGTCCCCATCCCTTCGACCTCTTCAAAAGGTTGATCGTCATCCTGCAAGACGAAACGTGCGTTCAGATAAATATACAAAGTCAGTCAAAACAGGAACTATTTCTTGAATATCCTATCTTCACAAATCGACCCCGAACCTTTAGCGGCATTTGCTTACCTCCGGTTTCCACGCTGAAGGACTTTGTCCCTCAAAACATGGAATGTCACCCTCCTGGCGGGAAGTAGAGCAAGAAATGCGTTCATCGTTAGTAACAATTTTCAACAAAAGAAATACACAACACTAATCTAAACGGACTGAATAAAAATGTACACAAATGTCAATAATTACCTCAATGTCAAATCTCCACTCCCGCAACACTTGTCCGATCGGCCACATCTCAGATGGAGTTGTGTGGCTCAGTTCGTTTTCGAAAAACGTCCGAAGAAAAAACAAGTGAGATAGCATGTCCTGACTCCATGATTTCTCGTTTATGTTCGCCGTCACTAACGACAGGCAGTCGTCGATCCCCTTGTACTCAAGCCATGCGACAACCTCCTTTCGTGGGGGCTCATACTGTCCGGCCATGTCGAACTCCCCACTCTGACGAAAACGCAGGATCTCATCCTCGCACAACTGAAGAAACAATTCAACAGCTCGACTCGGAAGAATAGGGTCTGGGTTCACCCTAAACTGCGCCATCCACACTGAATACGACGAAAGGAAGTGCGATCTAACCCCATCCAAATCTTCAATCACTTCCGAACCAGCCCTGAACAACTCGGGAGATACCGAGTGGTCCATGGCGATCAGAAAGTCGCCGAAGACATCCCAGTCGAACTGTGCAGCCTTGAACCCTTTCTTCAAGAGCAGATTGACATCCGTTTCCGTCAGCGGGGAGGTGTCCCAATCCTCACCTGTCTTCCCCTGCTCTAGGACCTGGTACATTTCCCACCTGCAGACAGATATGATGATGTCAAAATACTCGTGTGACAATGGGTGCTGTCTCGTGTCCTTGCAGTACTGTTTGGTCGCACAAGACAGCTTGATCCAGACGAGCAGGCTTCGAGGAACATAAGCTGTAACATCCACTGCGTCGGGTATATTCGACCCGCACTCGGTAACAAGCAACTCGAAGGTGTCGAAGAGAGATGCCATTTCTTCCCCTTCACCTTTTGCCTCTAAGGCTCCGCCCCATGACTTCGAACAAAAAGCACGAAGGATCACTCCAAGGGTTCATTATCTCATCAGGCCTGGCCATATCATGTATTACTTCCATCCTCTCATGCCAGACACCGTCATCGATCGCAACTTCGATCTCCTTCGACACAAAGGTGCTCAAGAACGACTTGGCGTCATCGTTCAGATGTTTTTCGTAAGTCGTCAACCATGACTTCCAAGTTTCCAAGCCCCTCAACTGGATCGGCTGCACACAGGTCCACAAAACGAAACAAAAGCATAATCGGAAAAAAAGTTTAGGGTCACTCTGCGAAGTGACCCTTCATAAAAAAATCTCAAACAGAACGAACGACTAACTGACATGCACTATGAAGCGGCGAAAAAATTATTAGCTCACCCGCAATTTCTCCTCCCCACTCCCAACCTCGGCGTTCCCCTGAGACTCTGTCTCATCTCCCCCTTTCTTCCTCTGGATGCAGCAAGACAGAGGAAAGCATACTCGTTGAAAAAGTTTAGGGTCACTCTGCGAAATGACCCTCCATAAATTAATCACACATGCGAAGGAAACGGCAACTCAGAAATGATGGACAAATGAACAAAGAACAAAGGCGAAAAACACAGGATTACTTATCGCTCACCTCCGTTGTTGTCCCGCTCTTCTTGGGATCCTCTGACTTCTTTTCGTCTGCCCCCCGCTTCCTCTGAAATCAAAACAACAGGGAAAAGCATACTTGTTGGTTCAGGTTAGGGTCACTCTGCGAAATGACCCATTCATGGTCAGACGAGCTTAGCAGAGATAAGGAATAACGAAACCGTTAAAAAAAACACGCACACTAATGGGGGTAAAAACTGTTTCTCACCTGAGACGGCTCCGTACCCTCCTTCTCCGAGACCCCCGCGGTCTTCCCATCCACCTCCGTCGACTTTTCTGCAGCCTGCGCCTTCCTGCGCTCCTCCTCAAGTTTGGCTTGGTATTTCAGGCGTGCCGCCACACCCGCCTCCATCATCCTCTTCCCCTCCTCCTGCACCTTCCTCTTCGCCTTTGCCTCCTCGTCCTTCTTTTTCCTTTCCTCATTCGCCTTTCTCTCCTTTTCGTCCCGCTCCCACGACGCCCTCCTCTTCCTGCGCTCCGCCTCCTCCATCTCCGCAGCTTCCATTTCTGCCTGCTTCGCCTCTCGCTCTGCCCTTTCCTTCTTCACCCATTCCCTCTGCTCCCTTTCCAGGAGCTCCTGGGCGGCCTTCCGTTCCTTGTCCTTTTTCTCCAGATTCACCAGATCTTCGGCGTGCTGCGTTGCCTGATCCAGATAAGAAGTCAGAAGTGCCATGCGGTCATTCCTTCTCTTTCTTTCCTCCTCCGGAAGATCCTCCAGTGGCCTTGGGTCTGCCTTGTCCCTGTCCTCCATGCTGATCAGGAGGTCAATGTTCTTCTGCAGATCACGCAGGAACCGCTCATGGTCATCCTCCTTCTCCTCCCATTCCGCTCTTGCTTTCTTTCTTGCCTGTGGGGAGCGGCTCCTCGGAGGTGAGTTTGACGACCGGCGCTTGGGTGGCGACCGGCGCTTGGGCGGAGACTTCCGACCTGGAGACTTTGCAGGCGACTTGGGCGGTGATCGGGACTTGGAGGTCGCCCCCTTCTTTGGAGGGGAGCTTTGGGGAGACGCGGGCTGCGAGCTGGGCTGTGAGGTCGACGCCTCGGGTAGGGACCTTGAAGGAGACCTGGGCGACGTGCTGACCTTCGAGGTCGAAGCCTCGTGGTGGGACCTTAGAGGTGACTTGGGCGGCGGGCTGCCCTGCTCAGACGCCTCGTGGTGGGCCCTTGGAGAAGACTTGGGCGGCGAGCTGGGCTTCGAGGTAACCACCTCGACGGGGGCGGACCTCGGCGAGTTTGAGGTCGACTTCCCGCGGACGGGGGACTCCTTGTTGATGGCGGGCCGCTGGGGAGACTGTGGAGACACAACGGAGCTGGACCCAGCCCCGGCAGCCTGTGCCTCAGGTGCGGGCCGCTGAGGAGACTGTGGAGACACAACGGAGCTGGACCCAGCCCCGGCAGCCTGTGCCTCAGGTGCGGGCCGCTTGGGAGATTTGGAGGCCGACGCCTCCACGGAGCTTGGCCCAGCCCCGGCAGCAAGCATTGTTGACAGAGGAGGAAACTCCTCTACGCCCTTGGGCGGAGAGGCGGGTGGCGTACTATACTTAGGAGACTCGCTCGTCGACTTGACCTTGTCGACATAGGTGGCCCTCTCCACCTCTTTTCCCTTCTGAAGCAAGGAGGCCCTCTCCTGCTCCTCCTTTTCCTTCTGAAGCTGAACTTCCCTCTCCTTCTCTTGTTCCTTCTGCGGCAAATAAGGAAAAACAAATAGACCAATGTCGGATGAAGAAAGTGTAAATTCGCATCAGCGTGAGGGGTGGCGCTGCAGCGCTACCCTAAGAAGAAACAAGGATGAAATCCCATTCAGGTTTGGGAAAAAAAAATCGAAGATGTAACTTTTATAAACGTATCTGGAAAGGGTGACTCGGCAGCGCGACCTTACAACACAAATGTGATTGAATAACGTATCTTGGAAAGGTCACTCGGAAGCGCTACCCTACAAACAAAATGTTATTGAATAACGTATCTGGAAAGGGTGACTCTGCAGCACTACCCTACAAACAAAATGTTATTGAATAACGTATCTGGAAAGGGTGACTCTGCAACGCGACCCTACAACCAAAATGTGATTGAATAACGTATCTTGGAAAGGTGACTCTGCAGCGCTACCCTACAAACAAAATGTTATTGAATAACGTATCCGGAAAGGGTGACTCTGCATCGCGACCCTACAACCAAAATGTGATTGAATAACGTATCTTGGAAAGGTGACTCTGCAGCGCGACCCTACAAACAAAATGTTATTGAATAACGTATCTTGGAAAGGTGACTCTGCAGCGCGACCCTACCAACAAAATGTTATTGAATAACGCATCTTGGAAAGGTGACTCTGCAGCGCGACCCTACAAACACTGAATGGAAGTTTGCATTGTGAGGGGGTCACTCTGCAGCGCGACCTTACAAACAAAGACTGCGACATTGCGCAAGGGTAGGGGTCACTCTGCAGAGCGACCCTACCCAAAAACAATACTAACCACTCCCCAAAAAAATCACGCATGGATGGTGGTGGTGGGTGGCTGGCATGCATGGATGGTGGTGGTGGGTGGCTGGCACGCATGGATGGTGGTGGTGGGTGGCTGGCACGCATGGATGGTGGTGGGTGGCTGGCATGCATGGATGGTGGTGGTGGTGGCTGGCATGCATGGATGGTGGTGGTGGGTGGCTGGCATGCATGGATGGTGGTGGTGGGTGGCTGGCATGCATGGATGGTGGTGGTGGGGTGCTGGCACGCATGGATGGTGGTGGTGGGTGGCTGGCATGCATGGATGGTGGTGGTGGGGTGCTGGCATGCATGGATGGTGGTGGTGGGGTGCTGGCATGCATGGATGGTGGTGGTGGGTGCTGGCATGCATGGATGGTGGTGGTGGGGTGCTGGCATGCATGGATGATGGTGGTGGGTGCTGGCATGCATGGATGGTGGTGGTGGGTGGCTGGCATGCATGGATGGTGGTGGTGGGTGGCTGGCATGCATGGATGGTGGTGGTGGGTGGCTGGCACGCATGGATGGTGGTGGTGGGTGCTGGCACGCATGGATGGTGGTGGTGGGTGCTGGCACGCATGGATGGTGGTGGTGGGTGGCTGGCACGCATGGATGGTGGTGGTGGGTGCTGGCATGCATGGATGGTGGTGGTGGGTGCTGGCATGCATGGATGGTGGTGGTGGGGTGCTGGCATGCATGGATGGTGGTGGTGGGTGCTGGCATGCATGGATGATGGTGGTGGGTGCTGGCATGCATGGATGGTGGTGGTGGGTGGCTGGCATGCATGGATGGTGGTGGTGGGTGCTGGCATGCATGGATGGTGGTGGTGGGTGCTGGCACGCATGGATGGTGGTGGTGGGTGCTGGCACGCATGGATGGTGGTGGTGGGTGGCTGGCATGCATGGATGGTGGTGGTGGGGTGCTGGCACGCATGGATGGTGGTGGTGGGGTGCTGGCACGCATGGATGGTGGTGGTGGGTGGCTGGCATGCATGGATGGTGGTGGTGGGTGCTGGCACGCATGGATGGTGGTGGTGGGGTGCTGGCATGCATGGATGGTGGTGGTGGGTGCTGGCATGCATGGATGGTGGTGGTGGGGTGCTGGCATGCATGGATGGTGGTGGTGGGTGGCTGGCATGCATGGATGGTGGTGGTGGGGTGCTGGCACGCATGGATGGTGGTGGTGGGGTGCTGGCACGCATGGATGGTGGTGGTGGGGTGCTGGCATGCATGGATGGTGGTGGTGGGTGCTGGCATGCATGGATGGTGGTGGTGGGTGCTGGCACGCATGGATGGTGGTGGTGGTGCTGGCATGCATGGATGATGGTGGTGGGTGGTGCTGGCATGCATGGATGGTGGTGGTGGGTGGCTGGCACGCATGGATGGTGGTGGTGGGTGGCTGGCATGCATGGATGGTGGTGGTGGGTGCTGGCACGCATGGATGGTGGTGGTGGGGTGCTGGCACGCATGGATGGTGGTGGTGGGTGGCTGGCATGCATGGATGGTGGTGGTGGGTGCTGGCATGCATGGATGGTGGTGGTGGTGCTGGCACGCATGGATGGTGGTGGTGGGTGGCTGGCATGCATGGATGGTGGTGGTGGGTGCTGGCACGCATGGATGGTGGTGGTGGGTGGCTGGCATGCATGGATGATGGTGGTGGGGGCTGGCATGCATGGATGGTGGTGGTGGGTGGCTGGCATGCATGGATGGTGGTGGTGGGTGGCTGGCATGCATGGATGGTGGTGGTGGGTGCTGGCACGCATGGATGGTGGTGGTGGGGTGCTGGCACGCATGGATGGTGGTGGTGGGTGCTGGCATGCATGGATGGTGGTGGTGGGTGCTGGCACGCATGGATGGTGGTGGTGGGTGCTGGCATGCATGGATGGTGGTGGTGGGTGGCTGGCATGCATGGATGGTGGTGGTGGGTGGCTGGCACGCATGGATGGTGGTGGTGGGTGCTGGCATGCATGGATGGTGGTGGTGGGGTGCTGGCATGCATGGATGGTGGTGGTGGGTGGCTGGCACGCATGGATGGTGGTGGTGGGTGCTGGCACGCATGGATGGTGGTGTGGGGCTGGCATGCATGGATGGTGGTGGTGGTGGTGGCTGGCACGCATGGATGGTGGTGGTGGGGTGCTGGCACGCATGGATGGTGGTGGTGGGGTGCTGGCACGCATGGATGGTGGTGGTGGGTGGCTGGCATGCATGGATGGTGGTGGTGGGGTGCTGGCACGCACGATGGTGGTGGTGGTGGTGGCTGGCATGTGTGGATGGATGGTGGTGGGGTGCTGGCATGCATGGATGGTGGTGGTGGGTGCTGGCATGGATGGATGGTGGTGGGGGCTGGCATGCATGGATGGTGGTGGTGGGTGGCTGGCATGCATGGATGGTGGTGGTGGGTGGCTGGCACGCATGGATGGTGGTGGTGGGTGGCTGGCACGCATGGATGTGGTGGTGGGTGCTGGCACGCATGGATGGTGGTGGTGGGTGCTGGCACGCATGGATGGTGGTGGTGGGTGGCTGGCACGCAT